>OZ024780.1:10868262-10955863 GCA_964017025.1 Stenichneumon culpator
CTCAGAGCTCGAAGTTCCTCGAGACTGCTGACGCGGGAATAACCGCGGACACTTTGTTCAACGGCGTTTCGCAGGCCATAGCGGCCAGCGGTGGTTGGCCCAGCTGGAATGTTAGTATTTCCTGCCCTGTCGACAATATAAATATTGTTTGCGAGAGAAGCCGAAAAAAAAATTATAATAAATTTCAACGATCTTTTTCTTGAATTCCCAGCTCAACGGCAATGAAGTCAGCTTGAGAAAACGAATGCCCAAAGACATCGCGGACAGCATAACGCTGATGACGCTACTGCTTCCGGGCACGCCTATCGTTAAATTGAACGACACACTGTCGGCGAAGGAGGCCTTTTCGGCGATCACCAGAGTGCGAAGCCACGAAACGTTCCTCTACGGTGAGACCGAGACGAGCGTAATAAATGGAACGGTCTTCGTCTACACGAGGTATTATTTACTCCGCAAATAAGCTATTGTCGACGTTGATATTTGAAAAAAATACTAAATCTATTAACGGGGTTTCGGTTTTTAACAATATAACAACAAAAAAATATTAACCCTTCACGTACGGAGTCATCGATGATCGAGGACCTCGATTCCGTACGATTCGGCCGGTTCGTTCGGCAAGTACTTACATTGCGCGGTATAAAAATCGCCGTCACAAAAAATAGTATTGGTGATATCGAAATTCGGGAACATTTTTTTGAAAAGTACACGATATTATATTTGTGTACATAATATTGTTGTCGTCAATATATAGTGAACTATTGTTATTCGAAATTTATAATATTGACAAGGTATTATCAATTATTATATATACTATATATAAAAATTATAAGAATAATATATAATATAGTATATAAATATAAGATGTTAATAATTATTTTTAAAAACGCGGAGCCCCGGCGCAGTCACGCTCGTCGCGAGGCTCCCGTGCGTGAAGGGTTAAAGACCTAAGACTGGCCGAGGGGAACATCTGCTGGGCTAGGCTTTCCATTAATCTCCGCGAAAGTCGAATCAATTGAGCTCTCAATTGATTCCATCCTGAGTTTTATTCTTCTCGCATCAGCGAGTCAGAGAGCTTTAGTACCGTAATAATCCCGAGGTCTCGTACGAAACTCAGACCGTACGTATGTGTTGTCCGTCGAAAAAAATACTAACCAAATGTTAATTTGACTTTCACGCTTGTCCCCTGTGCGGCATAGAAATTGGTGAGTTTTTAATGCTGGCATCCTTAATGCTTCCTTCGTACTTGTTGTTTGTCATTAAGATAACAGTACCAATGCTCGGACACGTCCCAGTCGTCGGACACTCCTATGCGGTTTCGATCTATTCCGAATTTAAGTATTGGAAATCCAATGAACTAGTTGAGTTCGTTCGTCATAATTCTCGAAATCTATGATTGTCCGAAACATTGGGACATACAGTGTCCGCATATATTGACGTGCCGAAAAACTGCGTCCGTAGATTGGTAGATTTAAGACTCTTATTATTTTCTTCCGTAACTAAACAATATTTATCTTTTTGTAATTAATCGAAGTTTTTTGGAAACTGGAAACTATTAGCTTGACATTGGTTTGAGTTATTTTCATAAAAAATTTGTTCTTGACAAATTAATAACTGTTGGAATCTCGGGATGCTCTTAACCGTCCGAGCATTGGTACCTCTAACCGGAAATAACAATTATCATGCACGATCGAAAAAAACATATTGAAATTTTTATACTAACCTTTGAATAATTTAAATCAGGCTGAAGAGCGGAAATCCTGGCTACCTCGTGGCGTACCAGAGCTCGGACGACAACGCGTACATCGATGTTTCGAAGCTTGCAGCGGTTTCCTCCGAGTTGAACGTTTTGGCTCACAGTGCCAATTACGTTCAGGAAGGCGGCGTTATAAAGTAAGTTCGAATCGACGCGTGTCGATACAATTTTTTTTTTCTAATTTATAAATTAATTATACCGAAATCTCTTAATCGTTATTCGTCTCTTCTTCTGTTTCAGGACAAAATTGTCGTCGGAAAGCGTGCCCATGTCGCCGAAGAGCACGTTGGTCGTATCTTTCGTGCCAAAAAAATAAACGATAATCGAGACTTTTTGTGCGTACCGAATGATAATATAAAAAATGTAATTAAAGTACGCCGGTGCGCAGTCTCTCATGCATTTATCCGTGTTCGTTTGTGAATTAAGCCGACGTTGTAATCGCTAGGCTCCGAAATATATCGAAGCATGCTTGAAAATAATATAACGGAGTATCGTAAAAAAAAAAATCGAAATCTCATCCGTTCTTTATCTCCTCTCCTGTTCGAGGACAAAATTGTCATCGGAAAGCGCGCCCGTGTCGACGATTAGCACGTTGGTCTTAACTTTCGTGCCAAAAAAAAATAAACGATCATCGAGACTTATGCGTACCGACTGATAATAAAAAAAATAAAATAAATAATAAAAGTACGCCTGCGCGCAGTCTCGTGCATTTATCCATGTTCGTTTGTAAGTTAGCCCAAGTTGTAATTATTCGGCTACGAAATGTATCGAGTCATATACGACGAAAATAACATAACAGAGTATTGTAAAAAAATTGTTTTTCTTATTACAAAATCCTTCGTTTACAGCGCACATGTATTCGACGATAACACTTGCGACGTTTATTCTATGTGAAGTTTGTGGGGATCCGTGAATCTCGCGGTAAGGACGTAGAAGAGGGCGGGCAAGGGTACGAGGACGAGCATCGCCGGATGAATGTTAACGCCTCGCAGCGTGGCCACTGCCATTACGCCGTATCCGTGCAAGAGCCAATGCCCGAGAATTACGACAACGTTCTTGATGTCCGACACCGAGCTCAGGAGCAGAGACTTCATCGTCTGCAAAGTGGAAGAAAAAAATGAATCTCAACTTTATTCGCTTGCTGGTTTTTGCTCCAAGAATTATCGAGAAGATTCTTACCTGATTCAATTTAAACGCGAAATGCGCCGCATTCGAAAGTACCGACAGTATTATCGTTATGTACGGGAACGAGTAGTCTGCAATATAAAATTTGCAAGTTAGGCAAGCGAATTGGATGGAATGGATGGGACGACCAGATCGACCGATTATCAAACGACACCGACATATCAAACCTCCGCCGATCGCGTGCAGCAGTGCCAGAACGGGAAAGAAGTACAGAGCCGCGTAGATCGAGAATTTTCCTTGCCTTGGCAAGAACTTTCTTGACACTATCGGTCGCACCACCAACATTATTAGCACTCCGAGCGCGTAGAAAATAAAGACCATCGTATACCTGAAACAATATGATTTTCTTGTAAAATCAATTTACTTTTTTTTTGCTCATTACCAATATTGCATTGCAACATTTTCACATTGATTTTTTGTTTCGCTTGCTCAATACTAATATTGAATTGCTAAATTTTCATATCAATTTTTCTTTTTCTTTTGCATACGTTTTTTAATACTACTCGTTTTATTTACAGTCTCTGCGCAGCAGAAATACCGTTAGCAAGTTAAATTCAAATAGAGGAAGGTCAGGTTGTACTAACAAGGGATAAACAGCTTCCTGCGTGCAGTGAAGAGAAGTCTCGTAGTTGGGCGTGGGATTGTGCAGCAGGGTGTACCAGTCGGAGAGGCGTCTGGTCTTGCAAGATCTTATGCGGAAAGATCCTATGGGATCGGTCAATTGCAGAGTCAACAGCGATGCTGCGACTATTTCGAAGAGAGCGGACGCGTGCATGGCAATCACTTCCTTGGGTATGTTCCGGCTCATGGCGACCATGTCGATGAAGAACCAGTGCAGAACCAGAGCCAGGAGAGCCATGAATCCCAGATAGAGCCAGTCGTAGAACATGGGCATGTCGTCGCACGGTACGCACGCGGACGACGCGTTGCTCCTGAATCCCCTCGGGCAGGCTCCGCAGACCGTCCAATTCCCATCGTCGAGCAACTCTCGCCCGCAATAAATACCCGGACAACGAAGCAGTGCGGCATTCATCGCTTGTACGAAAAAATAAATTCTCCCACAATCTTCTATCGACGAATCATCTCGGAAACATAAATTTCACGAACTAAAAAAAAAGTCCATGATTTGAAAGCGAGCGGATTGATAGTTGAGGATGAAACGTTGAAAAGTTCGACGTACGATGTTTTTCTCTTTTTCTTTACATCGTAAAATTATCCAACAATTTTCCGATCATCGGAGTCCTAGAAAAAAAAAAGTCGATTTTATTTATTCATGTATTTATTTATTTATTTTCCAAACATCGCCCATCCTCGATCTCGATCGATTGTTTTTCGCATTAAAAGAAAAACATCGATATCGGGCCCGAGTGAAAAAAAAAATTTGTATTACCGTGAAAAATTAATGCGCGAAGAAGTGTCCGCGACGGTCTGCGCTCACGTCTTGCGTCGCGTGGGTGGACTGTCAGTTGGCATCTTGATCTCTGCTGCGCTTCGGCCCGTGTGAGGAGCCCCGCGATTGGTCCGTGCAGTGCGTTCCGTCGAGGAGATGCGCGAGGCGATGTTTCGATTCGTGCGCAACAGTGTCGCACCGCACACCTGGTGAGCGAGAGCGGCAACGTCGCGTCCTCCCGTGATCGAAGTCCGAAAGCGCGAAATACGTCTGCGAATGATCGACCTCCTCGTCGCCGCGAGTCTAAACAAAAAGCTCGTGATTTTCGCTCCGCGCGAAGAGAACGCTCGTGCAGAAACTCGAGAAAGCTCGATCCAACGTTTGAGAGGAAAGTCGCGAAGACTACACCGACGTAAAGCCTTCTTCAGCGATCGCTTAAAGTGCCGGGGTAAAAAAAAATGGCGACGAGCCATCGCGCTTGACTCGCGGAGAGCGAACGGCAACGTTGGACAAACGCGCCATCGGCCGTAGAGTGGCGTCATCTGGTCAATGTGGCGCATGTTCGTGAACGATCGTGAAACTTCGCCCGATGATTGCCGAGCGCGCATTACTATTTTCAGGCACACAAGGCACCTCTTGACGGGTTTTCGATAAGTGAAGGGCGACACACGGGTGCGCGGAAACTATATAATTTTGGTTCTCTTCCTTTTTGTATAATTTGTATAAAAACGGGGGGGAATAAACTATCGGTGGAATCTCCGCGGCCGGCCCGGATGATAAATAAAAATTTTCCGTCTTTTGTAATTGTTTGACCGTCGGTCAAAAAAAAAAGAAGAAGAGAAAAACCGCGAGATATATATCGGTGGGGAATACGGAGAGGTTGTGGTGTTGTGGAAAAAAAAAGGAAGAAGGACGGCAGGGCGCGGAGGCCGCGTTGCTCTCGTTTGTGTGTCTTCTTGGTTCTGCGTGTGCCGTCGAAGAGGGAGGGGGCGGAGGGAGGAACTCTCTCTGCATCGTTGGGACGCTGGTTTTTTAACGTTGTGAGATGTCGGGCCGCGTCTCGGCAAGTCTCGGTGAACGACGCACGATGCGAAAATGAGACAGGCTCGTTTGTGCGAGCAGCTGATGGCGGCCGAGAGCTCGTCGTGCCTCGATGTTCAACGAGCTGCGAGTATCTGAGGGCACCGTGAGTGTTAACCAACCGACCAGCGAAAGATCGAGCGAGCGAGAGACTGGGAGAGAGCGAGAGAGAGAAAGAGAGAGAGCGAGAGGCGCCACGGCGGTGAGGAGCGTCTGTCTTCGTAAATTCGTCGGATTTTCTCCGTTCCTCGTACGAGAGGCATAGAACAGAGGTACATTAGAAAAAAAAATAGTACACCGATCGCGTTTGTCCCGTTCGTCGGGGAAGAGAGCTCTGGACGAGAGAGCCGGGGAGAGAGAGAGAGAGAGAGAGAGAGATAGAGAGAGAGAGAGAGAGGGAGAGAGAGAGAGAGAGAGAGAGAGAGAGAGAGAGAGAGAGAGAGAGAGAGAGAGAATGCGAGAGACGGAGAGAGTCCCCTTACTTGGAGAGCCTGCGAGTAAGTCGCCCGATTACGGACGGTATATTTCGCGAGTGGCGAGAGCGCCTGGTGAGCCGCGGGCACGTCCGTACGAGGCGTGATATAACGGTTCTCCTCTCCTCTTTCACTACATCTTTCCGTGTATATCTCTTTCTCTGCCACTCCGTCTCACTCTCCTCGTCCCTCTCTGCACCTCTATCATTCTTTCGCTCCTTCGTCTTTCTCACCCCGTCCCTCTCGCATTCTCTCTCTCTCTCCCTCCGCCTCCGGGACTCCGGCATCCGGACGGGCACGTAGCCTGTCGTAGCCCGGCTATCGAATTCTCGCGGAGTGGAAAAGTTGAAAAATTAAAAAAATATCGGCGAAATCGCGCGCGCTGGGCGTGTGCGTGTGTCGAAACGTGCTTCCTCTCGCGTCTCCTACGCTCTTGTTTCATTAGTTTGATCTTTTTTTTCTCTTTTTTTTTCATTACCGACAATCCGCTCCCATCGCTCTGCTCCTCGTACGACGGATTTTCACGCCGCCTTACCCACTTAAATTTCCTTCCCTCGCGTCTCACGTACGCTCTCCCCGCCCAACTCCTTCTCGTAACTCTTTCGTTAGTCCGATCTCTCGCGACGGTAATCGCGGCCGAATTAGTAGATTAAAAAAAACTGAGGGGAAAAAAAATTCGGCTCGCAGGCCGGGGGCCCAAGAAAATTCGTGAAACGCCAGTGGGGGCGAGAGTGCGCGTAGTGCGTGGCCCCCCCTGCGATCAGCGCCTCAACGGGAATCCGGAAGGAAAAACTCCTCGTCTCGTGTGGCTAGGCTGGCAGGCCGATATCTTCATACTTTATTCATATACATATATATATACATGCATATGTGCATATATATGTATATACATATATATCTAGAGATGAAATAATAAATACACATACACTGTACTCTTGCTGCCGAGAGTAAACCGCACGCAGCATACACATACGCGAACAGGACACACTTACACAACAGACGCAAAAGTATAAAACAGAAACGCGATTGACCGACGACAGTCCCGACAGGGAATATTTCGCGCGGACCTAAAGGGTAGGGGAGATCTCGCTGCGACAGTTATCGGGAGAAAACAAAAAGATAGAAAACAAAATAACCTCGGGGTGCGCGGAAAGTGGTGGTGAATTCGTGTAGTTTTCGACGTGCCCGAACGGGGCGTGCGTCCCGCAACGTGTGTTACCGCTCCGTCGCTGACAACGCCTAACGAGGAGTCTCTCGCTCTCCTCCGTCTCTCGTTTCGTTCGATTTGCCAGAAATCTCAAGGGGAATAAAAACAATACCATCAACGTTCCTATTTTTTTTTTAACACTTTTTTTCTTGTTTTGTTTTTTTTTTTCCACGAAAAAAAGAAAGGAAAGACTTTCGCCACCCGCACGAAGCCGGCGGGACTGGACGGTCGGATTTACGGGAACGCAAGCTTGAGGTTGGAGGATCGGACGAGGATATTTTGTATGACCGTTGAGTGGACGATATCGAACATAACCCGCATCCGCCGACGAGGGAGCTTCGACGTCGAGAGCCGCGAGAGGAACGTGTTCGGACGTGTCGGACGCGCCGCGTTGTCTTCTGGCCGCTGGAGGAATGCTGCCTCCTGGTTGCGAGGCCGCCACCGATAAACGACTTTAGCCCCGCAGCGGTGGGGCAGGTGCGCGATACAAAGCCGTCGCCACGACATCCGGCAAGGAACAACTGACGCAGAGGCAAGACGCCGGCGTATCAAGCCCATCGAGTAGCCGCGTCGTCGCCGCAGCCTCAAACGTCCCCAACATGTCATCTGGGACGTTCGTTGATCGGATCGATCCATTCGCAAAGCGGTCGCTTAAGAAGAAATCCAAGAAGTCTCAGGGATCGTCGAGGTATCGCAATTCTCAGGATGTCGAGCTGCAGCAGTTACCGCAGCTCAAAGGTTCGTTGGAACGGCAAAGACATTTTGCTTTTACTCTGACGACTAATAATGTGGATCGGCGGAGGGGGGGAGCTTAGAGGAGGCTCGGATGGGACGAGAGAACTTTGAGCCTGGTTGAGCGTAACACTGCGGTTTGTTATCCGTTCGTGTGCGGAGATTGGGGATCGCTTTAACTGGTATCGCACCGAAGTCGTGCCGGAGTTGCGCCGAAGCGCTCCACAGCGATTGATGGGAATATTCTATCGGCTCGACGTGGAGAGCCTCGGCGCATCGGCCGGTGACGGTCGATGGATTTATGTTGTTGCCGGAGAGCAGAGCTGAGTCTCGCAGAGTCTGCGGAGCGACCGGTCGACTAACGTTGGTAGACTTTACTTTAGTTTTAAAGAGCTTGCCAGAAAGGATATTAATGTTTATCTATAAATAGATTTTGTTTCTCAATGTTCTCTCGTCCAGAATGCGAGTTCTATAACTTTGTCTATTAGAGGCTCCGCGAACAGTTCTTCTCGGACACTGTGCCGCTCTTCGCTGCCCCCCCCCCCCCCCCCGGGCGATTGTATATAGGCAAAAAGTTTTTTCGAAATCTTGCAAAATTAAATTCGACATTTTTGTGGTGTCAATTGTAAACGCATTGTTTCTTCTATGATTTTCGGAGATCATATATTTAATTTTTTTTATTTTTTAGTAAATTCCGTGTTTTTATATTTTCAATTTTGAACACATTGATTATTTGATTTTTCAAAGATCATATTTTTGTTTTGTTTTTTTTTTCTGTGACTTTCAGTCATAATTGTTTGTTTTTTTTTTTAGATTTTTTAATAAATTCGGGGTGTTTTCTATTACCAATTTTGAACATATTGATTTTTATATAATTTTTCGAGGGATCATGTGTTTGCAAAAGTATATTGCCTGATATATCCGAGATATCGGAACATTTTTCGCCCCATATATAGTTTATATATCAGATATATTTTTTTCGAGATATGCTACGTACACTTCTTTACCGTCCGAGTACGCTCTTGTATGTGTGGACTCTGCGGATAACGACTCCCGGTTTTCTTGAATACCGTGCGCTCTTCGCTATCCCCCTCCCCGGTGCAATCGAATACAGGCAAAAAATGTTTCTAGATTATTTAAATTAAATTCAATCCTTTTATATTTTTAATTTTTAAGACATTGACTTTTCTATGATTTTTCGAGAGACCTACTTGTAAAAAAAAATATATTTTCGTGATATATCCGAGATGTCGAAAGAATTTTCGGCCTATATATAGTTTACGTATCAGATATATTTTTCGAGATGTGCTACATCTACTCTTTTACCATCCGAGTACGCTCTTATATTTGTGGACTTTGTGGATAACGAACCCTCCCCACTCTCCTCCCGGCTCTCTTGAGAAACGAGAACGTTAGACTCCGAGAACGTTTGCTCGGGGCTACGTATAATTAACGTCCTTTGATAGCTTTTTTTCACAATGTAAATGCGGAATAATGAACCGCTACTGTGTTCCCGTCCACCCAGTCCGAGGAACGTTAAAAATTTCACTCCAAATATCCTGCAGATGTTTGCCATAATCGTTCCACGCTTGCGGGTGTGCGTGTGTCACGCACACGCACACACTCGTGCCGTTCGATTAATGCAATTCGAGCGTTTTTACTAGCGTCACGTCCGTATAACCTGCTTCTGAAATGTTGTTGACTCTACGGCCAACGGGTCGGATCAACGACGAGCCATCCGAGCCGCATTATTCGTTATATTTATAATACCATCGATATAAGTATAATCGAGGCTCGTAGTACAGAAGCGAGTGTGAATGGTCGGTCGTCCGCTTAACTACGTCAATCGCTTGGCAGAGTCTCTGTCCGTGTGACGATATAGTTGGTCGGTTAACTTCCTCGTTATTGGGAAAGAGTTACGTTCCTCAAATGCTCAGACTACCCGGCTAAACAGCACCCCCGCCCTCTGTTCCATCCCCCGCAATGCTCATTGATCAGTTTAAGAAGGTTGGAGCGCTTCAAACTAGTCAAATGAGCGATACATTTTTAAAGTCCTTTGTACAAACTTTTACGCATTCACTATAGTGAATCGTTATTTGTATTACAGCAGGTGTCCTTGACCTAGAGAAACATTAATTGCAATGGATTAAAAAAAAATATTAACGGGTTTGTGATCATTTTTGAAAAGGCAGATATTCATTCAGTTTTTTTCAAAGAGTAATCCGTAGTTCTAGCTCGATTTTGATGTATTGCGGTTCATTCTTTTTCTTGAAAGATGTTCTACGAATTCACCATCTAGATATTTCTATAGTAGTTTCTGTTTAAAAATGACTTGTGTTTATGAAGGAATTTTCTTGATGGATAAACAAAAGGGTGTCATTCTTAAACGGGAAATACTATCGAATATCTAGATGATGAATTCGTAAAGCAATTTTCAAGGAAGAGAATGAGCTGTGATACATAAGAATCTATCAACAATCACGGATTATTCTCTGATCGAAAATTAGCACAAGTTACTATTTTTACAAATCCATTGCAATTCATGTTTTTCTAGGTTAAGGACATCTGCTGTAATACTAATAACCACCCACTATAATCAATAGATGCATAATAGTACGTTTCGATACGAGTGCGAAAAAACTTTTTCTGGCAAGTGTGAAAACGTTTTTCGCACGAGTAAAATTTTAGAATAAAATTTTATTTCACGAGGTGTGAAAATGGCGGTTTTCGCGAAGCGTGCGCGAAAACCGCCATTTTCCCGTCGAGGGAGATAAAATTTTTTTTCCTAAGGCATGCACGTAAAATCCCGCTTTTCGTTCCTGTGAAGTGTGCGCAGAAAGGTACTTTTTCGGATCGTGTGCGGGAAAAATAGTGCGCATGCGTACAAACCCAATAGGGTCTTTTTCCAGCACTGGTGCGGAAAAGTGCTTTTCTACGCACACTTCATGGGAACGAAAAGCGTGATTTTCGTGAATTTGTCAGGAAAAATTATGTGAATGGCGTGGGAGTAGAAAAGGGAGTTCTGACTCGTGTGAATGCCGCACTCGCCTTCGGCTCGTGCGGCATTTTCACACTTGTCAAGAACTCCCTTTCTACGCCCTTGCTATACAAATAAATATTATACACGACTTTCAGGAAGTTAAAGCGCTTTACACTAGTCAAATGAGTGGTACGTTTTTAAAGTCCTTTATACAAAGTTTTACGCATCTATTGATTATAGCGGATAGTTATTTGGAACAGATGTCCTTAACCCACAGAAACATTAATTGCAATAGATTTGAAACAATATTGTATATAATTTGCGAAATCGGTACATATGCGTTCAGTTGTTACAAAAAATAATCTTTAATTCTTGCTGGATTTTGATGTATCACGCCTCATTCGCTTTCTTGAAAGATGCTCTACGAATTCACCATCTAGATATTCGTTAGTATTTTCCGTTTAAAAATTACACCCTTTTGTTTATCCATCGACAAAATTCCTTCATAAACAGCTATCATTCTAAAACGGTAAATATTATCGAAATATCTAGATGGTGGATTCGTAGAGCATCTTTCAAGAAAGAGAATGAGCGGTGATGCGTCAAAGTCGAGCAAAAACTACGCCTTATTCTTTGACAAAAATAAACGATCTACCTTTTCGAAAATTAGAATAAACCAGTTACCATCTTAGCGAATCCATTGCAATTAATATTTTTCTAGGTTAATTACATCTGCTGTTATACAAAAATAACCATCCAATATAATCAATAGATGATAAAAGTTTTTATAAACGACTAAAAAAGAAGCATTCATTTCAGTGGTGTGAAGCGCTCCAACCTGACACATCGTTCTCGCCTCGAATGTACCGAGTCAAGGAATTGCACAACTTCGCTCGACGAACGATTTTTCGATGTTTCACCCGAACATCATTCGAGCTTTCATTCCTCAACCACTATTCTTTATCTTCGAAGATAAAATCAATAGTTGCGAGTTTCGGAACGATGGAATTCTCTGTTCGCGTTTATTTTCTCGATTAATCGAAAAGACCGTCGCTGAAGACCGCTCGCAGATACAAAATTATTCATCGTCGACCAAGCCTCGGTCTTTTCAGCCTACACGTTGCCTTTTCTGATGCTGTTGCTAATGCTCCGGCGCAGATGACTAATATGTCGTTCTCTTCCCTGTACACATAATTCTCTCCGGGGATTAACTCGCTTCGCCGCAAGCGAGAAGACACACACTCACACGCGTAGGACATCGTCGGCTCGCAGCGCATTTTCTTTCTCGTATTCTCGTACCACTTGCATCGGCCCGACGCCTGCCAAAAATACGTATGGCGAATTCTTAACCCTATTTCCGCAAAGATACAAAAATATATTTTCACAAGGCATATTCTCGTCGCGTCGTTTCAAGATTCTCTCACCTTTGAGAGTTTTCTTTTTTTAGGTATAAAATTTCTCGTCTGTCTCCGCGCGCATCACACCTAACCAATATTTCTCGCCGCGTACTTGACCGAGCGTCCGCAGTGGCGCCTTCTCGTCCATTTCCGTGCGAAGCTCCACGGACTTTATGCCGTACATGTGTGCGCATAAATTGCCTCTCTTCATTTTTTTTCTTTTTTTTTTTTTTTTTAATAGACATAATTTCACCATTCACACCGTGCTCTCTGCTCCGGCCGTTCGCGTAATAGGCTCGAAGTACAAAGTTTTCGTCATTATACTTTTTGATCGTCGGTAAGGAGGGATTGAAAAAAAAAAAAAATGTGGGTCACGCAGCAGTCGCGAGGTTAGTGAATGAGCGTTAGGCTCGTTCCTCGCTGACGGGCCAGGCGGTTACACCTGCTGAGTTGGAATTGACGCTATGTAATCGATTCGTAATGCCTGATTTGAAGAACTCTGCATCGACTGACCGGACATATATGTGTATATATATATATATAAGTACCGGCATTGGTAACATGTATCATACGTCGGTGTGCAGTCAAGAAATGTTTAACGCTTCGTTCCAATTTCGAATGCCCAAGGGGTTCTCATTCGAGCCATCACGAAATCAGGTGCGCGTAGAATTCTCGTACATTGAGGTTAGAATCTATTTAGTCTAAACGGGACATCGAATGACAACGAATCAACGGTATTTGCCAATCGATTTGAGGGCATAATTGAGACATTAGAGATAAACTAATTATTGTTGTTTTTCGTTAATTCTTTATGCGCAACTTATAAAGGCTCAAGAGTAATGTGGGTTTCCTTGAAACGACGTTTCGTCATCTCCCGTCGTACGTGCCACGAATTCTATCGCGGAATATATGTAGCGCCCCCTAGTCTTGCCCGGAGCACACCGTGAACCCGCTTTCCGAGGGGAGAAACCAGCGCATAAGACTCGAATGTAATATATCTTATCACGGTACATCGATAAGCTCCGAGGGGAATGGCAAAGCGTTCCGCAGAATTCTCCGACTCCGAGAGATCGGTATAGGCGACGAAAGGGTTATTGTATATGTATATGTATATGTATATGTATATGTATATGTATATGTATATGTATATGTATATGTATATGTATATGTATATGTATATGTATATGTATATGTATATGTATATGTATATGTATATGTATATGTATATGTATATGTATATGTATATGTATATGTATATGTATATGTATATGTATATGTAACGGCAGAAAGATCTCGATGTGTCTCTCTGCTTTACTCTCGGGGATGCGTAATGTGAAATGGGGGTTTCTCCAATGGATATATACGGCTGAACTTGCACAATGTATCGGTCGTTACGTCCTACTTCGGAGAGTTTCCGAGAAGCGATGAAAGGACCAGTCTCCTCTTTGTTAATTAAACACCGGAGCGTATGATCGATCGTAAGACGAATATAAACCCCTCGTTAGTTATTGAAATACGTTAAATCGGCTGTTTGTCAGAAACATAACCTCAACGTAAAAGACAAGTGTTTAATTGATTGTCATCAGTTTTATTAGGTTTTTTTTTTTTTTTTATATATATTCGAACTTTCGTAGATTCTTTGATGTGTGGAATTTTTGTTACGGAATAGATGCGAATATAAACCCCTAGTTAGTTATTGAAATACATTAAATCAGCTGTTTGTTGGAAACATAAACTCAAAGTAAAAGTGTTCAATTGATTTTCATCAGGTTAATTCATTTTTTAAAATTCGGACATTTGTGAATTTTCTGATGGACGGAATTTTTGTGATGTAATAGACGCGAATATAAACCCTTCGTTAGTTATTGAAATACACTAAACCGGCTGTTTTACCGGAAACACAACCTCAAAGTAAAATACCCTGAAGTAAAACTGTTCTATTAATTTTCATCACATTAATTTGTTTTCTTTAAATTCGAACATTTGTGAATGCTCTCGTATATTGACATTTTTTGCAGAATAGACGTGAATATAAACCCCTCGATAGTTACTAAAATAAATTAAATCGGCTGTTTGTCGAGGACATAACCTCGAAATGGAAGACAAGTGTTGAATTTATTTTCGTTAGTTTAATTCAGTTTATTTTTTTTTAATACGGCCGTTTGTGAATTCTCTCGTACATGGAAATTTTACCACCGTCCCGAATTTCCCTGTTCGTCAATGATGGCGGCTTACGAATTATGTGGGCGAAAACACGATCCCCACGGGCGCAGCCCGCGTCACTCGAATCTATGCGGCTATGGAGTATTATGGGCCATGACGATGACCCATAAACCGCAGCACGCTCGAGCCGTTCGCGGTCGTCTGACCACTATATCCACTCTTACTAGTGTCCCACCCAATATACCGGTATCCACCTTGCAACGGCTGAGCACAATCGAGCCGTCGCCGGCATGAGCGCAATGTGTCGTTAACCTCTCTGCCGATAGACGGCAGGCGACATTCGGTCGAAACGCAAAGGCCCTACACTGTAAAAATAAAATGTGAATTTTTTAATATACTGGAACTTGAAATTTGCTTACATCACTTACTTACTTATGTCCAGTGCAACTCAATTCGTTTTTTATTATAGAATCGTTTCGGAAAAAAATGTATTCAACATTTTGACTCCGTCTCTCTCGCACTCGTGTTTAGCCTCCCCTTAAAATAACCTCTGCACGTGTTTCCTATCGAGCGGACGAATTATATTCTCGTGTACGAACGTGACTTAGCGTGGCTTCGCCTCGTTTAGGTTCGGGCGAATCGAAATATAAAACTCAACAGTGAGCACCAATATCGAGGGATTTTAATTTTCTTCCTTTTTTTTTAAATAAATTCTCTTTATCTTGTTATTTATTTGAAGAATGTCGTTTTTTTAATTTACCTCACATTGACGTTCAATTTGAGTTTTTTTTTTCGTCGATAAATTGAAGCTCTGGGTTAGCTTCGTTATCGTGCGGTTCCTCCTGAATCACGCGACTGCAACTCGACGGGTCACACGTGTTTTCCATGCAAGACATTTTTAAATCATCGATCGACTTTTATATATATATATATATACTTCGTAAATTCACGCTTGCCTCGCTACGAACGTTATTCGTCCAATTAGGCAATATTTCTATCATTAATTAACGGTGCTTAATTATAATTGCGATAAGAGAGACATAAATACTCTGAGAAAATATTATTTTTTCCCCGCGAACGTCGAACTTTTGCGACATGCACGCGTAATTCCGATAACATAAGCACTGATGAGTATATTCAGGCTTTCACACTTTATGAACAATTAGAAATTGGCAAAAAAATTGACCCCGTCCTTTTTCCAGTTGGCTGCATTAAATTATGAACTTCCCGAACCACGAGCAAACTTTTTTCCGCCAGAAAGTCGTTTATTTTTTATGATTTTTCTTTTCGTTTTTTAAATTTATTTTTTAGCTCTACCAATATAAAAAAACAAGGGGGTTATAGGGGTCAGTGTCCAATGCGGGTCACTCTTCTTGCAAATGGAATTAACTGGTATATCGGACTGGGAGGTGGAATTACACAGTAAAAAATAATTTCGTAAAATCGAAATACGAATTTTCGTAAAAATAATTTTTTTAAGCATGGACAAAGTTGTTTGTTCCAGCTTGAATGTACGAACCTGTCCTTACATTTCCCGTGTCATTAACAATTTTAGTTTGTAGTTTTGTTAGTAAAACTAGAGCCGGACGGTTCGGTTGGAAAATTAACAGATAAAAATTTGTGGGCGTTTGTGGACAACAAAGTTGTAAAAAGTACAAACTTTTTTTACTGTGTAGGGAATAGTTATTGGTATGGCAGGGCGTAGAAAGGAAGTTCTTGACGAGTGTGAACATGTCGTCCGCGCCGAAGGCGAGTGCGGCATTCACAGCAGTCAGGACTCCCTTTTCTACGCCCATGCCATTCACATAATTTTAAAACGAATCACGCTTTTCGTTTTTTTGGAAATACGCTCTCGTCATTTTTAGAAATACGCGCTCGTCACTTTTAGAAATACGCGCTCGTCACTTTTAGAAATACGCGCTCGTCACTTTTAGAAATACGCGCTCGTCACTTTTAGAAATACGCGCTCGTCATTTTTTATTTTTTAATTTTAAATACGCCATCGTCATTTTTTGAATTACCGGTTCGTCATTTGTGGAAATACGCGATCGATTGTAATTGTGCGGTTTGGAAATACGCGAACGGTTGGAATTGTGCGTTTTGGTAAAACGCGGTCGTACACGTCAATATACGAATATACAAAAGCATGGGGGTTATTAGGGATCAACATCCATCCAATGCGCGTCACTCTTATTGCGAATGGACTTGACTGGTATATTGGACTGGGAGGTGGAATGAAGGAAATCAAGTATTCTCTTTACGCGACCCCGTGAGAGCGAGAGAGAGACAGAGACAGCTCGAATGTCACGCAAGCTTTGATTGCCGCGGTTTTGCGCTCGTATCGCTCGCATACGCGATTCGTGCATGAAGTGGCAACGAAATGCGGCAGCGAACGAGGAAATTAACGAGAGAAATTAATGACGCGCGCCGCTTTCGACGGGGTCGCGTGACGGCACTCACACAAACTTGCTCAACTCGTACGGAGCGTAACGAACGACGAGTGTGCCCGGCAGTGACCCGAGCTTGTCTTGTAAATTACACGTAGCTCGGTAACTCGGTCTGTCTCAATTTCGCCGAGTCGGCACGCGCCGTCACGCCGGTTTGACTCCTGTCTCGTGCCCGGTACTGAGTTCCGACAAAGGTGACAAAAATACCTTCGGGACCGACAATACAAGAGCAACAAACCGTTCGGTGAACATTTTGATACTCTTCCAACCGAAAAAAATATGTAGAAAACACTTTCACAAATGATTTGTCGTAATTTATATAATAATGTTATATAAACGGCGATTTTATTCGATTTTTTAAAAGTAACTCTATGCCAAAAAGTCGAATATTTGCTTAAAAAAAGAAACCTAATATTTTTCTTTCCGAGTAAAGTTCGTAAATAATCGGGTTCAAATTAACCTAATTTCGAAAATGATCTTACCCGTACTAAAAAAAAAAGTTAGAACATTTATATAAAAAGAAAAGTGTATTGTATCGGTGAACTTCGTAGGTGATTCCCCGTACGTTGGTAGTTCCCCCGTCGCGACGACCAACGTTTTTCCATCGCAAATACTTTCACAACAAACGCAAATGCGTATATTTTTTTATAATCTTAAACTAATGCAAGTTCGCTACCGTGTCTTGGAATAGACGCGAGGCGAAGTGCACCGCGTGAGCGGTGTAGTTCCCACATGTAATCGTCGAGTGCTACTGTTCGGCCATGTCGATTCTTGTATTCACCTGAGAGCCTTCTGGGTTTCTTTTTCGTTATCCCACAATTCTTCTTTAAGATTGTTTATATGCAGATTTGTTTATATGCAGAAAATAAACGGACCGCAAAAAAAGAGAAAAGAAAACGTTGCAGTCCCACGCAGAGACTACCGACGGTTGAGAACCGCCGCGAAGCTGTTTACGCGACGGAGGTTAAATCGGCGCATATTTTCCATCGCAAAATACTTTCACAACAAACGCAAATGCGTATATTTTTAAGAATAATTTCAAACTAATGCAAGCTCGCTAGCGTGCCTCAGAATAGACGCGAGGCGAAGGTCGTAGCCCTTGCCGGTTACCTGTGACGAACCCAATACTGTGTCAGGTTCTTGTGTATTGTGTACCGTTCCATCCGTTCCATGGCTAACACTTTCGGCAAAAAGGCTAATAATATTTACTAGCAAAAAAAAACGTGCGCAATTTTTTTGTTTAGAAAAAGCTGCGCAAATAACAAGGTTCAAATTAACCCCATTGCTAAATTGATTCTACTCCTAATAAAAAAGTTAGAAATTTCCGTGTTAGAATTTTTCTTCCAAATAAACGTGTACTCGTGCCAAAAGAAAAGTGTAGTAAAAAAGTTAGGAAATGTACTTGAAAAGAGAAGTGAGTGTATCGCACCGTGTAAGCGTTGCAGTTCCCCGCAGGGACGACAACGGTTGAGAACCGCTGCGAGGCTGTTTACTCGACGGAGGTTAGACCGGCGCATTTTTTCCATCGCACAAATACTTTCACAACAAACGCAAATGCGTATATTTTTTTTATAATCTTAAACTAATGCAAGCTCGCTGGCGTGCCTCAGAATAGACGCGAGGCGAAGGTCGTAGCAGTTGCCGGTTACCTGTGACTAATGCAGTACTGTGTCAGGTTGTTGTGTATTGTGTACGGCTCGGCTCGCTCCATGGCTCCTCCCACACGGCGCAGCGGCGATCGCCGCGTTGTGCCGTATGGTGGCGGAGTGCTCTCGGGGACGCGGTGCGGCGACTGGCGCGGGCGTGGGCATATCGGACGTGCCTAATTGACTTCGCCCCGTTGATCGACTCGGTCACTGTCAAGATCGCGTCGAGCGTGCGTTAAAGAGGAGGGGCGTACCGCAGGAGCTACACGATCTCGCACTCCGCTCTCTTGTGTACAATGCCCGCGTAGCCTGCACTCACCGTCTCCGTGAAACATTTGCTTTCCAGGGCTGCCTGCGCTAGCTTCGCTCGGCGCGCGAGCCGGGCGCAGCGTACACAGCCGCTGCGAGAGCTATTATAATTGTGTAGTTTGCCATTCCCGAGCAGAAGTCCGGCAGAGAGTTTCCGACCGCTCGATCAAGTCGGGCAGTCCCGTAGGACGAAGAACTTTGGCGCCGAGTTTGATGCATCGGCGCTTCGAGATCGATTCCAGTCGCTCAGTGTTTTAGGACTGACGATTTGTTGAATGGACAACTCGGATTTTGAGTGTGCATTGACGAGGCGTCAGACTTTGTTTGACTTCGATTTTTTTTTTTTTTTTGGTCGTAATATGTGCATTAATCGCGGCACTTTACATGAGTCTTGCGAGCCGAAAGTAGCTCGTTGCATGCCAGTCGTGAATCTGTGGTGGAATGACAGAGTCGCGCATGCGCAGTTCGCGTTTCGTTCACTTTCGTCCCTTGGGATTTTACTTTCGACGTTTTCGTCCCTGGAGACATAACCTCACTTTTCAATGTGCGTCTCGCGCGACTGCCATTCCAAGTGCCGCAGATTCATGCACTTGTTACGAAAAATATTATGTGCAAGAAGGGTCGAATTGGCGATGGCGAGTCGTCTGATTGCAAACCTCGCTTCGCTCGGGCAGCAGACCTCGCACTGGTCGCAATCGCCAACTTTCGATCCTTGGTGCACTATATACTATATTCATCGTTTGCAGTTAGTTAAATATTATACGGCTGTACGGGTTGACCATTCATTAAATGGACACCTCGGATTTTAACATTGTTCCGAGATGTCGCTAGATTTCGTTTGAGGCTTCGTAACAGCTCGTCATGCGATTGACGCATTTTTTTTTATTTAAAAAATGTTGTTTAATAAAAAAAAACGGCACATTTACATCTCTACTACTCACAACTCTACCAGAAAACATCTCTACCATATTACAAATCTATTCCATTCCAGTAGAGTTTTATTTCAATTCCGGGAGAGTTTTTTTTCTTCAGTCCTAGAGATTTTCGTAGACTTGTGAGTGGTAGAGATGTAAATGTGCCAAAAAAACTTTGTCTCAATATTTTTTTTTATTTTACATGATAATCGTGGAGTCGGAAAGTTTCGCAATTGATCATCAGTTTTTATAAATACAGTCTGCAGTCATACAGTGGCACACCCCATCCACGCATTTCTGCAACAGATTGTCGTATAAATTATCAGAGCACTTATTTTAGAAAATTATTGTATAACGTTAGTATACGTACACGTCCAGGGGCACAGAGTGTACCCTCGGCAGCGGGGCCTACGTTTTTACACCGTCCTCCACTCGCGAAGAGGCGATGCGAGCCTGTATAATAGCATTGCATTTGCGTGCACATTTCCGGCCTCGGCTGTTATGGACACATTATTAATCCATATTGTTGACACAACAGCATTGTTAAATAATCATAAAAAAAATATAACCAAAATCAAAATAACCAAAATCAGATTATAAATAAATAAATAAATATAATATTTTTTTAAAACACGCATAAAAAACTTTTATATGTATAAACAAAATTAATACACTGAGAGAAGGATCTAGTGACAACAACCGACCCTGTAAGAAAAATTACCATAGCACATAGTCGTACGGCACTGAAGTAGGGCTGTACAGATTGGCCGGCCTAGCCTGAATAGGCTTTTGGCCCGTTTTTTCAAAGTTAATTATCTCTGCCCCTTCAAATTTATTTTCCTAACCCGTCGCTACGAAGACACTCCCCCAACCACGGAACTGGTGTGCCAAATTCTGTCAAGAGACATTGAGCCGTTTCGACAAACACTGTTGGATTAACCAAAAGTCGCGGTGACATACGTTCAAAGCTGTTATTTGTTTGGTACAAATAAAGCATTATTTTGTTTAACGATTATTTACTTCAATTCATTCCAAATTTGTCGATAGAAACAAACATTTTTTCTTCGTATCAAACAAATACACTTTTCAACGTATGTCACCGCGCGTTTGCTTAATCCAACAATTTATTCTCAGTCTAGCGGCAGTCGGGAGTGAATGATAAAATCAGACTCACGTCGCATGCCGAAGCGTATCCCAGTGCCTGACACTGTTTGTGAGGACCCCAAACATCGCCCGGTAACAGTCTTTGGACCGGATCACCTGGGGGATAGAAACCTGCTGGATCGTCGTAGCAGGTGATGAAGTCGTTCCTGAAATATGCCAGCAAAGATACGTTACTAGCACTCGCCATGTATCGGTCGTTAATTGAAGCAGCAAAAAGTCTTCATACTCCACCTTAAGAAGTTCGAAAATTGCTTTAAGCTACAGGGAGACCATTGTATATTTTCCGGACTAGGCTTGTTGCTGGACCGCATTAAGAATCCGTTCGACCCGCTGCATTCGTCATCGTTGAAGACCTCGTCGTGATCCAGACCAAATCTTTGGTGACGGAATTCCGTTGCAATGTTAATATCGAAGTTACGTCTGCATGTATCAATGTTTTACTCACATATGGCCTAATTCGTGAGTAGTCGTAAAAACCCCGTCGAAACCACCTTTGTCACGAACTATTGCAACTCCAGAAAATTGGTGGCTTGGTTCGTTTTTGAGACAGTATGATTTTCCCGCTATTCCTTTGAGAGAGAACAAATGACGAGATCAGTTGGATATCGACAGGACACGTTCATATCAAAGTTTATTACCGTGATTCTTACCTCCTGCGTCTAGTCCGTCAAACAACATAACAGTACTATAATAAAAATGTGTATGCATTAGCGACGAGTTCGCAGCAAAGAAAACCTTCAAAATAATAGTAATTTTTACTCGGTCAAGGTTACGACAATGTTGTACGCTTCTTCTGGAAAGTCCTCACGCAGAGTCATGTTGTACCAATATTCTCGCGTTTTGTTGAAACACCGGATGAGGTCGATCCCATCTCCGGACCTGTAATTTTCCAGGTACGGGGTCGCGGTTCGATCCTTTTGAAGATAAGAGAAGATTGGTTGAAATGTAATCGAAGTTGTGTGGTCTTAACTATAATAATTAATCCCCAACTTACTCCCCCAATAATTATGCCAGCGATACGGAGTCTTATTTTGGGATCGTTGACATGCCTGAATCGCAAGTCGACGGCGTTCCAATAAGCTAACTGATACAGAATCTCTTCATAGTGATCAGCATCGTTTTGTCTGTGGAAAAAAATGTCCAATTTCTTCGGAATTCCATCCAGTTACGTTTCAATTACTGTGTTCAAAGTACCACAACGAAGCTTCACTCACGTCGACTTCGATGCGTTGTAGTCCGTCTGGACTAACACTGACGGATAAATAATTTCCGCATTCGAACGCTTAATTCTGGAGGCATCATCCCTGTTGGCAGATCGCGACGCTGCGCGAATCCGTCTTTCCAGACCTGAAAGAAAATCTTCGTTAAGTTTCGGCGATCAATTGTATTGCGTGGCAAATTATTCATCGTACGTCTTATTTTTTCTTCATCTACGACTAACGGCGATTTGATGATCACGTGATAATCAGAATCCAACATAGTCCTACTCGCGTTGGGAGCTTCACTATTTCGTCTGGATCTCGCTTCCTCCTGAAAACTTTTCGGCAAGGGACGAACTAACAGGCCACTGACAATCCCCTTCTGAAATTATGTAGAACAACCAATGAAAATAATTCCTACAATTTGCGCCGATCCATTAATTTTAAGATGACAATAGCGTTGCGGACTCACAAAGGACGCCTTTTCGCCCATCGTGTGGGTCACCGCGACCGTGGAAAAATTTGTAGGACTAGTGAAAAACCTGGATAGCACTATTCCGACGATCTGGAAATTGTGAAAAGTGCATTGAGTCGATGACCTAGGCTTGTACACAATTTACACCGTGGAGTATATCGTTGCGAGTAGAAACTTACCCCTTTCCGCATCTTCTTGTATTGGACCGTTCCATTAGGCATCGTTGATGCGAGCCATACCGGTGTATTCTCCCCGAACAATTGTCCGTCCGACGGGTGTAAATATGTATCAATCTCTTTGCCGAAAGCGGTGAATTGCATCCGCAATCGCGACTGCCACCGCTTACGCCGATTGTGCCTCACCAGTGCCACATCGTATTCTGGTACTGAAAAATTTCATCGAATCTAATAAAAAAAACCATACGATGAACCGTTTCGAGTTTTGGCAAAGTCCTCACTTTTATCGCGGGTCGTGTGAAAAAGATTGGCTATCTCGTCGTCGGTCATTCGTTCGTGGATCTACAAAGAAACAAGCAGGGTTTAATGTTTTTTTTTTATACGAATAACTGAACGAAGCTAGGGACGGGTAAGATGAATAATCTATGGTTTTACTTTCGAACATTGCACGAACGTTGCCGCGAGCAGAACAACGAGACCGAAGCTTCGAATTACTTCGTACGCGTTCATAACTGAACGGCTCTGAGTAAAATAATTAAGTGCTACAACTTTTTGCGCACCGTTGTATACACAAATTTAACGAATCGTCGGACGATACTGGTACTTTTTTGGAATCGTGACTTATTATATATGTTAAACACGTCCGCGCTGTACGGCAATCACGTGACGATGGGCCCAGCCAAAACTCGTGTAGGCACGAGTGCCACTCGGGGGGGATAACAATAAGAGCGAGTCTTCGCGACACATGTGCGAGCGTATGAGCGATATCGAGCGCGAGCGAGCAAATGAACTCTTTGGCTTGCGGCATTCGTTTGCTATTTAAACATAGTTTTTTGGCCTTCGGAAATCCTAAGAACTGTAAAATAAATATAACGATATGACTGAAAACGTTTTTCGTGCTACTGTACATTCGTGAACACTAACGTGATATAGTTTTATTGCAGAATACAAGAAGCACTAAACTCCGTCCATTCGTGACACGTGTTCCATATTTCGAGCTGATCGGAAAAAAAATGATAATCCGTGCAAAAAAAATTTTGTGCATAGATTTCTCTATGAGGCAGTCCGTTGAGCGATTTTGGATGCCACAGAGAGGAAGCTATGAACAACATTGAAATGAATGACGTTTTTCGTAAATTAAAAAATTACAATTTTTCAAATTCCCATAAGATCTGAATGGTTAGATCCATTTTCGTCAAATTTAATACGACACATGGTACAGTGTTAGTCCATTCCCCTGTCAAAATTCAGCTTGATACTTCCACGTGTACTTGAATTGGAACCTCGTTAGTAATTTTTCAACAAAATCAAAATTTCGTAACATCTGACCTATTGGATAAATTTCAACCAAATTCAATACCAAAGGTCTTTAAGCTCTATGCAGTTTTAGGACGATTGCTAAACATTTACACATGTTAGAACTACCTGGCTTTTTTTCAAATTTTTCACAATCGCTTGAAATCTCGAACCGGGTCTCAATCTTCATAAAAATTGCACCTTTGACTGTTTTAAATATTCCGATACTAAAATTTCGATTTTTTTTTCGAAAACAAAGCTTCGTCTCCGAGGAAGAAAAATGGCCTGGCGGTGTGTGTAATTCACTACCGCACATTGGCAGCTTCCTTCGTTGCCGAGATCAGGGCAATATCTGTGAGTAGCGACGCAACGCGTCGCGACTCGTCCTAAATATATAGAATGTTTGTTCAATAACAAAAAAAATTTGCTTCCAATATTTATTTTATTGTGCATGATAATCGTAGAGTCGGAAAGTTTAGCCATTGAACAATTGACGATCCGGTATATCAGTTTTTGTAAATACAGTCTGTAGTCATACACTGGCATACTCCGTCCACGCATTTCTGCAACAGAATGTCAAATAAATTATCCAAGCAATTATTTTGGAAAATTATTGTTAACGTTAGTATACGTACGTGTCCAGGGGCACAGAGTGTACCCTCGGCAGGGGGACCTACGCTTTGACACCACCATCCATCCCAGATACCTTTCCAATGTGTATAGTAGCATTGCATTTGCACGCACATGTCCGGGCTCGGCTGTTATGGATACATAATTAATCCATATTATCATTGCTGTCATCGACAATGCTTTGGGCACAACAGCAATGTTAAATAACAGAGCTGGGCAAATGCGCTAAGTACTTGAAGTAGGTATTAAAGTATCAAGTACGGATTCAGTGAACAGTGGTCAGAACTTCAGCACTTTAGTTCTGCCAGTTCTCAATACCTCAGTACTCAAAAACTACCTGGCGCTCACATCTTCAAGTACTTGATACTTCAATACCTTGTACTGGATTGTGCGATGGGCAAACCATCGTACCTGTTATTGGGCGACTGCCCGTATTCATAATAAAATAAAATAAAATAAAATAAAATGAAATAAAATAAAATAAAATAAAATAAAATAAAATAAAATAAAATAAAATAAAATAAAATAAAATAAAATAAAATACTTAGCGTATTTGCCCAGCTCTGATAAAGAATTATAAAATCGGACTCACGTCGCATGCCCAATCGTATCCTAGTGCCTGACACTGTTTGTGAGGACCCCAAACATCGCCCGGTAACGGTTTTTGGATCGGATCACCTGGGGGATAGAAATCTGCTGGCCTGTCGTAGCAGTTGATATAATTCAATCTGAAATGTGCCGATACAGATACGTTAATTGAACTTACCATGTATCGGTCGTTAATCGGAGCAGCAAAATAACTTTGTGTTTTACCTCAAGAAGTTCGAAAGTTGCTTCAAGCTACAGGGTGACCATTCTATATTTTTCGGACCAGGCATGTTGGTGGACGCCATTAAGAATCCGTTTGACTCGTCGCATTCGTCATCATCGAAGTCCTCGTCGTGATCCAGACTGAATCTTTGGTAACGAAATCCCGTTGCAATGTTGATATCGAAGTTACGTCTGCATGTATCAAAGTTACGTCTGCATGTTTTACTCACATATGACCTAATTCGTGAGTAGTCGTTAAAATCCCATCAAAACCACCTTCGTCGACGGCTATTGCAACTCCAGAAAATTTGTGGCTATATTTGCTTTCGACACAAGAAGATTCTGTCGCCACTCCTTTGGGAGACAACAAATGACGAAATCAATTGGAAATCGAATGGTAACATTCGTAACAAAGTTTATTACCGTGATTCTTACCTCCTGCGTTTTGTCCGTCATACCTTATAGCAGTACTATAATGAAAATGCACATGCATTAGCGACGAGTTCGCAGTAATGACAACCTTCAAAATAATAATAATTGTTACTCGGTCAAGGTCACGACAATGTCATATGCCTCTTCCGGAAAGTCCCCACGCAGAGTCATGTTGTACCAATAATTTTGCGTTTTGATGAAACACGGGTCCAGGTTGATCACATCTCCGGACCTGCAATTTTGTAGGTACGGGGTCGCGTTTCGATCCTTTTGAAAATAAAAGAGAAAATTGGTTGAAATTTAATCGGAGTTTTGTGGTCTTAACTATAATAATTAATCCCTAAAACTTACTTGTCCAATGATTATCCCAACGACACGGAGTCTTATTTTGGGATCGTTGACATGCCTGAATCGCAAATCGACGGCGTTCCAATAAGCTAACTGATACAGAATCTCTTCATAGTGATCAGCATCATTTTGTCTGTGGAAAAAAATGTCCAATTTCTTCGGAATTCCATCCAGTTACGTTTCAATTACTGTGTTCAAAGTACCACAACGAAGCTTCACTCACGACGACTTCGATACGTCGTAGTCCGTCTGGACTAACACTGACGGATAAATAATTTCCGCATCCGAACGCTTAACTCTGGAGGCATCATTCCTGTTGGCAGATCGCGACGCTTCGCGAATCTGCCTTTCCAAACCTGAAAGAAAATCTTCGTTAAGTTTCGGCGATCAATTGTATTACATGGCAAATTATTCATCGTACGTCTTATTTTTTCTTCTTCCACGACTAACGGCGATTTGATGATCACATAGTAATTTGAACCTAGCATAGTTCTACTCGCGTTAGGAGCTTCACTATTTCGTCTGGATCTCGCTTCCTCCTGAAAACTTTTCGGCACAGGACGAATAACCATGCCACCGACTATCCCACTCTGAAACGATGTAGAACAAACAGTGAAAATAACTCCTACAATTCCTACCGATCCATTAATTTTCAGACGACAATGGCGTTGCTGACTCACAAGGGACGCGTTTTCGACTTTCGTTTGGGTTACCACGACCGTGGAACGATCTCTAGGACTGAATAAAAACTGGGCTGCCACTCGTCCCACGATCTGGCGGTTGTGAAAAGTGCATTGAGTCAATGACCTCGGCTTTGACACAATTTACACCGTGAAGTATATCGTTACGAGTAGAAACTTACCCCTTCCCGCATCTTCTTGTATTCGACTGTTCCATTAGGCATCGTTGATGCGAGCCATACCGGTGTATTCGTCCCGAACAATTGTCCGTCCGATGGGTATAAATATGTATCAATCTCTTTGCCGAAAGCGGTGAATTGTATTCGCAAATTCTGATCCGAGCGCTTTTCCCTGACCAGTGCCACTTCGTATTCCGGCACTGAAAAATTTGATCGAATCTAATACAAATCCGTACGATTAACAGCTTCGAGTTTTGGCAAAGTTCTCACTTTTATCGCGGGTCGTGTGAAAAAGATTGGCTATCTCGTCATCGGTCATTCGCTCGTGGATCTACAAAGGAACAAGCAGGGTTTAATGTTGTTTTACTCGAAAAACTGAATGTAGCTAGGGACGGGTAGGATGAATAATCTATGGTTTTACTTTTGAACATTGCACCGACGCTGCTGCAAGCAGAACAATGAGAGCGAAGGTTCGAATTACTTCGTATGCGCTCATAACTGAACGGCTCTGAGTAAAATAATTAAGTGCTACAACTTTTTGCGCACCGTTTTATAGACAAATTTAACGAATCGTCAGACGATACTGGTACGTTTTTGGATTCGTGGCTTGGTATATATGTTAAACACATCCGCGTTGTACGTACATACAAAAATCACAAAAATCACGTAGGCACGAGCGCCTCTTGGGGAGGATAACAATAATAGCGAGTCTTCACGACACATATGCGAGCACATGAGCGATATTGAGCGCAAGCGAGCAGGCAAACTCTTTGGTTTGCGGCAGTTGTTTGCCATTTCAAATTAGTTATTTCTCCTTCGGAAATCCAAAGAACTGTAAAATAAATATAATAATATGACGGAAGACGTTTTTCGTGCTATCGTACATTCGTAAATACAAACTGCATATAGTTTTATTGCAGAATACAGGAAGCACCAAACTCCGACCATTCGAGACACGTGTTCCATATTTCGAGCTGATAATCCGTGCAAAAACAATGTTGCGCATAGCTTCCTCTATGAGATAATCCGTTGAGCGATTTTGTATTCCACAGCGAGGAAGCTATGAAGAAAATTGCAATAAATGAAGTTTTTTCGTAAATTAAAACAATTTCAAATTTTCAAATTCCCTTGATACTTTCATGTTTACTCGAATTAGATCCTTTTTTTGGTAATTTTTCTACGAAATCAAAATTTCGTAAACGGGATCTGACGAGGTCATGGTCAGGCCTTGTCAGACCTCCTCGTGACCCTATCACGAAGAGGTCTACTCGAGTTATCCATGTTATCTGGGATTTCTAAAGTTAAATGGGGTTCTACTGTGTTATACTTGTATGCAGTTTCAGGCCGATAGTTCAAAATTTACGCAAGTCACTGCTACCACATCCTTTTTTGAAAAACTTCAAAACCGCGTAAAATCTCGAAAAGGGCCTCAATCTTCATGAAGATTATACTAGGGGGACAGACGTGACCACTATACTAGCATACCAAATTTCAAATCGTTATCTGAAGGCGTTTCCAAGTTACAGTCGTTTCAAGCGATGCATGTCGTCGCGCGCGCACACACACACGCACGCGCGCGCGCACGCACACCAGCTACAAATCGCTTTTCTCGCCCTTTCAGACCATTCTAAGTACTCTGACGCAAAATTCTCCAAAAGACTACAAATAATAAAACATTGAGTAGGAACCTAAGGACACTTAGAATAATCAGCCTAACCCTCCCCCTTCATCGTGCGATTCACGTAATTTTTTATTAAATTGTTTTCTCTTACATAAAAAATCGTTTTCTCAATATTTATTCCAATTAACATATTATAATCGTATTATAATAATCGTGGAGTCGGAATGTTTCGCAATTGAACGTTTTACAATCCGGGCTGTCAGTTTTTGTAAATACAGTCTGTAGTCATACACTGGCATACCCCGTCCACGCATTTCTGCAACAGAATGTCAAATAAATTATCAAAACAATTATTTTAGAAAATTATTTTTAACGTTAGTATACGTACATGTCCAGGGGCGCAGCGTGTACCCTCGGCAGCGGGGCCTGCGTTTACACATCGCCATCCAGGCACGAAGATGGGTTGCCAAGTTGTATGGAAGCATTGCATTTGCAAGCACATGTCCGGACTCGACTGTTATGAACATATTATTAACCCATATTATCACTGTTAGCATCGACGATGCTTTAGGCACAACAGGAGTGTTAAGTTAACATCAAATCAGACTCACGTCGCATGCCCAGGCGTAACCTCGTCCCTGACACTGTTTGTGAGGACCCCGGAGATCACCCGGTAACACTCTTCTGATCGGATTACCTGGGGGATAGAAATCTGCTGGATCGTCGTAGCAGTTGATGTCACTTTCCCTGAAATACGCCAATAGAGATGCGTTACTTGCATTTACCATGTATCGGTCGCTAATTGGAGGAAATAATCTTCATGTTTTACCTTAAGAAGTACGAAATCGCCTCTAAGCTACAGGGAGACCATTCCAAATTTTTTGGAGCAGGGACGCGTTTGGGTGCCATTATGAATGCTATCGACCTGTTGCATTCGCCAGTCGCCGGATCGTGATCCATGCCGAATCTTTGGTGCCGAAATTCCGTTGCAATGTTAATATCAAAGTTCCATCTGCATGTATCAATGTTTTACTCACAAGTGGCCTAACTCGTGCGCAGTCGTTAGAACCCCGTCGAAACCACCGTTGTCCCGGGCTGCTGCAACTGCATAATATTTGTGTTCCCAGGGCTCGGAACATAAAGATGGAAACTGGGCAATTCCTTTGAGAGACAACAAATGACGAAATTAATTGTAAATCGATAGGACACGTTGATAAAAAAATTTATTACCGTGATTCTTACCTCGTGCCACCTGTCCATTCCATAACATAGCTTTACTACAATGAAAATGTAGATGCATTAGAGACAAGTTTTCAGTAAAGAAGACCTTTTAAAATAATTGTAATTGTTACTCGGTCAAGGTTACGACAATGTCATATGCTTCGGCCGGAAAGTCCGCACGTTCAGTCATGTTGTACCAATATTCTTGCATTTTCTTGTAACCCCGATTCATGTCTATCATATCTCCGGACCTGTAATTTTCCAGGTACGGGGTCGCGTTTCGATCCTTTCGTAGATAAAAGAAGACTGGGTGAAAATTGATCGGAGCTTTATGGTCTTAACGTCGTTAATTCATTCCTAACTTACTTGCCCAATGATTATCCCGACGATACGGAGTCTTATTTTGGGATCGTCGACATGCCGGAATCGCATATCGACGGCGTTCCAATAAGCTAACTGATACAGAATCTCTTCGTAATGATCGGAATCATTTTGTCTGTGGAAAAATTGTCCAATTCCTTCTTAATTCCATTCAGGAACGTTTCAATTGCAGTGTTCAAAGTACCACAATAAAGCTTCACTCACGTCGTCTTCGACACGTCGTGGTACGTCTGGACTAACACTGACGGATAAATAATTTCGCGATCAGAGCGTTTAACTCGGGAGGCATCAGTCCTGTTGGCAGATCGCGACGCTTCGCGAATCTGCTCTTCCAACCCTGAAAGAAAGTATTCGTTAAGTTTCGGCGATGAATTACATTGCGTGACAAATTATCCACCGTACGTCTTATTTGTTCTTGTTCTGTCACTGATGGCGATTTGATGATCACATGATAGTGAGAATCTAACATTGTTCGTGTCCCGTTAGGCGCTTCACTATTTCGTTTGGATCTCGCTTCCTCCTGAAAACTTTTCGGCAATGGACGAACTACCATGCCACCGACAATCCCGTTCTGAAATTGTGTAGCACAAACAATGGAAATAACTCCTGCGATTTGTGCCGATCAATTAATTTCAAGATGACAATAACGTTGCTGACTCACAAAGGACGGGCTTTCGCCTTTCGCTTCGGTCACTACAACCGTGGAAAGATCTCTAGGACTGCTGAAATATCTGGACGCCACTATTCCCACGATCTGGCGATTGTGAAAAGTTCTTCAGTTTGTACACAATTTACATAGGTCTATTAAGCTGGCACCCCCACTATTTTTGGGCTGCAACCGCATATTGAAAGGGGTAGTTTTTATCGAGATTTGGGCGCAACCCAAAAATCGTAAGGTAGTGAAATGGCGAGCCGATAAATGCAAATGAATGTTGAGACCACAGCCAAGCCTGAGAGCCATCGGTAATCGGAGATCAGGGTTTTTCCCTTCTTTGGGGGTGGTTTTGTCGACACAGGGTGGTTTTGATATATGAAGAGCCCGTAAAAAGCCCATAATTCTGAGAAAAAAAAAGCTTCTAAGTGTTATACGAAAAAAATTGGCACTGGCTCAATGTTAAGCTGGCGCCCCACTTTTCAATTTCGATTTTCTCGAAACAGGGATGAGCCCAAAAATGTTTATTAGTGGCATTCAATAGCCCATAAAAAGTCGATTATTTCGAGATATTTAAACATTTTTTCAGACGTAGTGGGGGTGCCAGCTTAATAGACCTAATTTACACCGTGAAGTATACCGCATGGAGTAGAAACTTACCCCTTCCCGCATCTTCTTGTATTCGACTGTTCCATTAGCCATAGTTGATGCGAGCCATACCGGTGTATTCTCCCCGAACAATTGTCCGTCCGACGGGTTTAAAAACGTATCAATCTCTTTGCCGAAAGCGGTGAATTGCATTCGCAAATTCTGATCCGACCGCGTATAGTTGTTGTGCCTCACCAGTGCCACCTCGTATTCCGGTACTGAAAAATTTGATCGAATCAAATAATAAAAACCCGTACGATTAACGTTTTCGAGTTTTGGCAAAGTCCTCACCGTTATCGCGAGTCGTGCGAAAAAGATTGGTTATCTCGTCATCGGTCATTCGCTCGTGGATCTACAAAGGAACAAGCAGGGTTTAATGTTTTTTTTATTCGAACAACTGAACGACGCTGGGGACGGGTAAAATGAATAATCTATGGTTTTACTTTCGAACATTGCACGGACGCTACCGCGAGCAGAACAATGAAACCGAAGATACGAATTATTCCGTACGCGTTCATAACTGAACGCCTCCGAGTAAAATAGTTAAGAGTTATAACTTTTTGCGCACCGTGGTACACAAAAATTCAAAGAATCGTCGGACGATACTAGTACTTTTTTGGAATCGTGGCTTATTATATATGTTTAACACTTCCGCATTGCACGACAATCAAGGGAAGATAAGCCCGGGCGAAACTCACGTAGGCATGAGCGCCTCTCAGCGGGGCTAACAATAGGAGCGAGTCTTCACGACACGTGTGCTGCGAGCGTATGAGCGATATTGAGCAAGAGAAAGCAAACGAAATGTTTGGTTTGCGAAGTCATTTACTAATTAAGAATTAGGTTTTCGCCTTCAGAAATCCAAAGAATTGTAGAATCTGATGAAAGCTGAACATTCGTTCAGCTTTTATCAGATTTTGAATTTTATGAAAAAATGTGTGGTCGCGCTCTAGCTTTCGCAAAGTTTTAATTATTAGGCTGAAATTTCCTACAGAAGTAGACTAACATAGAACAATTTTTGCTATTGTATTTGGTAAGAATCGGTCGACGGTTCTGGGTTTTGGAATTTTCAATTTAATGAAAATTATCTTTTTCACTCTAGGCCCTATAATGTTTTAGATAGTTGACTGAAAAGTTTGACATAACTCAACTATAATGGATGTATCTTCCATAGTGAATTTGTCAAGAATCGATCCACCTGTTAAAATTTAGATTTATAATTTTTTTTTTAATTCGTACTTCACAACAGACACACAACAAACTCCGCTCTGCGAAGTCGTTTGCGATTAAAAATTAGTTTTTCGGCCTTCAAAAATTGTTGGCTTTCAGAATTTTTGGCCTTCAATGAACAGTGAAATGAATATAAGGATATGACGGAAAACGGTTTCTCCGCTACAGTACATTCGTTGACACTGACGTCGTATAGTTCTTATGCAGAATACAGAAAGCACTAAACGCCGTCTGTTCAAGACACGTGTTCCGTGTTTCGTGCTGATAATCCTTGTGAAAAAAAATGCGTCGCATGGCTTTGTCTATAAGACAGTTCGTTGATCGATTTTGGCTTTTTCACAGACGACGCTATACACAAAATTGTAATCAATATGGAAATCATCTGCAAATTACTTTGCACCTATTTTCCGTAAAATAAAAAAATGTCTACATATCATAAAATTTATTGTAGAAAATCGCAAACCGAAATTTATATACTTCATTTCGTGACCATGTTTTATGTATTCTTCCCGAATGATGATGAATCTTCAATTTCTTTTTTTTACTCCTAGAGCGACATTCGATGCAAAAACTCTCGTCGGCCGTAAAATACAAATTTTCCGATTTTTTTTTTTTCAAAATCTTATGGAATAATAGGGGCGTAAGTCCATAAAGTGGACTTAAGCCCTTATTTTTTCTAACGTGTGTGAGTTTGCAGCATGAGCCGAAGACGAGTGTTGCAATCACACGAGGTCAGAAAACGTTTTTCGCACGAGTATCGAACAAAATTTTATTTCACAAGATGTGAAATAAATGAGATTTTCAAACCGTAAGCGACGTATTTTCAGTTGAAAATGAGTTTTTGCGCTCGACTGTTGTACACGGCGTCGCTGTGCACAACTTATCGAGACGCGTAGAATAGTATAACAGTGGAATATTTATCAGCGCCTGGGAGAGAGTCTCCTAGGGGGGGCCTCTTGGATTCCTGTAAATTGGGACAAACAAGTAAACAACTTTCCAAAATGGATATAAGATCTGCAGATCGCAGACACGTGATCTTCGAGGTCGATGCCCAAAATCGTATGGAAAAGAGAAATTCGTCATTCGCAGTTAAAATCAAACAAAATTGTTCCAAAATGATTTTTTTACTTCACTCGGTGCGAAAACGTGCACGGAGAAAATTTTGTAGGACCGGCTACCAAAAAAATATGGGAAACTCCCATACAATATATCAAATTGAGAATATTCAACCAATCTGGCAATTTTTACCATACTGTATATAGAAAAAGATTTATTCGCGTCTACAATACAGTACTGGAAATATCGCCACACTCATGGGAATAAGCTTTCAACGCTATAATTGCTATTAAAACAAAGTGTATCAAGTATAACCGACTGTGTGCCTGAAATTGTTACACTAGTTTAATATGTACGGCCATAATGTAGAGTAACAAAGGTTACTCGACGTTGGTAATAATCTCTGTATGTCGTCGATCACATAAAACGATGAGGTATAGTACGGCATAGACACGTGTGGGAAAAAACGATGAGGTATAGTACGGCATGGACACGTACGGGAAAAAGCGTCGCAATAGCACTATATTCCGAATTTACCATACTAAGAGTGGTAAAAATTACCGGACCCCTTCTCTCCGTGTGCAACTTCCCCCATTTTCACACCTTGCGAAGTAAAACTTGGTGCGATACTCGCGCGAAAAACTTTTTCTGCTGCAAACTTACACTAGTCAGTAGAAGTTTTATCATACTAGTATCGTAAATTACTATTATCTTCTTTTCCGCATTTTTCAAACATTTCATTTCATTGGATATGGGAAAACCGGAGACATACGGTCAGTCCTAACACTTTCACGCATTATTAAAAAAAAGATATTCGTTACTTTGGGAATTAATTTAAGAGTATTGATAACTAGAACCTTTGACCTTGACCTTGGTCGCATTCTTCAAAAAAAGGTGGCCTTTACCGACCGATAATTGCTTGAATCGGCGAGGCTCTTAACCGTCCGAGCATCGGTACCTTCATCTTACTGCCCAAAAGTTACTTACTTACTTACTTATTTTTCATGGACGGTGAAGCTGCAATATTGGCAAAGCGTATTATCAATTTGAAGTACGGACAAGTTTTATTTTATTTGATGTACTCTTTTATTTTTCGTACAAAGCTCATCCGCTGTCTTGCGATAAGCTCGAGCCAGGTCTCTCGTTCGGCGCAGCTGGATGTGTCGATTCGCATCGACGGGAAAGAGATAGCGCGCGAGGAGGAGAGGATGACGTCAGGTTAACTCGCGTACGTCGAGGTCGTAAATCCTCCGCCCCCCAGCGAGCTACGCGGGCCACGTCGTTCTCCGTATATAGTACATATACCGTACGACGACATGATGCGCGCCCCCCCGCTCTGCCCTCCGCTATGTACATTTCCTTCAAACATTTCGTACACCTGCTATGCGGAGAGAGAGTTGTGCTGCAGGGAGCGCCAAATCTGTCTAACTGTCCGCCGCCTTCGATAGCTGTGAGACACACATCGTCGACCGAGAATCACGAGGGCGGAACTCGTATAACCGTAAGACGCGGTTTACGCCCTTCCGATTCTTTGCCATCGTTACGTATTCGTCAAATCGTTACAAGTCAGAGTAATAAAGTCATAACTAAATACGATTTCGTTGGACGAAAATTTCGCTTCCCTGACCTCTGTTGAGTCCTCGGTTGAGAATTAACTGCGATAGATTACGTTTTTCGGTAGAGAAAGATTTCTTATTAATTAGAAAAAAATAAATAGAAATCTAAGATACATCGAGGCTCTCGGTATATCGCAAAATGTTTTTATTCATGAAACCAAAATTACTTAACTCCCAAACGGAAAACTGGGACACTGCGCATACTTTTGCACGTCGTTGACACCAAAGTTTTTCCGAGTATTGATGTTTTCAAGTTCGACAATAGTAAAAGCGAATCGCAAGGAATTGAGCAAGATGTCTCTCGAGCCGCCATATCGAAAATTCCGCCATTATAGAAAGTGCCTAAAACGTATGGCTCAACGCGGGATTAAAAAAAAACCTCAGAGTCACATGCAAATTCCATAAACGTGCAGTTATTCTGGTGAGCGAACAGCCGAAGCGAGAGGGTAAAGCCACTCGGCTGTCCAAGCCTCTCCGGCATTGTCGGCTCCTCTGCCGCTGCTTCGACCCACGTGCACCGCCATACCAGCAGCTCTCTTCTCTCCGCCTCTCTCCCGCTCTCTCTCCTTGTGACGTCATTGCCGGCGGAACGTCCGCAACTGCACTCGATGCGGAGGCGGTCTCGCGCCGGTTATGTTCTGCTAATTGGCGTTACCCAACGGCCACTTTGTACTCTCGGTGCCTGACGCTCTTCATCCGAACTACGTAGCCAAGATTTTTACATCCCTTTCCGTACTTTATTCCTTTGTTTATTTTTTTTTATTTTTTTATTCATTACTAATTATCATTCCCATTATTTTTTTTTATATACTCTAACTTCTTACAACATGATTTATCTCACGGTACGAACTGGAAATTTGCAGCATAGTTGGGTGCGACATTAAAAATTAGTCTGTCCCGAACGGCGTCTGTCAGAGGTCAGAGGTGAGCAACACAACGGCCACGACGACTGCAGCGCCGGCGCGCGGGGAGGAACGGAACGACGAGCGTACGGCTCGCTCTTCCCGGTCGGTGTGGTTCTCTTCGTAGTAGGAGTATTGATCCGCAATGCCAGCGACCGCCCGCCTGCCTAGCGGAGAACACTCTCGAGTCTCCTCTTCGACCCCACTACAACTCGAGAGCGAAGGCGAGCGAGAGAGAGATTTTCGAGAACCTTCAGCAGAAACAGCATAAGCAGTATCGACACCAACAGCGGCAGCGGGCAAAGCCACCGTTCCCCGCCGAAATCTCGTTTACTTTTAATACCGCGAACTTAACCATTCCGTCCAATTTTATTACTTTTCACACCTCTGGTCTTCGATCGGTCGCCAGCTTGGCTCCGGAAATTCTTATTCTCTCTCGTCTGTTTCCTTAAAGTTCCAATTCAACGACGCTTACTTCATTCCTACGTTGTTAAAGCCGCTTAAGGTAGTCCCTGCGAATAATCACTTCGCATAAGTTTCAGAGAAATGAGAGAGAAACGCAAACACTTGTCGATGGTATAAAAATCTGAAATAAATCAAGCATATTAGAGGTCCTGAAAAGAATAATTTTGCATAAAAATAATTCCAAAATGTTATTAACAGATTGATGGAAAATAACATTTTTCAACATATCTCCCGGGAACCTAACGTTTTTTTATGAAAATGATTCGTTCATTTTGCTGAATACGTATGAATTTTTCAGATTTTTAAATTCACTTTGTATTTTCTGACTTCGTACACATTTTTTCCATACAAAAAAAGGGCAAAGTGAATTTAAAAATCTGAAAAATTCAGACGTATTCTCAAAAATGAACGAATTATTTTCATTAAAAGAAGTTAGGTTTACCGGAGATTTGTTGAACAATTTTTATTTTCATCCATTTTTTAATAACATTTTAGAATTATTATTATACAAAATTAATCTTGTTAGCACCTGTAATATGTTTGATTTTTTTCAGATTTTTATACCATCCGGAAGTATTTGCAATTCCCTCTCATTTCTGTGAAACTTATGCGAAGTGAACACTATTCGCAAGGACTTAAAGCCTTATATACGCGATTTCGCCGATTTTCGAAGGTACATTTACAGATGCGGTGAAAAAAAAGTGATGCATATATTGACAATTTTATTTATGAATCATTTATTCAGTTCGTTAACTACATAGAAAAAAATATTAAAAAATGACGGAGTTATTAAGTGATAACGAAATGGTTTTTCTTGACGCACGCGTTGATGGTGAAGACTCTCGGCATCGACCTCAGTGTCTGAAAAAAATGAACATATTTATAATTGCATAATAGACGTATTTTCGGTGTGAACCAACAATAATTTTTTTTTCTTTAATCAAGAGTTTATATTTTTGACTCAATGCTCAACCGGTATTTGATTCCTTTTTGTTCAATTAATTTTTTTAAGCCTTGCACGAAAGGCATTGATACTTAGAATATGATGTACAAATTTTAAAGCGATCTAAACCTCCGTTCATGAGAGCATTCATAAAGTACAAAAAAGCAAATCGTGGAAAACGATTTTGAAGTTAGCGGTAGGACTCGCCGCGCGGTATCTGTTATGAATGCAATATTACCTCGTTTAATAGCAGCCTGCGCTTTATGTGGGGCCTTCCTTGGCATCTAAAACGTCTCCAGCATGCCTCTTGTCGTTTCTGGCGGCAATCCTGGCTTCCTTTACAGCTTTCCCAGATTGTACAGAAGTGGCAGCTAGGCGTCACTCGTCCGAATGCTCGCAAGCCGCCGCCTTTTCCTCAATCTCAATCTCCTTTTGCTCGCACTTCTCGCACTTGATAACCAATGTGAATCCCGATTCTCTAACTCGTCTTTCAGAGAACTTGATGTCACTGTTACAAGTTTTGCACATGACGAAAGAACTAATTGCATTGCACACGGATAATAAATGTTGCCCACGGTCAACATTTACATCGAGTGATGTCGACACTTTAATTTTTTTCTCAGACGCACTTGTGTTCACTTCGGCTTCCGGTGATTTGGTGTGCTGATTACCGTGAAAAACACGTTTTTTACGTTTCCCTGGACGTCCTCCCATGAATCGTGAACCTTTTCTATCTAAACTAGTGTGGTTTTTTTCACAATCACTCATGTTAAAATAAAAATCTCTCAGCTCACAATTCTGTCTTGCCTCTGCAGTGTCTCAACTCGGACTAAATGATCTTCCTTCCGCCTCCTGGCTTTATGCTTGCGCCAAGTGCCATAAAGACCAAATGATCTTTACCGATCGTGCACCGAACCGAGAAGCACCGTTACCGTTACCGTTACACGTTTGTGTGAAGGGATAGGGACGATATGTGAACAATAAAAAACGGCAGCTGCGTATGTCGCGCCCAGTTACCGCTGCTACCTGCCTGCTTCCAAGAAAATAAAAGTTTGGACGCTCCAAATGCTGTAACTCGAACAATTTTTTTTAATGTTCAGTTCTGAAAAGCTTAAAATATTCTTAACCGTTTAGGCTAATGCAATAAAAAATAAAAGTCAAATAAAAATTTTTCGCGTATATAAGGCCTTAAACTTTAAACTCAATTACGACAGTCGAACCAATCTTCCACTTTTTGTCTTCTCTATGGTTTTATTACCCCGATACCTCATTTACTTTACTTTACTTTAATACCACGAATTTGATCATTCCATCCAATTTTATTACTTCTTACACCTTTGTTTTTCAATCGATTGCCAACTTGGCTTCGAAATGTCTTATTCTTTCCTCAGTTTCCTTAAAGTTCCAATTCGACGATTCATCTCTTCGACGTTAAAGCACCATAAACTCAACCACCGCATTCGAGCCAATCTTCCACTTTTTCTTCTTCCGTATCGTTTTATCAGGCCGAAGCATCTTCTATTTCTAATACCACTAACTTAACTTTTTCGTCCAATTTTATTTCTTACACCTTTGTTCTTCAATCGATCGCCAACTTCGAAATGTCTTATTCTCTCCTCTGTGTCTGTTGTTCATGAATGCTTGGTCAGTTTTCTTACAGCGTTCTATTTAGATCGCTCAAGCATTCATGAACAGCACGGTACTTAATGGTACGATTCGACGACTCTTACTTCACCTCTTCGACGTTAAGGCCCTGACTGAAGCACCGCATTCGAGACAATCTTCTACTTCTTCTTCCCTATGATTTTATGCCACAGGCCAAGTAGCAATTTCGAGACAATCGTCCCGAAGTTTTCGATGAATGAGGACCAACCTTCGTCGTTTCTAGCGGTGTGCGAAACTTCGGAACGAACGACTATTTTTTATTGCCACTTTCGCGACTGTTTGCACGTTGCAAAATGGAAAAAAAAGAAATTGGAAGACCTTTGAGTAAATAAAATTCGATTGGATTTGCATTTTATAATTGGCCCCACGAAGCACCCGGACTCGGGCTCTTTGCTAGATCCACTCTAGCCTCCGTCGCTCTGTGACGACCGTTTCGACAGGATTGCGACTCTAAAGCCCTTTCCATTAAAACCGACTGATTAATTATTTACGGATTTAATAATTTTTGCATTACCGAGCTTATCAAAGGCCACTTAATGTACCGCTATGTATAGTCAAAACCTATACTGCGAATATAATACGTAGACATCGATAATCGATACGCGACGATCCCGTATAGTTTCAATGCATAAGACAATAAACGCAGCAATTCTTTTTTCTTCCAGCTTTCGTTTATTCGCGACAGCGATATGGATTTTTGTAACGAGTCTGCATTTTTTTTCTTCTCCATGGAAAAAGTTTGGACTTTTTAATTCTTTTGGGCTTTACATTTTTTTTCGCAAAATTTTTCATTTCCTAATCGAACTTTTTAAGCTACGGACTTGCGGGCTCGATTCGGGACCAAAACGCTTTACGTTATGTTCATCGAGATTGGTCCTCGCTTTGAACGTCATAGAGTACCACATGTTTGTGACGAAAATCCGATGCGCCGGTGACGTCGAGGATCAAAGCACTTTGCATGCAAACGCGTATCTTGTCTCGTCCTGTTTGATATATAATATAATTGTTTCCGTGATCCTGCGTCGCCGCGAGCAACAAAGAGCCCACAGAGGTCAGAGGAGTACGAAGCGAATTGCCTGACCGAAATACCTAACCTCTCTTCCCCCTCCCCCCGTCCCGGGGAGCTTCGCCTTTCCTCCGCCATTCCCCTTTGGCGCCGACCATAAACTCACACAAGCCGGAACATCGGAGTCTCGTGCTACTTTGCACAAGCACGCGTACACGTACACGCCCGGCTGTTTATTCAATACACGCCTAGCCACAAAATATACGAGTAGCGCCCTACTTCCACGACGGATGAAGAAAGGAATAAATGGCTTATTCCTGCCAGCCACGAAAAGTAGACTGGAGTGGAGGGAAAAAGGGCTTTGCACCAACGTCGATGTTATCAACCGTACGGAACAATAAACTGATACACCTGCGCCATTCAAGCGTCCTCGAATTTACTATCGAAAACATGTTATGAATGAAGATTATAAATAACTCTCGTTCTCTGTATTATCGCGTGCATACATTTTTACGACTTTGTGCGTCGACATTAGTGATGCGAAATGAGCTTAATTTTTTGCGAACCGTCAAATGACCAAAAAATACCGTCATTTGACTTATCGTTTCCATCAATTTTTCTATGGAAATGAACGCCGTTTCGCGTCATTTGAGGGTGCGATGTGACCGTCAAATTACCAAAACGCTTATCTAGTTGTGAGATGACGGTCTTTTTTGTCACAAATTGGTCAGACATTTGTTCACATTGCATGCATTTGGACCTATTTGAGGTCGCCAAATATGCACTGCAAAGAAGCAAAAGTTAACCGGTCACCTTTTCAGTTAGGATAAGCATTAGGAAAGGATAGGGTTCACAATTTGTTATAAAAACGCGCGCTTCTATTTTCCTCAGTCACAAACTTTTATCACATTTTTCTTGTACTTGCATACTTTACCTTTCGAATCCTTAATGCAGCAATCTCATCTTCACAAAGTTCTATATCGATAGTTCGAGCTCAAAGCAGGCCGCAAAATGGCGGCAAATTTTAATAATCGCTTACACATAAATCGGTCATTTTTTTGATCGTTCATCTGACGTCACGTGACCGTCAAATGACCCGTTTGGTGACGACCTCGCATCACTACACAAATATTGCACAACAGCATCGCATTAATTCGTTCTTTCCCAAAGAAAATTAGATTGCACAGCGCCGAGATAACATAAGAATTATAGGTTAGGAGCGATCAGTTTGATTTCCGGTTTGGGAAAAACATTCGTCAAATACGAGTGCCAAAGTAATGTCCCCGAGAGAGTACGACAAACCTAGCGGTTTTTCATGTAATTCGAATTTACGGCAGGATCTCGTGTTAACGATCCGAGAGACTCGGTGGAGAATCCAGTTAATGTCCCCGTGGCCCGCCCGGCATTACGACCGGCGTAGCAAATAGAACCGGCGGAAGAAATTACTTCTACTTCGTCCATCGTCGCTGCCTTATTTTATTCGCAACATTCATCCTTACGGGATCCTTTCAGCGGAAGCTCTTGGACTACTTCCGTATGGCAGGCACCGGCAACGGAACCGCCTCCGCCCGGCGAATCAAATAAGAGATCTCTGGAAGGAATTGAAAAGAAATTGATTAGCCCAATAGTACACCGAGATCACGCGCGGAGAGGTTCTCCTGCAGGCAGGGAACGTGTCAATCCATCTATACGTATATGAATTCTACATGCACTTCCGTCCTCGTTAATGAGCGCAATTTACCTTTACTTCAAGATTCGTTCTTATTACTTAATATTTAATATTTAAGAAATTGATTCACTCAATAGTACACCGAGATCACCCTCCTGCAGGCAGGAAACATGTCAAACCATCTATACGTATATCGATTCTACATGCACTTCCGCCCTCGTTGACGAGCGCTATTTACCCTTACTTGAAGCTCCGTTTTTAATATTGCAAGAAAAACTCTTCCGATAATTCATAGCCCCGGAATAGCTCTCGAGATGAATTTACGGTTAGCCCGGCGAGGCTAGACGCCAGCCGCAAAGTATACAGTGCCGGCGCGCGCGGCCTCTGCCAACCCCACTCGAGAGTTGTTTCGAACCACAGCTGCACTCCGCGCGCCTGCACCTATGTATATCGCTTTTCCCCGTCCCATAGTCCTCGTCTTCGCTCCTCGTTGTTGGCGTGACTCGATATACGATAATCCCTGATGGCTCTCCACTCTCCCTTCCTCCTCTTCGCCACCTTTCACGGGGTTTAGGCAGGGTCGAGACGAAATTCTCTCCCTCGCCTCACCTGAAGAATCAATATAAGACCGGAGATCGAGGGATGCGAGGAACGAGGCCGCAATGGGAGAAAGAGCGAATGGCGGGCGGATGAAAAAATAAAATAAAACAGTGGCCAAGGGCCGGCTGTCGAAGCTCGCGGGAGACAAAGGGAAATCGAGGGGCTTCTAGTCGAGAGGCTAGAAAATGTTGGCGTGGACTCCCCGCGAGAAGTGTGCGTTCGGCGAGCCCGGCGAGAAACAGAAGGGCGCCAGGCGCACTTTCGTAGTTCGTGCAGCGGCCGACGCCGAGCGCTCCTCCCCGCGTGACAAGAGAGAACCTTACGTCGGTCAACTCTTCTTCCGAGCTATCTTTATCCTTGTTTCCCCTCCGTTGTATACCTTTCGAGGCCTTTCCCGAGGTATTTCATGCAGCCACGGGCTTACACCGTCCCACCGGCGATAATATGAATGAAAACTCGTGAACCACGGGCTCTCGCACACTCGCCCGCTTCTCTACAGTCCTGTGAACGAGGCCTTCATCGTCGTTCCCCTCCTTACCGCCCCTTTATTCGCTCACTACGGACTGAGGCGCACGCCGATGGAACGTTGCGGGCTTCTCCGCATACGCGAACCTATATTATGTTCTTCGGTGAAAGTCCTTTTCTCTCCCTTCGCGCTCGCGAAACGTTTATTTTATAGGGCTTCAAAGGTCTTCTTTTTTCCTTCCGTGCTGTTTGTTTTTTTCTTTTTTTTTTTGAGTTCCTTGTCGTATATCTGTTCGCTCTTTTCTTCGGACATTTTTAAAAGTTTTTTTCGCGGGGTCGCGATGCTTTCAATCTCTCGTCTAGCGGAGTGGATGGGGATCGTGATCTCATGGAAATTCATCTCTCGTGGCGCATCACTAGCTCCCTTTATCCCTTCCACTCTCGTCGTCCTTTTGCTACGGGTACTTTTTTCTTTTTTACTCTATCGTGATAATTCTATTCTCCGATCAAAGGAAACGCTCGCTCGCTTTGGGCGCCTGAGCTGTCCCGGTGGGATTTTCCTTCGACCTTCGAAGGCTATCTAGAACATTTTTTTTTCTCGCTACGGTACCGGCTTTCATAAAAAGACAGTTCCTCCCGCTACTTGATCCTATGGGATCAAATAATGGTGGAGAAACTTTTTTTCATTACCGCGCCCTTTATGTGTAAGGGCGCGGTAAAATAAAACACGGAAACTATTAAACACTCGGCGAAATGTGCAGGCGTGCGGCAAGGACGACCGATTTACGATCCTCCGTTTTGTGTCTACGTTCTCGACTTTGATCGATCCACCCGAGAGAGCTTATAATCATATTATAAAGTCTGTAAGTTTCTCGGTGGCTCTCGCCTGTTCTTTCCTTTAATCGAACTTCGCACGCAACTGCGGAATTTCACTGCATACTTGTTAAAAACTTGCTTTCCTGACTAACCTGGAACAATAAATATAACGAAAATTTCGGGCAATCGTCGAATACGGCTTAAGGTAGTCCTTGCGAATGGTGTCCTCTGCATAAGTTTCAGAGAAATGAGGGAATTGCAAACACTGCTCGATGGTATGATAATCTAAAAAAAAATTAAGCATATTCATGGCGCCGAAAAGATTTATTTTGCATAATAATAATTTCAAAATTTTATTAGCAAATTGATGAAAAACGAACTTCCCATATAAAAAAAAAACAAAGTGAATAAAAAAATCTGAAAAAATTTATACGTATTCGGAAAAGTGAACGAATCACTTCCATTAAAAAAAAGTTATATTTCCGAGAGATTTGTGAAACAATTTTGTTCTTCATCAATTGGTTAATAACATTTTGGAATTATTATGATCCAAAATTAATCTTTTCACCACCATTAATATGCTCGATTTTTTCAGATTTTTATATCATCCAGTTTTTGCAATTCCCTCTCATTTATCTAAATCTTATGCGAGGTGAACACCATTCGCAAGGACTAACTTAAATGCTCACCGAAAGGCTACTGTTGTATCGCAGCCGCCAATGAAGTGTACGTAGCCTGCAACGATCGTTATGTAGCATATTCTTAAAGTTCGACCTTACCGTGGAAATAATGTTTTTTTGAGTCCACGAGGTGAAAGCAGCCACGTAAGACTGCGTTCCGTTCTTTCAGCGATTGAACTTGTGTCACCGTTTCTAATAGCAAACAAAGGTGCGCCCGGGAGTCGAGTCCATCAATTTGCAAGCACGCGCGAGTATAAGTCGCAGGCGGTAGTGGTTGAAGCGCACACAGGCGCAACGCCGTCTTAACGGTGATGTAGCGGATTGAGATCCACAGAAGACTACCGGCAAATTCGACCGAATGACCATTTGAACTTACCTGCGGTTGGCAGTGAATTCGTTACGTGCGTGTATTAAGTAGATCGTAAATTCGAATCTAACCTAAACGGTGAATAACGTGTATATATATAGGAGATAGAGTGGGGCGAAACGGACCCGCGTTCTACGTTTGGACTGGGAATATTTTTTTTCGTTTGTATTGCACGAAAAATTGATAGTCCGTTTTCCCCAGCTCCGCTCTGTAGCTGCACAGAGAGAATTTTCTGGAAATAGCTACTTTAAAAATATAGGAGCGATTCCCGTAGAGTGGTACTGTTACCTTAGTGACATACAGTACATAGCAATGTATTGATAGTTCCGATACTCCGATACTCCTCGGTTACATACGATTGGCAACGCCACGGTAATGTATAGAAAAAATCACGCACATGACAATATATCGGCAATTCTCCCACGCCAAATCAAGCAATTATTACAATGCTCTTCTATCCGTGTATGCGATCGAATGACGCGTGATATACGCTTGATATAGTTCAAACGTAAAACCCTTCGTTACGGGTGACTATGAAAATGCAATGTTAAAGCGTGTAATCCCGACGGCCAGGAAATCGATTACTCCAATCTGATGTCGCTCTATAACTGGTGAGGTGCTATACATACATATATACATAAATATATGTATATTATGATGTATTTATGCTCCCGGCGACTCTGCCGCTGGCGACTTGGCCCCGATCACACGAGTACGCGCACAAACACGTGGAGAATATATTACGTAGGCAGAGAACTCGCGCTCGTACGACGATAATGATGAAACGAATTGCTCGCATTTGTTAATGCATCTCGCCAAGCTCTGTCGTATCGCCTCTGTATCGTAAGGCTTCTTACCGAGTCACGGTTAACGAGTGGATTAAACGAATATCTTTCGGGATTCATCTCGACGGCTGTGTTACAGTCGTTGTGTTAAAATTTTGTTCCTTTTTAACTATCGTCGAACCCTTAAAGTGTTTTTTTTTTTTTTTCCTTGAAATGGATTTTATTTAGGTCAATTCAGTTTTTTCCCCAGCATGTGAAACGACAATAAAATTCATCGCCACACAATCGCGCTGTAATCTCAGTACCGTCTATCCGTCTGTGTTGGGATATCGGATATCGTGCCAGAATCACGTGACCAATCTCCCAACCGAATCCCTCGCCGCCTTCCTCGTTCCGCTAATTGGTCTCTCCCTCCGAGTCCCATTTTTCCGATTCTCATCTCCCGCTGTCCCCTGTATCTATCTATATTCCTTTATCCGAATACAGACGGTCCATTTAACCCGGGAACGAGGAGAAATGGAATCGAAGCTGAAAGAGGCCAATTCCTTCGAAATTTCTCTATCCCTCACGTCGATCTCTCTTTCTCTCTCTTTCTCTCTCTTTCTCTCTCTTTCTCTCTCTTTCTCTCTCTTTCTCTCTCTTTCTCTCTCTTTCTCTCTCTTTCTCTCTCTTTCTCTTTCTCTTTATCTTCCTTTCTCTCTCTTTTTCTCTCTTTTTCCTTATTCCTGTTTCGTCTTATATTTTTTATTTCTTGTTTACCGTATATTTTTAGATCTTTATCATTTTTCTTCATATCTGTATATTTGTATATGTAGGTTGCTGTGTTATAGATTGTTTGCATCAGTGCTTTGCATTTATATCTTTATTTCATTATATTACTAGATTGTGTTACAGTTATTAGATTGTAAGTTCTTGTGTTATTCTTCGCTGTACCTTTGTATTTTTGGCTGTACGATTCTGCACGGTACTCTTAGCTGTGGCATCAGAAGTACGTAATAAATCTCTCTCTCTGTCTTTCTCCCCTTTTTCCTTTTCAACCGAATTTATTTTCGTTAAATCTGCTTCAGTTTAGTTTATCAAAGCGTTACTTAATCCTAAGTGATCCTTTACCAACACCAACACCCAGCTCTGCCTATATACGCAATGCACGCTTATCTGGTGAGCTTGTGTAGTTCGTGCGCATAGCCGATATACCTACTGTGATTTTTTGTTTGTTATTATCATTTTCTAGTTTCGAGCATCTTTTTCTTTGCTGTGTACAACTTTGCCTAATAGTTTGTAACTAATGCATTAATAAAATAAATCAATCAATCTCTCTCTTTCCCTCTCTTTCTTCTCTCTCACAGTCGAGTATCGCCAGCACAACCGTGTCCATATCTCGGCGTTCTCGTTTCACTTCCACGACTTTACTATATATCTGTTGAGTGGCGTACACCGTGTAAGCGACATGCAGAAGAGAACGGAGATGCATGGAGATAGAGGAAGAGAGACTCCCCCGAGCACTTTCCGTCGGATAGTTGGTTGTAGCGGCAGTGGCAATAGAGTTTGGTCGAGCACTCAAAGGACAACCGACGAACGCGACTATACACGTAGCCCTCTCCCATCGACGACGATGCCCGCCAGTCGACGAGGCGTACCGAAATAACCGTTACTGGCCTGCTGACCCCGCGCGCGCGCGCGCGCGACGCCCCCCCCCCCCCCCCCCGTTCCACGATCCACGCAGGTGGCATCGGTCGGCATCCTCGATATCGACGCGACAAACTCGAATCCAATATGCCTCGGCTAATTTTTTCTTCCCTTTTGCACTACGCCCGAACGAATATCGCATCGTCGACACACACACAGGCACTCAGTATTGGGGCAACAGTACACATTAAAAAATTATTTTGTCAAAATCGGAATACGAAGTTTCGCAAAAATAATTTGATTAAGTAAGGGACAAAGTCGTTTGTTCAGGTTTGTGTAGACAAAGCTGTTCTTTTACTTCCCTTGTTCAACGAGGATCTAGAATTTGCTAAGATGCAACCTTCGAACAATTCCAATAACAAGTTAACGTGCTAAAAAAAAGCCTGTAAAAATTCACAAACGTACCTTGGAGTGTTGTTTTTTTTAACAATGCAGAAGAAAATTTATTATGAACATCGCTATCGTACGGCGGCTCGTTTGCCTTCGGCAAACAGTCACCGGTACTTAAACGGTTAAGAAAAAGTTCTCACGAGTAGCGTACAAAATTTTATTCAACAAGGTGTGAAAAGAGGGCGTTTTACGCCCCCGAAGCGTGCGTAAAGCTGCCATTTTCGCACCGTGTGAAATAAAAGATATGCAAGGTTTATAAAAGGTTTAAGCCTTAATTATTTTCTAATGATGTACTTTGTTAAAGGACAGTCGATACAGTGTCCGAAAATAGGTACAAGCGAACAATCGGACAGTTGAAAGAAGTTAGGTCGGCCAGTTTTCCACGTACATAGCTTATCTTCGGTATTTCGCCTAAATATAAATTTTCCATTAGTTTTATTAATTTCATTAATTTTTCGTTTACCTCGCCTTACCAACATTACGACCGCGTGAAATTTTTATATTTTCCTTTCTCACGTTGGAGAACAACCCGAGGTCGCGGAACATTGGTCACTCCCGTACGGTACAGTCGGCTGAGCTTTACACCTTTTCTTTACACGTCTTTTTTTTATTCTCCCTTTTTTTCCTTTGTAATTATCAATTGACTAGCGTACGTATCATAGGCTCGATCTCACGGAGACTGGCTATTAAGAATCGAGCCTTTGTAAACTGCCTCTGTGTCATTGACTCTGCATGCGGCGGATCGGAAATAATCGATACTCGAAGCTCCTCTCGTTCTACCTTTTCTACAGACGATAATCCGTCACTGCGAACCTTTCGGTGCGTGTCTGTCTGAGAGCTTTGAGAGACACTCGGATGAGCCTTTTGTTACTCGAGTCAGTCGTTTCGCGCTCAAATTTTTCTCGAATTTGTGTGTTATCTTATTGCTAATTATCGTTGATGGGAAATCAACGAAGCGAACTAATTTTTTTCCTTGTTAAACCGCGTGTAAAAAAGCATATATGCTTCACGCATAGAAAATTATATCGGTGAGGCACGAAATTATATTTCCACCGAAAAAATTAATGTACATTTCGAATTGATTTCAGAATAGATATTTACGAATATGCCTCATTAAATTCACATCAATTTGCATAAGTTTAATCTATTAACTACGAAAAAACCGAATTTTATAAATTTCGAATATACTTCGTAGATAGACACGGTCTACGAAATGTACACAGTTGAAGTAATAATTTGCTACAAGAGTATAACACTTGTAATATAAACCAGAATATTTTCTCATATATTGGATTTTCGTGGTGGTTGAAAAAAAAGATATTGGAAAAAAAATTTGGATCCTTTTCTTTTCTAGTCATTATTTTTTTTTCAACCACCACCGGTGACGAGAGCGTTACGACGTCGCACGTAAAGTCGTAACGCTCTCGTCACTCCTGAGCCAAACAGTATTCGAAATAAAAAAAAGATGATGACAATAACAATAATCGGCCAATGATGGATACCGCATCGATGCAAGCCGTTTGTCGTCGCGTTTCGCGCCTACGTGACAACTGCTGTGGAACCATCGGCAAACCTTAGAAAGTACGATTACGTAACGCAATAGTGATTTTACGTTCTCGTATACGGGGTGGCGGTGAGACCGAAGAGCTACCGATGCCTGAGCGTAACACCCGTCGATTTTGCCACCCGCGGCCACGGGGACACTGCGAGACCGCCAGAAATACTCAAACTGTCCCGCTTGAATGAAACGAAGATTTATGCACCTTGATTTTTATGTCACAATATAATTCTATCGAGCTTCGAACAAGTTGCGTTTCTCCCTCGAAACTCGTAACAAATTTCTCGGCTTAATCATTAATTTTCAAATTATCTATTTTTAATTTCATTAAATTTTATTTATTACTATTAATCGATTAAGTACGAACTATTCTACATACATTCATTTTGTCCGTAGAAGCTTTAATTTTGAATTTTTTGATTCATTTAATTTCATTTATTATTATTAATTGATTAAGTACACACTATTTACATACATTAATTTTGTCCGCAGAAGCTTAAAGTTACTATTTATTTACTTTTAATTTTGATCTGTTTTTACTGTTTAACATATTAATTTTCAATTTTTAATTGTTTCTTTAGATGTCACGCCGTCGGAGCAGGAAGACTTGTTCATCAGGAAGTTGCAGCAATGTTGCGTCGCTTTCGACTTCATGGATCCGGTCGCTGATCTCAAGGGCAAGGAGATCAAGCGCAGCACTCTCAATGAACTCGTCGAATACATCACAACGGGACGGGGTGTTCTCACCGAGCCCGTCTACCCCGAGATTATCAAGATGGTAAGACCCAATCCCTGTATTCAATTATTATAAATCTCCGATGAAAAATTATAATTTTTGTATTTTTTTCTTTTCGTTTTTTTTTTACCACGTAGATCTCGGCAAACTTGTTCCGAACATTGCCGCCTAGTGAAAATCCGGACTTCGATCCGGAGGAAGATGACCCGACGCTCGAGGCGAGCTGGCCCCACCTACAGTTGGTCTACGAGTTCTTTCTACGCTTTCTCGAGTCGTCGGATTTTCAGCCAACGATCGGCAAGCGAGTTATCGACCAAAAATTTGTTTTACAGGTGCGCAAAATAAACTGCCTTGAAACATCGACTCTCGTACTAAAAGAAAAAAAAATTATAATAATATATGTATTACGATATGTTTTATATGGTGTCCAGCAGTCCTTGAAAGCCTGGAACTGTCCTTGAAAAAGTCCTGGAATGTCCTTGAATTTCATCTAATGTTTCATCTAATGATTGGTCCGTGGATTTCGTACGGACTTTTTACTGGACACTGTGTATTCATATATATGGGGCATTCCACGTCAAATCAGCAGCCCATGTCCCTCAATGCCGTCGATTTTTTGTAGTATGATGTTGTTACAGATCCATAAGGGTCTCGGGATTTTTTTACACCACGAGTGCGAATTATGCAAATTTCAGTTTGCGATTTTCTACCATAAATTTTGCGCTAATTCTTAACCATTTAAATTTTATGACATGCAGACATTTTTTAATGATACGAAAAAAAAGATGCTCATTAATGTGGCCGTGGCTTTCTCATTTGTTACAATTACGCGTACAAGTTCCTCCGTGAGGAAGCCAAAAATAAATCAGCGAACTTTCTCATAGACAAACCTACGCGCAAGATTGTAATAAATGAGTAAGTCATGGGGAAGGTACTTTACACCTTTTTTATAGTCGGTATAATATAATATAAATACATTAATTTTCGTTATAATATAAATTAACTTGTATTGCAGTTGTTGGACTTATTCGACTCGGAAGACCCTAGGGAAAGAGATTTCTTGAAGACAGTCTTGCACCGTATTTATGGAAAGTTCCTCGGCTTTCGAGCCTTCATACGCAAACAGATAAACAACATCTTTCTCAGGTACGGCGATAAATTTCAATAGCAATTACCCTCAGTTTAACCGCATTTTTAATTGCCGTTGAAACGTCCAAACACTACTAATGGCACTGTAACTCATCAGGTTCGTGTACGAGACGGAACATTTCAATGGTGTCGGCGAGCTGCTGGAGATTCTTGGCAGCATTATCAACGGGTTCGCTCTTCCACTGAAGGTCGAGCACAAGCAGTTCTTAGTGAAGGTAAGTAAAAAAAAAGGAAGAAAAATCTAAAATTTCATGCGAGATGATATTAAAGAAATTCATTCACCTATTTTATTCGCGGCCGTTTCCATGCCGGCGAGCGGAGCACTCTCGACTCTTTTATCTCGAACCTTTCCGCTCCCTCTAACAGTCTTCGTCCTGCCGTTTTTTTTCCCTCAGGTGCTGCTGCCGCTACACAAGGTCAAGTGTCTCTCGCTCTATCATGCGCAGCTCGCTTACTGCGTCGTGCAGTTTTTGGAGAAGGACGCGACTCTAACGGAGCCGGTTATACGAGGCCTCCTAAAATTCTGGCCTAAAACATGTAGCCAGAAGGAGGTGATGTTCCTGGGCGAAATCGAGGAGATATTGGATGTCATAGAACCTAGCCAATTTGTTAAAATACAGGAACCCTTGTTCAGGCAAATCGCCCGTTGCGTATCGTCACCGCACTTTCAGGTAAGATGATCGTGTGAATTTTATTCAAGCCTTCAAGAGGCTTTTTTGCCGCGAGTAAAGGACCATTCCTTTCAAGCACAAAAACGATACGGATCTTCTTAATAAATTCCTATGTCATCAAAAACGCAACACTTCAAGGTCCGTTTGTGAATTTTTACAGATTTTTTTTAGCAGATCAATATGCAATTCAAATCATTCGAAGGGTGCTTCTTGGCCAATTCCAGGTTGTCGTTAAACAAGGATCCTGAAGGGCTAACGTTATACTTGCATACTGTCTGACCCCATGTGAATTCAGAGGGAATTGGGAGAGGAATTGCGAACACTTCTCGATGGAATAAATATCTGGAAACATTTGGAATTATTTTTCTGCAAAATCAATCTCTCAGCAACTTCCATATGGTTGATGTTTTGCAAATTTTTATCCCATCGAGAAGTGTTCGTTATTTGTTCTCAATTCTCTCTGAACTCACGCGAGGTCGGACTGTCCGCAAGTACTACCTTAATCGTTTTTTTTCTGAATCACTCGTCCAATAATGAACGCGTTGACCGAAGCCGCCGAGAGCTCCGAGTCGGGAGTTTCCGCGGTTGGCTCGTGGTGACTTCTCCGCGGAATAATAATGGGTTTCTGTTTGTCTTCCAGGTCGCCGAGAGAGCATTGTACTTCTGGAACAATGAATATGTTATGTCGCTGATTGAGGAGAACAATCATGTGATAATGGGAATAATGTTCCCAGCGTTGTACAGGATTAGCAAGGAGCACTGGAATCAGACGATCGTAGCTCTTGTCTATAACGTTCTCAAAACCTTCATGGAAATGAACAGCAAGCTCTTCGACGAACTTACTGCCAGCTATAAGTCTGAGAGGCAAAAGTGAGTGATCGCTGTAGATTCTCGTACAATTTTCATTTAAGGATACCCTTACCGAAAATCTTTCCCGTTCGATCTTGATCCAACTTATGTGGTCTGCAGAAAAAATACGCTTTATTTGTTGACATTTTTAAAGATTTTTTAACCATCTGGTTTTTTTGCAGCGTGATTTCAAAGTTAGGTATTTTAACATGGGCAGGATCGGATCCACCTCATAAAACTATAGAATGTCGCGTTTTTCTCGACCAATTTCTTTTTAATTGAAATAAAAAACTAACCGACCGAAGAGCATACTTTTCTGAAGATCGTGGCAAAATTTGAAAAAGATTTACCATCTCGTTTTCAACTGTCGTTAAAAAAATGAAGCGACGATCTCTTTCCAGCACACTTGCTTTGTATTACCTTTCTTTTCGGTACCCCCTTCGCATTTCGGGTAAGGATATCCTTAAGAGCATGTGAAACATGTTTTAAGCGTGTCTCCCTCGCTCCCCCGAGAGCACCACTGATGCTATCTCTCTCGATAAACAAAAGGCTGTTATTTTAAACTAGAAAATACTATCGAATATCTAGGCAGTATATTCGTAGAGCACCGATCAAGGAAGAGAATGAGCCTTACTACATCAGAATCGAGTAAAAATTACGGATTATTCTTTGAATAAACTGAACGAATATGTGCTTTTTCGGAAATTAGCACAAACCTGTTAATACTTTTGCCCTCCATTGCAATTAATGTTCTTCTAGGTTAAGCCAATCTCCGGTAAAAGAAATAACCATCCACTGTAATGGCTAGTAGAAGTTTGTATAAATGACTTAAAAAATGTGGCACTCATTTGACTAGTGCGAAGCGCTCGAATCTTCTTAATACGACCCGTATTAATTGTCCTCGTTGTGATGGGATCGTCATCGTTTGTTGATTCTCAGCAACCGTTCTCCATTTTTCTTCTTTCATCCTATTTCTAACACCGCTACCCTTTGTTTCTTCTAATCATTATTTTTTGCTCGATTCCACGCAGAGAGAAGAAACGAGAGAAGGAGAGAGACGAATTGTGGAAGAAACTGAACGAGCTGGAGGTGGAACGACGCGGGGCTCTGACGGCAACGAGCAACACTCCAGTTTCCACCACAACCGCACCTGCGACCCGAGCCCGCCCCTGAGCTGGTGAGAATAATTGGTCTAACCCCTGACGTGCGAAAGAAAGGTAGACAAGAGCGCGTTTATAAATAATATTTAAAACAAAAAAAAGCAAACAAAAAAAGAAAGAAAAAAACGTACCGTCGTACTCGCGCGGATTTTCGACGTCGAATGCCGGAAGAAAAAAAAACAAAAACGATCTCGTTTCCTTTGCAGGTGGAAACACACTACCACGCTGCCCAATCGTTAGTCCTTAGTTTACGTCGAATTGTCCGTACACTAAACGAAAATGCAGAGCAAACAAAAAAAAATGCAAATTATTGTTGTTAGCGAAAAAAGAATGAAAAAAAAAACAAACAGACATGAAAAAAAAAGAAAAAAACAAACCAACGTCTCTATGCAACGGCGTTCTTGACGTGTGAGTAATTCCTCTCGTTAGTTGCGTCTGAAAGGCGGATTTGTGATGAGAGTGAGACCGAGGGAGAGCGAGAGAGCGAGAGAGAAAGATAGAAATATATATACATAAAAAGGGAAGGACAACGGGGACAGCGAGCTACGGAGAGTCGTGAGAATTATCTCGACGCGCGGGTAGAGAGAGACTGATCCGAATGGGACGGTGGGAGAGGAGAGGGGTGGGGGCGACAGACAGAAAAACACTCACATGAACAAAACAAAGAAAAGAATGAAAAAAAAAGTGTAATGAAAAAGAAACAAAAAAACAAATAACTCACGCGTACACGTTAGAAGAGAGATAAAAAAATGTGATTATTGTATTCTTACTTTGACGCTGCGCTACGACCCGACGATCATTTATAACGATAGATTTTTATTGTGTACATTAATTTTTTTTATTTTCATTTTCCGACGGCAATGATTTAATTTGTATGGTGTACTCTCAGTGTCAGCACATAATATGAGGATGTTAGTCCCTTATTAATTAAGGTTTGCCGTGCTCTGTGGTTGGGGAGGAGACGATCAAGGTGGGAAATTCAAGATAGAAAGACAGAGAGCGAGAGAGAGAGAGAGAGAGAGAGAGACGGGTCTCCGGGCGACTCTGGTCGATACATGTTCGTCACGTTTAACGAACACACAGATCCGTAAAGCCGTCGCCGTTTCGCCACCGCCGTCACCGTGTTAGACACCCTATTATTATTTTGGATGTGATATACAGGCCCTTCGCATCTAGGAAGCGGGGGAAGCTTTTCTTTAACCCCACCGCATCCTCTCCCCCCTCCCGCCCCTCGCATGGAACTCTAAAGACCCTCACACTGATCATCGCCTCCCGACATGCCGGCAGGGGCGTTGTTTGAAATGTATCATATATTCGTATTAATGATAATGATAACTATAACAAAACAAAAAAGAAAAAAAAACATAATAAAATAGGTAAATATATATATAATACAATATATATGATAAAAATATAGGAATATTGATGATACGACCGACAAGTCTCACAAGAAGACCCACACAGTCATAGAAAAAAGAACATGTTATACGCCAGAGAGAAAGTGAGAGAGAGCGAGAGAGAGAGAGCGAGAATGAGAGAGAGAGAGCGACACACACACACACACACACTCGCACTGTTTAACACTGACGCGACATCAGAACAATTACATGAATTGAGACACGAGGGGGAAAAAAATAAAATAAAATAAATATAACACGAGAGAGAGAGAGAGAGAACTGTGGTTCGAAAGAAACCCACGAGTAACCGCTCACAGCAGACCCATGTGCTACCGATACTAACAAATGAGAGCCGACCGCGCACTCCCACAGCTCGGTCGTGCTGAAACTTTTTTCAACAATGGAAAAGATACGAATAAAAATAATAAAAAATAAATAAAATGAACAATGGCAAACAAACCGTACAGTTGTGCCGAGTGGCACGAAGAAATGAAAAAAAAAGAAAAGAAAAAAAACTGAAAAATAAGTAACATTAATGAATAATAAGATTGAGACCCATTGGGAGGAAAGAAAAGAAAAACGTAAAAATATATGTTGTTTTTTAAATAAAGAAAAAAAGGAAATAAATAAATGAAATAAAAAGAAAACGAAAGCGAAGAGGGGACAGATATACAATAAAAAATTTTAATTGTACCAAAATATCCATGGTTGCTTATAAATATAATAAATAATAGAGATACAACGCATAAGATTTATTCGGAGCTGTGCTCCCACCGGCCACCGTGAAAGTGTACGTGGGATCGTTTTTAAAATTTCTTACAATTGCATAATAATAACTAAATGAATAAAAAAAGAAAACAAACAAACAAGCAAAATAGTAAATACTATTAATAAAAAATAGATGGGAATAACGAATGAGAGTGATTGCTTGCTCACATTTTCATTAATTAGTCGAGACATACCTACGTGAATTAGTAAGAAAAAAAAACCAAACGAATAATAAGATTTGCTCTCTTTTGCGCGCCAAGAGGAAGACGGAAGACTCTATCGTACGCGCAATAATAATCCATTTCTGTTTTTTTCTCTTTATTCTTCGGACACGAATCTACGTTTTCCTCCGCTCCATGAATAACAAAAAGAAAACCATTCGAACATGACGAAATAAGAAAATAAAAAAAAACAGTAAAAAGAAAAGAAAACAAAAAAGAGCGCGCGTTAATTCACGAATTCACAACACTACGAGGGGATCACGGCCGTTTATGATTTGTAAATGTTGTAACTGACCTCAGAGAGTTTTAGAAGATACTTTAGAGACAGCAGCAAAGAATTTTTTGTTCTTTATTTCGACACGCGTGAATAGGCATTTCATACGAAAACTAATGTACAATTTATTTTTACTCTTGTCACTTTCTTTAGTCGTCACTGGCTTATTTTGCGAATGAAAAAAAATGGAATTAAAGAAGAGATAAAGGAAAAAAAAGAAAAAAAGGACGAAGTTGGAAGAAGAGGAAGGAACACAGGAGTTGTACATCTCGAAACGAAAAAAGAAAAAAAAGAAACAAAATTGTTTTACATTATTATGATAATATATTTTTACCATTTACCATTAGTTGTATCGAATCGTAACGAATGGTTACTCTTCTTTCGCAGAAGCTCGCTGTACAGAAGATTAATAAATGCAGTATAAAATCGACGATTTCAATTAGGGACTAGTTAAAGTTGTTGTAATGAAAAAAAAAAAAAACTGTCTAACGTTTAGAATTATCTTTAACGCGTTTCAATAGTCTCGCTACGGCGTCGTAGCCGAGAAATACTGAGGCGTTGACGGGAAACGATCGCAGGGCGATCATAACGAAACCTTTGAAAAGCACGCTAGTTCCTCCGAGTCTGAAGAGTTTAATGCCACAGTCTATCATGCCTTTGTAAATTGGATTCCGAAGATCGTCCGCTTGCATTCTCGACTTTATCGTGTCCAATGGCACGATCGGTATCCAAGATATCATTCCTTAAAAAAAAAAACCAGAAGAATGTTAAAAACGACTAATACATATAATAATTTAATAATCCGCAATAGGATGGTCTGTGAGCGTTTGAATAATTACCAGCTATGCCACCGGCCATGAGAGTCTCGAAAGCACCGGGATGAAGCTCCAGATGACCGTGAATATGGTGACGTATGTAAAGATAAGCCATCACATACAATCCGCTCGCGGTAACATCTCTGTCCTCGAGGATTACAAGATAAACCGCTTGATGATTACAAAAGCTTTACATACGCGCGTATCCGGGTGCAAGCCAGTTCGCGCGCTCCGATATCAGTTGTGGGTAAGTAAATAAAATCATAAACCTCCATAGCATCGGGACAAATCCTGTGTAGAGGCCTCGCATGCCGAAGCTTCTATAAGCGTCCATGATGACTTTGTGGGTGCTCGGACTCTCTCCGCGTTTTCTACTCCTCGCGAATGTCTGCTCCTCGAAACCGAAATATTCTTCAGAGGATTCCGGTAAAAAAAGAAATTATATACACATGGATCACAATTGAAATTGTTAATAATTAATATTAATTATTATTAATTATTAATAATTAAACATAATAATGATTTTATTAATATTATCGATGATAATGACAAAAATATTATATTATGTATATTATGACTATTTTCATATTATTCGTTTATTTAACCTCCGTAATTTCACCTTGACCAGTCTGCAAGCGTACTTTGATGAACTCGCTGGGACATGCCATGATCGCCTGAAAGACGCCGCCGATGCAGCCGGCTATAAAAGTGTCCTCGTAGATCGTCGCACCCTGGGGAGATATGTTCTCCGGATCGATGCCCCGGGACATTTGCAAAGCTCTGAGACTGTTTCCGTAAATTCCGAAGAAGACCGAGTTCAAAGTTCCCGCGCTCACGAGAGGAAAGAGCATGCCTTTGTAGAATCCGATGACACCCTGGTTTCGCATTATTCGAGCTATGACTTCGCCACTGGACAAACTCCGATTGTCCATCTGCTGTATGGTCTTGATGGTGTCCATCGGATGACCGACCGCAAGACCGATCGCTCCTGAACATTTTATTTATTTGACATTGAAGATTACGGCGTTTAGGCATTTGGCAATCGCTCGAAGCGCAAAGGTTTGTTCCTTTGCTGGTACAACTCACCAGCTGCCCATCCGGCCATGAAATCACAAAGCTCTTCCATAAAAATTCATCGTGACATGATATAATTGACATTTTTTTGTTTCGTCTTCAATGACGGTAGGGCTGTATATCGAATGAACACCGTAAACGTTCACACCATGAGAACTGAAAGCGAAAAGTCTGCACCGTGAAAGTGAGCTCGCAACATCTTACCACCAGACAACTCGGCACCAAGATAATTTCTCTTCCGTCACTTCACGGTTTGAAAGTCTCATTTCTCGACCGGAAGTGACGTCATATCGGTAGTACGTCACCTCCCGTCCGGGAATTTCGTTTTTCCAAAAAAAGTCGTTTCCGGTTCGAAAAACTAATTTTTCGACCGGAAGTGACGTACCGGAATATCAGAAATAACTCACTTCCGGCTTGAAAAACTTATTTTACGACCGGAACTGACGTCATACCCGAAATGTGTCAATTCCGGTTTGAAATTCTAATTTTTCGACCAGAAGTGACGTCAAACTGGGAATACTTCACTTTCGATTTGAAAGTTTAATTTTTCGACCGGAAGTGATGTCACTATTTTGATTTTCCTCTGAAATTTATCTCGAATGCAGTTAGGGACAAAAATGTGTGAAATGCGGGGAAGTGGCTAAAGGAACGTGTGCCACACTATGTCTCAAATGCATATGGAATTCATCTCGAGTACAGTTAGTCAGTGACGAAAGCTGATGAATTAAGGAATATAGTATACGATTCAGAAACGATGACGAGATTAATTTTAAAAATTAACAAAATGAAAATGAAAAAAAGCGTAAGTAAGGCGCGAATTCACAACCGTGTCATTACTCATTACCGGCTTTAATGAGCGTAATGACCTAATGTCAAAAGCTTGCTTCCGTCAAAGCTGAATTCCGTCGAAAGCAGCCTCGCAGCGCCATCTATAGTATACAAGATAAATTAAACTTGGTGAAAGCTAATTCATAAAGCGATCATAATCATTAAGAACTGATAATTAAAAAAAACCTTGTCCGGCCGTGGGCGACGACCCAACTTGATGAGTTAACATAGAAATATGTATAGAGTGGCTAAAAAAAACATTGACTAGAATTTTCATAAACTCGAATAACCGTGCAGCTGGACAAGTATTTTTATTTTTTTTTATTTTTTAATTCATCATCTTTATGGTCACTATATGAATAAGCTTTTACCAATTTTTCAGTGGTCGTGGTCGCGTCTCGCCAACTGTTGTACCGACGGTAAATGTGCTTGACTCGAGACGCTGCTGCTCTCTAGAGTCATGTATATTGTATTTCACTAACTTAGTTACTTTTCAGCCGAAATTTGTTCTGCTTAAAATAAGTTTGACCTAAATTATGGCACATTTACATCTCTACCACTCACAGCTCTACTAGAAAACATATTTTTCCAAACAACTCTACCGGAATACAAGGCTACTGTCTAGCCTTGTATTCGGATAGAGTTTTATTTCAATTGCGGCAAAATTTTATTTTGATTCTGCTACAGTCTTTTTTCCTGGTAGAGATTTTCTTAGACGTCTATATTCCGGTAAAATTGTTGGGTAGTAGAGTTGTTAGAGATTTTGATAAAGCTCTAATACGATAGACTTGTAATAATTATATAATTGTGCGTGGTAGACATGTAAATGTGCCTAAATTATACCCAATCTCGTAGAGGTTCATGCTTATAGAATCAATTACTTAATCAAGTTACACGGCTGACGATCGTACAATCGCACAATTTTTTCTTTGTTTCTTTTCCCCCCAATTAACATTTTCCTATCGCGCAAGCCGGAAGTGAGAGCTTGGTATTCGAAATTTGGTGCAACAATGGCAATGAAAGGTAGTTTCCCCGTTGTTGCACTTCCGCAGAGATGGCGCAGCAGCCAAAATGGCCGCCCCGTCGGTCCGTACGAAGCAGTGAGCTCGGGACGACATCACAATTTTAACCCGTTAAAATAGATTCCATTTGCACACTTATGCGCGTCTATATGCAATTATTAAAATGTGCGAGAGCGTCCATTACGCAATAACAATCGTGCATCATGCGAACGAGAACGGGCGACGATTCACAATTCTCCGATCGAGCGAGCCTCCCATCGTCGAGTTTTGACACTTCACGGTTTGTTGACGCGCGCACAGTGAGAAAAAGTAAATAAAACTAAACCAGGGAACATCGCGGTGAACGGAGAGTCGCGATGTTGTCGCGAAAGAACAAAGATCTCCGAACTATAAAGGAGGGAGTCGTCGGGAAATATGTTAAAAAAGAAACTCCACCGGAAATGCCAAGTGAGTACGAAAGAACATCCGCGGTCCTTGCTCGGTTAATGTTTCTGCGTCGACGATCGGGCGCGATCGTCCGTGCTGCAAAGATCCTCTAGAATCGTTCGAATTTCAGTAATCAACGTGTGGACGACCGAGCCAAACAGACGAACGAGGACCACCAGACGCAACAATCAGCAAGCTCTGCCGCCTCCGTCGTTGGTAAGAAAGTCTCGAGGATACAAAAAGGTCCCAAAAGTTTCGCGCGAAATATTGGTTTTTGTAAACTTTCCAGCCAGTTCCGCAGCAGCAGCCGAGCATGGTTCAAAAATTTGGCAACACGAAGACCACCATGAGCGCAGTGGGTCTGGGAAGTCACGAGGGAAAGTATACGCCCAACAGCTCCGTTCCTGACCTGGCTCAGAGGTACTTCCGGAGAGACGATTGAAGCTTCGCTGTAAAAAAATTGTAGATTTACCGTACGGGAAGTGTGGACGGCCTTTATGCGAAAAGCTGTAGATCGACGCTTTACAGCAGCTTACTGCACAGAACACCGGTCAAATGGATACACTAAAATTGCACATTTATGTGCGATTTTAGTTAGATTTTAGAAAATTGCACAAAATTCGCGAGAGCGTGCATTACGCAAATGTTTATCCAAAATGTTGTGCATTTATTGACAGTGACGGAAGTTGATTTGTATCACCGCATGGGTCCTCAATCCAGGAGACTGTTGATAATGGTGTTTTTGCGAATGTGTAAATTGATGAATGCACATTTCCATTTGAGTTTTTTCAAAGAGGAATCCTTATTTTTGAAGTGATTTTAACGTACCATGTCTCATTTTGTCCTTCAAATGTTGCTCTACGAATTCACAGAGCATATGCTTATATTTTTAAAAAATATAAAATGCTCGAGTTTATTAAAAAAATGCCTTTATCATTTCTAAGAAAAAAAATTCTGGATAAAATCTGACAAACATCGTCGCGATGGTAATTTCTCAAAAAATAATTTCACCGTCAATGTTCTTTATTCGCGCATAAAAATCGACAAGATGTATTTGTTGTATATTACATTTAATAGATCGGTTTATTATCTGCGGTTAGCGTAGAAGCTTTATAACTGTTTTTCAAAGTACGACTTAAATTTTGCCAAACATTTTTTTAACATCCTTCGAAATGTTTGTGACGAAGTATCTAGTCCATGAGTTTTTGCCAACAGATTTGCCAGCCTCTCCGTGAACTCCGGTCTCGGCGACGGAGCGGTGTCGCGCACGGCGACGCCAATGTATCATCCGGGCCTGTCGCCGGCGATATCTCACACGTATGTTAATCAGTACGCGGGCTCGGAGTACAATCTCGATCGGATGCAAACCCCGCAGATGCCTTACGTACCGTTCGAGGTTGACGGGGCGGCCTACGAGGAGTTCAATCAAGTCGTGCCTTATCGTCAGAATGCTGGCTACAGCAGAGCCCAGTCGGAGCGATCGAGCTCGCGGAGCGACCAACCCGAGGAGTTGCCTCTGCCGCCTGGCTGGTCCGTGGATTTTACTCTACGCGGCAGAAAGTATTACATAGATCATAACACGAAAACCACGCACTGGTCCCATCCGCTTGAGAAAGAGGGCTTGCCGACCGGCTGGGAGAGAATCGAGTCACCCGAGTACGGAGTTTATTACGTCAAGTGAGTTTCGCATCACCCTCCGCGCCACACCAAAATATCTTACAGAATTCAATTTTTTTTTTCCAAATTATTTACTTCCTCACAGAGAAAGCTATGTTTTGGTTAAAATAAAAATTTAGATTTTAGATTTTAGAAAATTAAAAAAATGTTGAACAATTAGTTTTTTACGCCTGCCAGAATCAAATATCAAATAGTTTCAAATATCCGAATCAGGATCATATAGTTATAGTTTTAAAATCAGTGGTGAAGAATAGATTAAACATTGCCTTAAAACGACAAAGTCCGCAGACTTGAGTTTGGGATTCCCTATAATAAATTCTGGTGTAAATTTTGACGGTTTTAATTTAGTGAAATGTGGACATTTTTTTATGTTACGAAAGAAGGGGCAAAGTAATTTGCTTATGATTTTTCTATACTTAACTCGATAATATAATTTAAAAAGTTGAAAGATTGGAATTTCTATATCGCTTTTTCATAATGTTACTTATTTTTTTTTACAGTCACATCACCCGACAAGCCCAGTACGAGCATCCGTGTTATCCGCTCGAGATGCAAGCGGTCCGTGTCGTCTCGCCGCCCAGACACACGCACTTTCACTCGCACAGCGTTCTCGTACCGGCCAATCCATATCTGAACGAGGAAATCCCTCACTGGCTTTACGTCTACAGCAGGGCCTCAATATCGTTGGACAGAAAACTTCGATGGGAGCTTTTCCGCTTGCCGGAGCTCGATTGCTTCAACGCTATGCTGACGAGACTGTACAAGCAGGAGCTCGAGGAGGTCGTCATGCGCTACGAGGAATACAGGTTGGTCGATCTCGAAGAATAATTTAGTTTTCGCTATCTTTTTTTAAGATAGTCTGTGCGGTAGAGTCAACTCAGTCAAGTACATTCACCTTTAAACCATTGTACATGGTTTAAAGAGGACATTTTCTACGAACTATGGTGAATCTAGATTAAAGGGTTTCTACTTTATATAGAAAAAATGTGCGTAAAAAAATGTATAGAAAAATAACTCAGCTTAAGCCAATAAATCGACGGCCACATTTTTACGCAATTTTTGTGAAGTCAAATTTGTAATTTTGGTCTGATCTTGGCGAGTAACAACTTACTTTGTTTGTTGAAATATGTTTTACGAATTCAGCGTGTAATTTACTTAGTTTAAATTCTCAGTCAGAAGAAAAGTTTAGTTAATGACGCAGTTCTGCTTTTTTCATAAACAAATGACTACCGCAAAGACTACCTTAAGTGCATGTGCAATACCGCGGTCGGTAATAAAAACTGTACTCAGCTGTCCTCATATTGGCATGTGCGGTCAAAAGAAAAGTCTCATCGAAAGCTTAGCTGATATCCGCTTCCGATGAGACTTATTTTGACCGTACATGCAAGAACCCATGAGAAAAGTTGATTATAGTTTTTGATATCGTAACTTGGCGGCGATGTTTTCGCAGCGTTGATTATTTTTTCATTAATTTTTCGTTATCTCCGCAGGTCCGCTTTGCTCTGCGAAATGGAGCAAAGACTCAAGGAACTCAATCCCGAGTCCGGAGCTTCGGCCGGTGCGGTCGCGCTTCGACGATCTCTACCGTGAAGAAGCTGCTGCACGCAATCGTGTCCTCTCGACTGACGTGATCGTTCCTTGGCTACGTTTTTACCTTTAGCTGCTAAACGTGTCTTTACGTACTTTTAAATTACCATAGTGACCTTCCCCCACTCCCATCCCCGAATCGTCTCGATTCGTTATTTTTCTACATCCTCTATTACATATTCTTGTTAAATATTTTATTGAAACGACGAAAACGAAATCCGCCGTTTTGTAAGAACTGAAAACTATATATCTTTATAATATTATACAAAGTTACAGGCTACTCGTTTCCTCTACCAAAAGATTCAAATCTTCGCGGTTCTCGGCCTCGGACTCGCTGCGTACGCGCCCTTCTTCCAGCAATTCGTCATCGTCTCCTACCGGTTCGGGAAGACCGAGATATTCGCGTCTTCTCCTCGCCTGCATCTTGGCGTGGAACTCCTTTAACTCGCGCTGCGCTGCCTCGCGCTCCGCTACCGTTCTGCCTGTTTCTCTCTTCGTTCCCTTTACCTCGTACTCACCGACCTTCGTCATACCGCTGAATCTTAACACCCGCGCATCTCCCGTGCCGAGCATTCTGGCATAGTATGCGCCTGAAAAAAAAAAAATATTTTTTAGCGAAGACGAAATAGTCATTTTTGTAACGAAGGCGAGAAAAATCGATTGTTCTCGACGAGTGTGAAGTGATGCACGAGCCGAAGTCGAGTGAGGCGCTTCATACGAGTGCGAGAGAGCTCGATTTTTCTCGGCCGTGTCATGAATCAATTTTTCCGGTTTCTTTTTCCGCACTAGTGCGGGGAAAAAACACGGAAAAAATATTGTAAAGTCGTGCAAAGTGCACATGGCTTCTTCATTTGTTACAATTTGGCGCGTAGCTTTCCCTAGGAGAAAGTCCGTTGATCGATTTTTAGCTTCCTCATGGAGGAAGCTATGCGCGAAATTGTAATAAACGAGGAAGCCATGGTGCAAATTACTTTGAATGATTTTTTCCCCCACCGAGGACGAATCTGCAACTTATTTCGCTTGTACTTCAATATTTGGAACGGAAACGTGCGTCTGTTGCGAGATAAGTATATTTACAAAGTTTACCTTATTTTACAAAATTTAAACGGGTGGATCGATTCTTGCCAAATTTAATGTGGAAAAGTAAGTTCATCATAATTGATCCCGATTTTTTTTACGGAAATATCTAAAAAAATTTAAGAGCTAGAGCCAGAACTAGAGACCCCTCGACCGATTTTTACCAAATTCTATAGCGAATATTGTTTGATGTTAAACCTAAGTTCTGTAGAAAGTCCAATGACTGAACATTTGCAAAAGCTGGAGCGCGAACACACTTTTTTCGAAAAAATTGAAAATCTGATAAAATCCGAAAGAATGTCTGAATTCCTGCGTAAATTGTGACAAACAGAGGCACCCAATTGCTCTACTTCCGTGCCAAATTTCAATCCGTTAGATAAAACCAATATTGAGTTATAGACTGTTGAATTTTACAGGTCTCTGACACACACACATATGCAGACGTTTTTTCTAAACGATTTTTCGATGTTTTGTAACATTCTGAATATGTTGACAAAAATCTAAAAAAAAAATGCATGAAAACAAAGCTTACTCTATGAGGAAGTGGAAATCACAACAGAGCACGACAATATTTGATGTATTACCCGGGCGCTTTTTGTCTTCCTCGGACGCCGGAAAGGAATACTGCATTGTGTAGATTACTACGATAATGAAGAGGTTCCATGCGGCAAAATAGTACACGAACGACAGACGAGACTTCATCTTCATGGCATGGGATTTGGGTATCGGCTTCATTTGCTTGCGAATGAAGTTTCTGAGCCAGCCCATCTTGAGGTTACTGAAAAGACGAAAAATAAAAATATAAAAAAAAAAATTGTTCATGTATGGTTCGTAGCTCGAAGCAATGATAATTTTTATTGTAACATTACGTACGGTGGTTTTGCGAGTGTTTGTTTATTTATTTATTTATTTTTCTTCGATTATCCGTCGAGCATGTGCGTTACGTTACGCTTGTGTTTACATAAGTGAGCCGATACGGCAGATCGTTCGGAGGTGAGAGTCCCGCGTGTGTAACCCTATCGTCGAAGTTTACTCGCAAGAGAGTCCGTTTCGTCGACTCTCCGAAGCCGGCGCCACGATGCCGATGCAGGAATGCCGCATGCAAATTAATCTCGTTAACCGTGAATCTCTTATAAACAATTACGAAACACCACTGTGAAAACTTGTTTTCCAATCGTTTCTCCTCGACTCCCCGCTGTTGCCAGGCCGCCGCAACGACGATCGCCCTGACTCTGTCGGCCGGGCTTCGGATGGAACTACCAACCCGAACGACACTTTCCCCTTGGATTGGCTCGCCGGGCCCGCAGTGCCGTGTCGATTCATCTCCGCCAGCACGTAATATTTCAAGTAATTCGGACGGACAAAAATTGTTTTTATCAAAGATTGTTTTTTTCGTAAATGATTTTTATCGAAAATTGTTTTTGCCGAGAATTGTTTTTGTCAAAAATTGTTTTTGTTAACAAGTGTTTTTGGCAAAAATCGTTTTTGTTAACAATTGTTTTTGCCAAAGATTCTTTTTGTTGACAATTGTTTTTGTTGAAAATTGTTTTTGTTAACAACTGTTATTGTTAACAATTTCTTTTGTCAGAAATTGATTTGTCAACATTTTTTATATTGAATTCTCCGAATAGTTAAATTTTCGAAGAACTTCGAGCCTTGTACTTTCAATAGTTTTACCGCGATTACTCCAAGAAAGACCAGTCCCAACATAAACGACTGTTCAATCTTAAAGAGGCTTGAGCGCCTCACACTAGTCAAATGTTTATACAAATTTTTATGTATCACGGCTCATTCTCTTCCTCGAAAGATGCTCTACGAATTCACCGTCTAGATATTCGATAGTATTTTCCGTTAAAAAATAACAGCCTTTTGTTTATCCATCGACGAAATCCCTTCGTAAACAAACAGCTGTACATTTTTAAAGGAAAATCCTATCGAATATCTAGACGGTGAATTCCTAGAGCGTCTCTCAACGGAGAGAATGAGCCTTGATACATCAAAATCGAGTAAAAATTACGGATTATTCTTTGAAAAAACTGAATATACCTTTTCGAAAAAAGCACAAAAACCCGTTAATGTTTTTGCAGATCCATTGCAATTGTTTCTCCAGGATAAGGACATCCGCTCTAATACAAATAACCATCCACTATAATCGATAGATGCATAAAAGTTCTCATAAACGTCTTCAAAAACGTAGCACTCATTTGACTGTTACGAAGTGTTTCAACCTCCTTAAGAAGTATGAGAAAAACAATTCTGTTCTGCTCCGCAATTGAACATAAATTGAAATCGCAAACTCACACGGCTCTAGGGAACTTCGATCTATTATCGATAAAAAAAAATAAATAAATAAAAACCCTTGCAATGTGATTGTCAGCTGCAACGCTGAAATGACTTGTCGGGGTCCTAGCGGCAGTCGTCGACGTTCCTGCGTCTACCGGCAAGCGGACGGGGATTGGCTCCTCCGAAGCACATACAACATACCCACCGCATCGACGCGGTGGAATGGGTAGTCTGGCAATCGAATAAAAGGTGGAAGGAGTAGCGATTTCGCGCGTTGGAACGGATTCCGAATATTTTCGGTGAATACTCGGCTCGTCGCACTCGCGGTCAACGCCGGTTTGTCGTAAAACTATCCGTGAAATAACGCTCGTACGTGACGCTATGTCGGTGATGGGCAAGGTGAGTTAACTCCACGGGAGAAAACGATAATTTCATTGTCATCCGGTCGCCGCACCGAGTCAACCCCTTCGTCGGAGCTTGCAGCTTCCGTTCGCTCGCTAATTACAACAATACGCCTCCCAACTGGCGCGCACTGTGCATACCCGTTATCGAACATATTTTATCTTCTATGCTTACAGCATTATTGCGTCTCTGACTAATTCCGGTTCTCGAGAATTACGGCCTTGAACGGCGGTGCTCGCTCGGCGTTCGGGGCGACTCGTAAACACAATAACCGTGCTTCGTTAAAAAATAATAATAAAAATAATATGACGATTCTCAAGCTTATCTTATCCGAACAGCCGGTCCTCTACTCCTATTGGCGGAGCTCGTGCTCGTGGAGGGTGCGAATCGGTAAGTCAACCGATTAAAAAAAAAAGGAAAAATTATCTTTCGTTTTTTTTTCTTTAAGTTTCGTTTATGGACTATAAAGAGGAATTTATCCTAGCCTGGTGGATTGAATAAGAAATATATCGTGAGTACATTTTTCATGATTTTTTTTTTGTGAATTTTTCACAGCTCTGAATCTGAAGGAAATCCCTTACGACATCAAACCTGTGAGTCTAGTGAAGGGCGGCGGAGAGCAGCACTGCAACGAGTTCCGAGAGGTGAATCCGATGGAGCAAGTGCCGGCTCTCCACATCGACAATCACACTCTGATAGAATCCGTAAGCCGACGGTCCTGAACGGACTATACTCTAAACAATATACATATATATATGTTTTCAATTACTGATTTTTTGTTTTTTTTATGTTAAAAAATTGCAGTTAAATATTCTGCAATATCTGGAGGAGACGAGGCCTCATCGTCCACTGATGCCGGCAGACCCAGTCAAGAGAGCCAGAGTTAGGGAAATCTGTGAAGTTATCGCCAGCGGCATACAGCCTCTGCAAAATTTGGTGGTCCTAATCTATGTGGGCGAGGAGCGAAAGAAGGAATGGGCGCAGCACTGGATAACCAGAGGTTTCACAGGTAAAAGATGCATTCGTGAATTCGGCTCTTGCTTTAAGGTCGGAGCGCTTTACGCTAATCAAATGAACACAACATTCTTAAAGTCATTTGTCCAAACTTTTATGGATCTACTGATTGTGTTGGATTTTATGGTATTTGGAGTTATTTTTGAAAAATTACCAAAATCAGTTCTATTTGAATAAACACAGAGGTATCGATCTTAAAATTGATGCGGGAATGGACTAACTCTGTACAATGTTTGGTATTAAATTTAGAGAAAATGGATCAAACCATTTAAGTTTTACGACATTTTGAAATTTCTGACTTTTTCAAAAAAAAATTATTTTAAGTAAATTAAATGTAAATTTTATATTATTTCCTTATAAGACGCTCTGCGAATTCACCTTCTACATATTTGATAGTACTTTCCGTTTAGAAATAACATACTTTAGTTTATCCATCGTCGAAATTCTATGATTAACAAACAGCCGTAATTTTGAAACCGAAAATACTATCGTATATGTATATGGTGAATGCGTAGAGTATTTTTTAATAAAAACAATGCGCCGTAAAACATCAAGATCGAGCATAAATTACGGATTATTATTGGAAAGGGCTGAGCAAATATGTAACTTTTTAAAAATTAGCTTAAACCAGTTAAGATTTTGGCAGGTCCATTGCAATCAAAGTTTTTCTACGTTAAGGACATCTTCTGTAACACAAGTAACCATCCACTATAATCAAAAGATGCGTAAAAGGTTGCATAAACGACTAAAAATATAGGCGCTCCAACCTCCTCAATGGTTCATCGGTTGATAATTAAATGAACAAAAAATTAAATTCTTAAAATTTATCATTTTATTTTTTTACAGCCGTCGAAAAGTTGTTATCCTCGAGCGCCGGAAAATATTGCGTCGGCGACGACATAACACTCGCCGACTGTTGTCTCGTTCCACAAATATTCAACGCCCGAAGGTTTCACGTAGATCTCCGACCGTTTCCGACTATACTCCGAGTCGATCGTCATTTGGAAAATCATCCGGCGTTCACGGCCGCTCATCCCAATAACCAGCCTGACTGTCCTCCCGAAGCGACCAAGTAGCAAGCAAGGCAGACCACTCTCTTCCTCTTCTAAACGCGTAGAAGGTGCGGAAGCGACGTGGTCCGTAGATTTTTTGTGGCACTGTAGCGATAAAGGGTGAAAGTTATCTTTATTTTATATATATATTATATATATATTTTTTTCTTTTATTTCACGAACGAAGATGAACGAATTCGATGACGTATATATATATATATATATATATATATATATATATATATATATATATATATATATATATATATATATATATATATATATATATATATATATATATATATATATATTATATATATTTCGCGATTGGAGTAACGAGGCGCGTACTTCAAACGGAATGGTGAAAGATATCTCTTCCAATGCGATGGACTTACAGGGGGTTTCAATTTTTTTTGTTATTATCTCAATCTTTCACCTTCTATCGCTCGAGCTCCACAGACGAGCGACGAAATGGTGAGATCGAACGATTGGGGAAAAACGCGTTAACGTACTCTGAGTACGTTCACATTCACCGGTAATCTGTTCATGGAACAGATGCCATTTCGAAGCTGATAAAAAAAAACCTAGGTGTTTAGATATGTTGGCCTATTATCTAATTTTTGTTATGTTTCGCATTACGTTTTTTTTTTTTTTTTGCTGTTCTCGTCCTATATCGCGTAATACGTGGACGCCATCAAAATTCGTACTTGTCCTATAGCTCGCCAATATATTTTATAAACGATTTTTTATTGACCTATCAGAGATAGGGCTGTTGTCTACAATCAAAAGTTTACTTTTTATATTCTATTAATATAATTTTTTTTTGCTATTACTACTATTAATAATTTGCTCGTAAAGTGAGACGATATTTGGGCGATCCGTACTATTGTATACTTTCGTACTCGATAAATCTTATTCTTTTTAAATAGAATATAAAAAAACAAAACGGCCGATAAAAACAGAACGAACAAAAAAATCCTATCTATAGGCGCCGTTCGAGCGGATTTTTCCTAATAAAATTTAAAAAAGTCAGAGCAAACGATAACGACATTCGGTGAGAACAATTCTGCTCAACAAACCCATAGCCCGGCAATACGCGGCACATAGAGAGTACAAAAGATCTTCCTTTTTCTAGCGTAAAACGTGAAAATTCGAAAACGTTAATGGCATATAAACAAAAAACATTCCTCGATCATACTTCCGATTATTGCGCACGTAATATTTGCCCCCTCCGGTATTTTGTAGAACACGCGTATCTCGTTGCGTTTCGGATTAAATTTATCGTTTAACGTTTAATATTCTTCATCAAAGCCATTTTCTCTCTTCGACCTTTCGTCTCTGTAATTTAAACCCGAAGTCGCTGATACTGTCAGGTTTCAGTTGCAAAATTAAAACGTAAAAAAGAAACACAAAACAAAAATCGAAAAGTAACGAACGAAGGGAGAGAGAAGCTGCTATCTGTAATCAAACGTACACCGTGCGTTAATCGTCGTCGACTACGTCCAAACGGAAGAGATAAGAGGAGACGCATATTTTAACGTACAAAACATTAACCCAGGTCACAGAATCGTCGCATTAGATAATGTACATAGATACAGTAACTGATAAATACAGCACACAACAAAATGAGAATTAAAAATAAAAAAGAAAAGAAATAAGTCACGAATTGTCGAGGATAAGCGATAACACTGCACAAAGTAGCCAAGATAGATTTCGGACGCGTTTTATAAATTTCGATACTCGATTGCTCGACGATTATCTAAAGGGCAAAATGTAACGTCCGATAGACACACGTGGGGGAATTATTATCGAGAGCCGTCGAGGGGGGGACGAATATTTTCTTCACGCGCGAACGACGACTCGGATTAGCATTTAGGAGCGTATACATAATAGGAACAACGTTGTAAGAATGCATGGAGAACCGGTAAACGAACGAATGTGGGCCTGTATATTAACAAAACAACAAAAACAAAACAAACAAAATACAACGTAGTGATTACTAAACGTACGAGAAGTATGATAAACATAAATATTTTACAAGTGAAAATGATCGTGTACGTTTATTGCTTATAGAAAATAATAAATTCTGTGTCATAGTAAGATAAATGGTTTTGTGTATTTCCTATTTTCTTAATTTTATTTGATTTCTTTTATCGTCGGTTCAACAATACTCACCCGATGTTGATTTCGACGAACAGCCGTCTACGGATCTATCCAGTGAAACGTCCATTGAGCGTTTCGTGGCTGGAGGATACAATTTTATACAAGATTTAAACGTAGATTACATTACTTAGCGCCGGTCATCAATCACGTGTAACTTGTATTAATAACTGTCTTTATTGTTTAAAATCATCATCTCATAAAAAAATACATTTACTTAATTATTGACTAGTGACCGGTATTCGGTCGTTTAAATTCAAGTTCGAAACTCAAGTTCCAATGGGAATGCGTGTAGACGAAATTATCGTAGCTGATCGGTGAAAAGTACAAGCGATAAATAAGAATTAAAACCAAAAAAAAAAATGAAAAAGAAAAAGAAGTATATTATTTACACGGTTAAAAAGATCCATCGTGGTCGATATGTTTGATCGTGTCACAAATCTCTGAATAATATCACTATGTCCGCTTCTTGAAGAGATCAAGGGAGATCCTTTTTTTTTCTTTACGTATCTCGCAATTATTTCTACATTAAAGTTAATATTAAATATACATTATTTTTTTTATCTTACACAAAGTTGGAGAACAACATTTTTTTGTACAACTCGACCGGAATTCAGGAAGGTGAGCAAAAAACGACCTATGAGTCAACTTAGATTCGTTTTTTTAAAGAATTTTTTCCTCTCTGTGAACGCATCATCGTCGTTATTATCGTTATCGTGTGAACGCAACCCTCCTGATTTCGAGATAAATAACATGAGTACGTTGGACATTGTTTAAAATCTAGTTAAAGATTAATTGTACCTTGTAACACAATGTGTCGAATGTTTATAATCAATCACTAGATACAACCATGATTGCGCGATGATGTATAATTTTTTGTTTGTTTTTTTTAAATCTCACAATTAATAAGAAGAACAGCGGTTACAGCCTTCGAATGAAGAATAATGCGCGATTGATGACCTCAGAGCGACGCTATTATGGATACAATGGATGGATGGTTGGTGGCCGGGTCGTGAAATGAAGAACAACATAATGCATTTAATGAGTGATTGTTTATTATGCTCTTATGATCACTTGTCATACAGGTAACGATGCTTTCTCATGAATGAAAATAGTTAATATATTATATTTATTTATAATTATTTAACATTGAATGGAAAAAAAAGAAAAAAAAATATATATCGAAATGATGAAAGAATAACAATTCGTGGATGCAAATAAATGTGGTTAGAATGTAGAATAATATTAGAGTAGAGTTCTTTTTTTTGTTTGGATTTTTCCTTCTTTTTTCTTTTTTTTCATTTTTTTCTTTAAATCTCCATTATTTCTGTGATAATAACTAAATTACACTCTATCGAATAATAACAATAGCGTTTGCCTCCCCGATTGACACGTCGGGGCGGAGATAAGGGGGGGGGGGGGGGGTAGCGATGTGGTACGGGGAATTTCAGCGGGCGAAAAATTCTACAAAATAAATATATATGTCGGATGCGCTGTGAATAAATAAAAATAATAACCTACAGCCTGGCAAGCCATGTGATGCGTACTTTATCGACATGTCTTTGAAACTCATTGAAAATATTTCCGTCTTTTGTTTTTCTTTCATTTTTAAAATATTTTTTTAAGAACGCTCCCGGGATGGTCGACGAGAACTGTTTGTTCCGTTTATACTCTCGGGGAGGGAGGGAAACCGAAAGAATATTTTTCTGCCACGATAGCGATGACTCTGATTGGAAGGGGGGTCGAAAGATGTATGTGTGGAATAGAGTTCTCTTTTTCGATCTACCATATATGTATATATATATATAAGTGTGTGTGTATATGTTGCATATATTAGCGAATATCGAACCACTTGATTTTCCCCCGTGACTGGATAACAAACTGTAACATGCACTTTCTTGTTCAAGAGAAAAAGTATATATATATATATATTCATATATATATACATATATCTACGTATGTGTCGAGAGCTCGGCTCTCGACGGTGTCGGGCAAAGAAGACTATTTCGAAGGAATATGTGTAACTTTTTTTTTCATTTGTGCCTCGATTCGAGTGGCTTTGGTGAGGGAAGCATACAAGTTAGATGTTAGGAGCGATCGCAGCGCAGCTGTTCCTCTCCCGGTCACGTGCGATGACTCGGGCTTGGCAATAATTCAAGCTATAATTCAATTCCTTGTCCGCCAGATTACAGCGCCGAAAAAAAGCCCGTTGTTACCGAGCATCGAGAGTCCGTGATTAAAGAGAGAACGAGCGCGCAGGGATTTTTTTTTTTTTTTGCTAATTCCTCGCCTCGTGCACGAGACGTTCTTGGTGATGCAACGAAAAAAAGCGGGGCGGTGACAAAAAGAGGTTCAGAAAATTCTATTTCTTTTCTCGGATGGTTTTTTTTTGTTCGACCGGAGATCTTGACAGTGAAACTCGCGCGAGGAATCGCCCTTTGCGTCTAAACGTGTGTGGGTTTGCGAATTTGCAAAAAAAAAAAGAAACCGAGAAAAATGGTAAAAGCTGAGAAAGGCGATTAAGAAAAAGAAAACGCTCGGGACACGGACGAGAGTTTCGCGGGTCCTTAAAGTACGTTTTTTTTCTTTCTTTATAGCCAAAGGAATGTAAGGTACAATACTCGATCGTACTTCACCAGCGACGAACGATCCCCCTGGTTATATTTATTCATTTCTTAAACGCTTTTTATTTCTTTCGTTATCATTTTTTTCTCTTTTTCTCTCCATATACCTTTTTCGCAGCCAGCTGCTCGATCTCGACAATAATTATATCGTGGAAGTTTTAACGGCTATATCGGGTTCTTTCTTTTTTTATTAATTCATTTATTTATATATTTACTTTTTTTTGTCAAACCCTAAAATCGATCGGATCTCGCGATCGCACGACGCTTCGACTGAAACACTTTGCCTTGCTGTGAGAGAAAGAGAGACGCGCTTCGTACAAGCGTTAAAGGAAGAGAAAAATTAAAATGAAAATAGAAAAAAATATTGAAAACGAGGATAGCCCACCCGCGACGCGTGGAAACTCGTAAATCCCGACAGTTCATATACTATTATATCCCATTCGACGAGGTAGAGCACGCACAGTGTCTTTGGAAAATCTCCACGCGGTCACCGGCGCGCCTCCTCGTGTGTGCGCGCGCGTGTCTGTGTGTGATGCGCATGCGTGTATACATGATCGATCAATGTTCGATTATTATTATTTTATCTCTTGCACAACCGGAAGCGGGAACACCGCTCGTGCGCGTTCGGTTATTCAGCGATTTTTCGCAACTATACAACTATCATGTTTTTTTCAATATATATATATATATCTATATATATATATACTTATACTCAACAAGGTACTTTAATATTCCTCTTTATCCCCGAGCTGCTAGTGCTAAAGTTTTTTTTTCTATATTTCTTCTTTCCTCAGCCCTCTCGTTCTCACTCGCACTTTATCACACTCTCTCTCTCTCTCTTTTTCTCACTCTCTCTATCTCTCTTTTTCTTTAAACAACAACGATCTCTCATCCGATTTTTTTTTTCATATATATATTGTTATCTTCAATAATATATTCTTCTTTACACTAATTCTTATACCCAAAATAATTATACCGTTATTAACAATACCTAAACGCTATATAGCTCTCACTTCCGACGAAATAACATTACGTACAATTTTGTACAACCCTTCTGACCGTTTGTTTTTCTTATACTCGTTTTTTTGTTTTCTGCCTTACTTTTTTGTTTTCTGAACGTTAACGAGTCGATTGATCGGACGTTTAATAAAGGTTTGCCGACAATATTTTTGGGGTGCCGCTGCGGACGCTCCTCGAGGCGATGAAAATTTGAACGCGATTGGCGAGTACGAATTTTCTTGTACAAATGTCTTCGTGGATTGTTTTTTTCTTTTTTTTAGCGAGGATGAATTTTTTTTTTCGTCAAAACTTACAAACTTTAGGCCCGAGAGACCGAGATTAGCCCGGTTGGTATGTTGCGTGGGTGCGTTAACGTTGTGTGACACGTCATGGATAGCTGCGGTAAAAATCGGCGCTCGATCGAACCCTCGTCAGCGGCACTCCGGGCAAATGATAAATTCGTCGATGATTATGCTGTAACCTTCTCCAGTCTCCCCCCTTTAATTCTCGAGTGCGTTTGACGTTTCCTTAAATCTTAATTCACAATCGGGCTTTCGTACGCTTTTCGCGCGGTGCCGCGAACGGCGAATAATTTTCGAATAATTTTTGGATAATTTCTGGATAATTTTTTAATAATTTTTATTGGTAACTCGAATACTTCTTTGTTACGGGCGAAAAAAAATCTCACCGTCGAGGCACCGCGCTTACGAATTAACAGCCTCGGTAACTCACGCAACTTAACAATTCTCGCAATTCTACTTATAGAGTTTCTTAATTCAGGTATCGCCCGTGTTTATTACACGTTTTTTTTCCTTTTTCGTTTTTAAGGATAAATTGATTTCTCAGCCGAGTCGTGTTTCACGCTCGCTCTTTATTTTATTTTATTTTTAAAAATTATTTTTATAATTTCTTTTTTCTCGTAACGATATTCGATCTTCGTTTCTATCTTCGTCAATCTCAAACTTTCATCTCGTCCTCTATTGTCGATCGGTGCAATATACAATTATATAAACCTCTCTGTGAAACTTTTTTTTCTCTCTTATTTCTTTTTTTGTCTATACGATATAATGATTTCTTTAATTAATAATAACTTTTGCAATCTCTTGTATTTTTTTGTCATTTGTTTAGTGCGTTCTTCATTTAAATTTATTATACTTTTTTTAGGACTGCCCTGGCCGCCGATTGCACCGAGGTTTACCGCTATAATTCTCTATGCAACAAGAGATTGGATTAACAGTGTTAGAAGAGCCCACGCGAGTGGAAGGATGTCGAGTGATTATTGAGAAAGAACAAGAAGGGCAAAGGAGGAACAATTTGGCATCGACTCTTCTCGTCTTGCCTTGTCCTCTCGATAATTATACAATCTTTTTTTAAATCTGTTTCTCTATTGCTACGTTTACATGGCTATAACGTGTCCGTAGAGTTTCTCTTTTCTTCCATATTTCATTCTGCTCACCTAGCACCAATCTGTGTAACTTTTGCACGTAGGTTTTGTTTTTTTCTATATTTGCTTAAATGTTTTTCTTTCATCCCTTCGTCTCTTTCGCAAGCCCGCTTGTCTCGGGTCGAATCGTCGAGTCGCCCTTCGACGCGAATGAAATTTAAACTCGAGGTTTGATTGATTTTCATCGACTCGCCGAGTCAGACGGAGGAAACGCGCTTACATCGAAAATTTATACAATCGCCCCGCGTTGCTCCGTTATTACTTTCGTATTTCATTTGTGTATTTTTTTTTCTTGTTCTCTCTCTTTGAACTACAAACAGCGGTATTCGCAACTCTCGACCGATAGTCGAATCTTTGTCGTGTGCGACGCAAATCGACCGACAAACTGTACATGTGGACACGTGTCGGGAAACGATGCGAAAATTAACTCTCTCTCTCTCTCTCTCTCTGCTCCGAAAAACGCAGCCGTTTATTTGCGGAAGAAAAAAACGTTAATCGTAAATAAAAGAATTAATGGAACAGATGCAGTTATTCTTCTTTTTTTAATATATAAATTGATCGAAGAACGTCCTGCGTCTCACGGATATCTTTAAACCTTTAACAAACTCTATAGTCTTCCACTGTCAAACGTTAACGGGCGTGGCCAAGTCGAGGGACGCGTCTTTATGGCACTGTAGTGATTGAATGGAGCGCAACGACAGTTTTCTTGCAGTTTTTCTTTTACAATCTATTTTTTTTCCTTTTTCTTCTACGGATCATTTAGTCTCGCACACGATTTCCTGGCTTTTTTATACTGAATATCGTCCGCTGGACAGATGCTCGTCATTCTCGTTTCAAATGTATCTCGTCAATATCTAAATCTCACCGATACATGATTAATGGAATCGCTCGTTATCGCGATTATGATAAACGCATGAACGATTGAACATGGAACATGAATAATGGCCTAGCACACACAGCCAAGTAACGCGACACGCGGTGCCCGCATTCGGGACTCTTGTGAAATGTGTCAAATTCAATTTATTGTTATCACGAGGGTAGTTTTTTTTTTCTTTTGTAATCGTAATTCGTAGGCGAATCGATGCAATTCCTACATATATTTATACATACACATATATATATGCATATGTATAAATATATTTCTTTTTTTAAATTTGTTTAATGTATTTCCTGGCAACTAATGTACGCTACCCATTGCCACGTGCGAGATTTCAACGACTATGTACCCACTTAGATATATGAATGCAGTTCAATAGTTCACGCGATAATAATTTTACAACTATCCCGTCGTGATCGCAATGATTGGCTTTTTCGTTATTATTTTTTTCTTTGTTTCTTTTTTCGGTTCTACGTCAATACGCGGAATCAAATTAAACTACGTGACTAAATCATCCTAGCAATTACAACTTGTGTACAATATAATAATAACGTCTCTCGGGGCACTGTGCGTGCACGTCCAAACGCTAAAAATAAAAAAAACAAAACGATTGAGAAAAAAAAATAAAAAAGAAAAAAACACAAAGAGCCCTGTAATTTTAAGCACTTGCATGCACACGCACAGGCACCTTGATAATCATGATATACAACGTCACTATATATATAATAAAGTACACATATTATTATACATATAGTGTAAGAATTAATATATTATCTTTTATCAATGTTTATATATTCAATATACGCCTATTACATAATGTATGTGAATGTGTTAGCGAGAATGGATTTTCTAAACGCTCGAAATGTTTATTTTGTCGAACGAGAGAACGCGACACGATTTTGCTCGCGGTCAGTTTTGTTTTTTTTTCACCGCGGGCAACATCGCGTTTTTTCCAATCTGCTTCTTCGTGTATACTCGTTTGCTTTTTTTTTCTCAGTTTGGAACAACTTGCAGGTAGCACCCGATGGAACAAGAGAGGTGAAAGATTCAATGAAAAACAAAAAATAAGACAAAAAAATAAAACAATAGACCGAGTTATGTCTGGTTAGTTGTTCACAGAACTTGTTTGCTGTATTTTTTTTTCTTTTAGTTTCTTTTAGTTTCCAACAGGAACTGTGTATTAGACTACCAAAGAGACATGCAACAGACTTTGGGGAGTACAGCGAGCTTCCGGTACGTAAGACATTCGCACGTCGAGTTCGATCCTTGATTCATTTTTTTTTATGTCAAGTGTTTTTTTTAACAACAATCAGTTTCGCACATAGAGCGTCAGCGGCTTTCCGGGCGGTTTGGAAGCATTTGTAAGAAAAAAAATATGTACTGAACCGACGAGTCGAATGTCCATTGGCAACTGACGTTGGAGATTTTGGGATTTCAACATCAAGCAGGATCCTCCTTACAGTCGAGTGAGGTCGGGGGGAAGCGGAAGGGTGGAAGTACTCAGCGACACCACCCCAAAGGTCCATAAACACATCTCTTTGACTCTTACCGAGGCTCTCTGCGAGAATGAGGAGGACACCGTATTCTTCCGCGTTACGTTAGAGAGAAAAGAGAAAACCAGCTTCCCGACATTTTTCTCGTTGGGTCATCACCGATTCACAACGAGTGCAATTCTCGAACACAATCTCGTTTATGTTCAAAATCGTGAATACCGCGCTCAGGTACACGCAGACGAAAGCTCCATTCCCGAATCGTCCTTGCTCGGTGAACATTGCTTGCCGTGAAGCTATTTTTCCTGCGCAAAACAAATTGCTTCATTTTTACACGACAACGTACATTAATATTTTCTCAAACAATATGATTTTTTTTTTATTAATTTTTTTTTTTCGAAACAATGTGTGCCTAATTTTTCGCTGCAACATTGGGGGGATTTTTTTTCTCTACCTACAAGTTGTTCGATCTGTACGGAATAGCGATCGGCCGGATTATGCAATTTTGCATTTACTGCGAATGCGACGGAACGATAAAAATGATTTTATTTTTCTGACGATCATTGGATGAGCGTCGAAAAAAAACAACCCGCGATCGAATTTCCCTAAAAAGTGGATATGACAATAACAATGATGATTGATATAATTTTAACGAGTCAGAGTACGATGACGCCCGTTTTTAGTCGTTTATCAGCGAACACAATTTTCGTTCGTTATTATTTTCATTTTTTTTTTCTTCACCTCATCGTTTTACAGTTTACTTTAGTTGATGTCAATGGCACGGGAGTGCCATCGGGGAAAAAACGCGATCGCCTATGATAATTACGGCTAATTCCTACGTAATAATTACATTGATAAGATGATAGACTAACTCTGAATTTTTTTTTTTTTTCTGAATCGACCTAACTAACAACTAAGAGAACATTGTATACTTCGTACCTCCCCCCCCCCCTCTCCTGTGATCCCGTAGTACTTCGGTAATATGGTATCTCTGTGACTCGTCGAATGTATATAGCTTCAGGACAACATTTGAGAAAAGTCAATTGATATAATATTCAACATATAATTCGTAATGGTAAAACAAAATATTTGTCGTCCTCGATAACGAACGCGTATTGTGTCAACAATATTTATAATATCATTCCATCTCTTTGTATGCTTACACATATATATATATATATATATATATTTTATGTTTATATTTATATATATATATAATATTTCATAATTCACTTCATTTGTATCTCAGATAATATGAATTCTCTTTTCGTAATAATCTATTTCAACCTCTTCGTATATACTATAATATTTCTCTGACCCTCCCCCCCCCCCTCTCTCTCTCTCCCTCGCTATCTCGCTGTATATATATTTTTTCTCCTTGCCCCCCTCCCCCTGCCCTGCTGCCCGTTCTCTCTGCTATATATTATCATTAATAATGTTTATGTTATTATTTATAAATATACAAGTCATCATTTTAAAGAGCGGTGAGCCAGCGCCTTCAGCTTACTTTTTTCTATTTTTTTTTTCCTGTTACTTTTATTTAATTCATTCTTTTTTATTTATTTAATTATTTTCATCGTGTACTCTCTCCCCGTTTGTACGCGCGCACACTTTATGCGATTAAAATTCATCGTGTCCTTCAATCGTCTTTCACAATTCTCGATGCTAACTCTAAAAACTTCTCGTTTAATTAATTATTTACTCTAACTAATATATTCATTATTGGCTACGATTCCCCTACTGAACGTCTCACGACCCTTCGATATTGTCCTAGCCCTTCCGTCCTAACAACTCGACCGGTTCGTCCGGACAAAAAATATGTTGGTGTGTGATCAGATATTTTTTCTTTTTTTTTCCTTTTTCCTTCGATCGCCGTCGAACGCAGGGCGTGGATAGAAATCGGACTCTTCCTACAACATATTATTCTAGATAAAGTTTCAAACGTCTCGACACAGTAGCCCATCTACGCTAGTTCACGGATTTCTCGTCGCGCTCTCCTCGATAAAAGGTTTTTTTTTTCTTTCGCCGTCGGGCGAATGAAGACGAAAAAAAACACTCTTATCCCACCTCTCTCCTACTCGCCATAGGATCGTTAAAAAAATACCAGCTATCCGCCGAACCTGCATTATCCATTTGAACCGTGTTCACCCACGGTCTCCATACTGCAATTTGGAAAGTCATCTATCGACAAGGACCTCTCTCCTTTGTGACTGTCTATATTCATTATTATTTTTTTTTCCTTTTTGTCTTCCATATATTTATATATATATGTATATAACATAATAGTATATTATATTATAGTATATATATATATATATATAATATAATAGTATATTTTCGTTATTTTTTATCTTTCAAACTACTCTTTAATCTTTGAGATAATACGGCTTAAACGCGCTCGCAAGACGCCGCCGATTTACGAATTCGTGCGAGTCCCGTCGCACAAAATTGTACATTAATGTCCTCCCCCTCTCCCCCCGCCCCTCCCTATCGTTTACGTATGCGCTTTAATTGATGATTAAAAACAAAAAAAAAACAACGAACGCCACTTGCGGAATACAAACTACCGAGGATGGGACGATTTATCGAACGAGCAATGGAATGGAATTTCGAAGGCCCTCGAAAACCTCGAAACAAGAAAAATGATCACACCCAAGTTTCGTTTCAACAGCGCTTAAGAGGCGGAACCGATCAAAGTTCACCTTCGATGCAATGTGTGTATATATATATATATATGTATCTCTTGCTTTTTTGTAATTTCTTTTTTCTGAGTTCGAGAATCGAAGATACTGCAACGGAGTTGTTAACGGATTGGCGAATTCTCGGATCGGGCTCCGAGTTAACAAAAAAAATGGAATCGAGAGATGAATTATACAGAGGAGCTCCGCTCCGAATCGCACGAGTCGTTGACTTCGCGACCGAAGAAAATTGCGTCCCGATGCGCGGTGGGTGAAAGAATTAATGAAGATGATAATTAATTAACGGTATAGCTTCTCTCCGCCGGACCAGCCAGCTTCGTATATACATATATATATTTATGTATCTATCATCATTCAAGAAAGAAAAAAAAACAGAACAAAAACAAAAATAGAGAAAACAATTTCGAGCGAAGCTTCAACCAATCCGCGCGCTTTTGTTAATCTTTGGTATTTCGTTAAACCGTCATTATGGTACACAATTCCGACGACTCGACGACGAGGCTTATCGTCCGCGAGTCGCCGCGAAAGTTCAACCCTGCGGTCTGACCGTGTTTCTCGCTTCGAAGGTTTTTTTTCTACCGTAACGCGATCGTGTGTATGTGTGTGTGTGTGTGTGTTTATAAATGATTTTTTTTTGTCGTGAATCGTGTGTGTTTAGACAAGTTCGAGGGCGAAATTATACCCGACGCCGTTCGGCCCGAAGCAGTTACTCTCGATTGACGCGCAATATGCATTATCTACAGCATGATGGAAATGTTACATCGCATCTACGAAAAAACGAAATTAAAAAAAAAATAATAATTAAAAACATTCGAAGAATCCTAATAATCCTCGTGGCCCTCTGACTCGCGACAGTTTGACTGTGCAACTTAGTTCGAGAGAGAGAGTAACCCTATATATACCCAACAATTCTCTAGATATACTATGTATGTGGCTCCGATGTGGTGTATATGTATACATGTGATAAAGCCCCGTAACGTGATGTATCACAGAACAATTGTAGTAGTTAATATCTCCGTAACGAATAATATTATTTTTTATATATATATATATATATAATATGTATATATATATACGTCTGCTTTATATATATTACGAGAATCTTAAGAGTTAGATAAACGGTCGACGACAAGCCGACGTATAGTGATGGATGCATGGAACGGTGATGCGCGGTCGCGATGCAATTAAAAGCGCGTATTTAACGATGCAGCGACGAACGAGAGCGAACTCGGCTTATCTCGTCACTTTGCGTGTGTCGTGTCATACATATATGTCTATAATATATCTCTTGTTGTTTAAATCGGCGTGATTGTGTGTCTGTGTGTGTGATTGTGTTACTGAAACGCCTCGACAATTAATTCATCAAACCCGTCGAATATCCTGTCGGATCGCACGACTCGCCGTGCGTATTCACGCGTTGCTAGTTCGACCGGCGGTCGATGTTTTTTTTTCTCCCGAGTCGACGAGGTTGCCGAGTGTAGATTTTTTTTTGTTATTCTCTCAACACGCGGAGGAGGAAGAAAAAGCAGCTGCCCTCGGCTATTTCCGCGGGGGATTGGCGTCGAGACGACGACGAAGACGACGACGACGATGACGAAGAAGTAGAAGAAGTGGCTTTTTTGTTTGTCGTCCGTTTCGTTTTGCATTTTTACTTTTTGCTTTTTTTTTGTTTTTTTTAGAGTAAACGACGACGTTTAGACTCAGTAATGGGACTGATGAGGGTGAAGGTGGGTTGCGTGGAATCAATGGATCATGCCGGCGATTGCATTGTGGCGCGCTCGCTTGGCCTCCTCCTCGCTGATCCGCTGTTGGATCAGGTATTCAGCGGTTCGGATTGCATTCGGAAAACCCGTGATAGTGACAATGCGGTTCCTCGTACCGGGGGCGAACACACCCTTCTTAGATATCTGAATGTTGGCGCCACTTAGGTGCTGAATCTCAGTGAGGGCGCGACCACCGGGTCCCAGTATAGCTCCCACTATAACCTCTGCAATTTCTATATCTACTTTCTTGGTCTCCTTGCTGTCGGCGTCTACCTGAGTAGGACTCTTACTTACGAGTGACAACTGGTTAGTGCCCAGGCCGAATGAATTGTTGTTCAGATGTATCGCACCGGCGGCGGTGTTGTTCTGACGAAACGGATCGAACGGCTCGTATCTGTCGAGCGTGTTGCGCGGCGTCGGTGACGTCGATCCGAGCGTCGGCACTGTTCCTATCGGGCCGAATACGCCGCCGTTGTTGTTCGAGCCGTTTGCCGTTGTCGTACTGTCGATCGGGTTACCGAGGTAACTCATACTCGACGGCATGCCGATACCCATACCGAGGATATTGTACTTCGCCAGTGTAGCGATTGCCGACAGTATCTCCGTCGCTGCGGGCTCCGAGAAACCCATGCTTCGAAGATTTATCTTTATCGGCTCGAGCAGCTGCGTCGTCACCGGCGCTGTGCCCGCCGTTATCGCGGCGCCCAGGTTCAAATTCAGACTCAGACCGGCGCCGTTCAACAGACTCACTGCAATCAGACCAAAAGGGGAACGATATATCAATTTTGTTTTTTTTTTAACGTTCGTTGTCGGGAAACAAAAAGTTTTTGGAAAAGTGTACTTTCGAACAAGCATTTGTTCACAAATGCCCACCATTTTTAATATTGTAAAATTATAAAATTATAAAATTATAAAATTATAAAATTATAAAATTATAAAATTATAAAATTATAAAATTATAAAATTATAAAATTATAAAATTATAAAATTATAAAATTATAAAATTATATGTTGGCTCGCGCACTTTACGCGCTCGCAGTGTCTGTGGGTATCTATGTGTACCTGTGTGTACCTGTGTGTATCTGTGAGTACCTGTGAGTATCTATATGTATCTATGAGTATCCATGAGTATCCACTCCGGGACTTTAGCCCCTCGGGGACCTTTTAGATGAGACAAACATCCAAACGAACAAACAGACAAACAAATGCACAGTTTTCTAAAATATATATAAGAATATAAAATTATAAAATTATAAAATTACTTACAAAAAAAATTGAGTTTTCGATATCAGAGTACTTGAAACAGTCCAAAACTTCGAGAAATGCGATTTTTAGCTGACGTCCGGATATGTGTATGTGTGTGACTTTTTTATTGTACACTAGTAGAGTAGTCACATTGTCTTTCTTCGGTGCAATTTTCATAAAGATTAAGGAACTGTTCGAGATTTTAATATTTTTGAAAAATGTCTGTGTTAGCTCTAACTTGCGTAAATTTTATAGCTATCGTCCTAAAACTGCATACAAATATAATACTATGATCAAAGACCTTTGGTATTGAATTTGGCAAAAATATATCTAAGCGATCAGAATTTATGGAAATTTGATTTTTTTTCAATTACTACAAATAGTCAAATTCCAGTAAACATGGAAGTATCGAGTTCAAATTTGGCCAATTAATGAACGAACACTGTACAATGTCTGGTGTAAAATTTAGTGAAAATGTATCAAAATGTCGAAATTTTATAAGATTTTGAAATTTTCGAATGATTTGGAATAATTGGATTTACGCCCTACACGCGTTTCTGCATCAAATATCCTCTGAGAGTAAATTACGTTTTCCTTTTTTTTTTTTAGTAAAAAAAATCGACGGTCCGATTACAAAAAAATTATTACAGTGAGAAAACATTCTGGACCTTTGTGGAGAAGAAAGATTGTTAAATGTAGGAATCTTTTTTTAATCGAATTTTTTTGTCCCGACGAATTTTCTCACCTGTGTTGAGACCCGCCGGCGGTGTGTAGGTCGGTGTCGTTGTCGGAGCTTGGGCGTACGGACTGCCGGTGGGATTGTAATTCGCCACGGGACCGCTAACGTCCGCGTAACTAACGTTCAGGCACGTCCCGCTCTGCGGATCGTCGGCTATTTTAGCGAGGATCATGAGAAGAGCGTTGCGATTATTCTCCTTCTCTCCGATAACTGTTATGCAACGCTCTTGAAGCGACACGTCCTTGGCCTTCTGACTTATTTGCACGTAAGAGCCGGATTCTTCTTTTATCTGTTTTATGTAGTTTCCAGCTTTTCCGATTATCATACCGGCCGTGCTGTTCGGGACGAGTATCTTTACCTGCGAACACATCGTCGATGACAACACTCATTATAATAGCGAAATACAAATAAATAAAATACGAGGTAAAACAACGATCGAAGTTTCGTAAGATTCTTTCATAAATTCCGTTTCCATAAATACACTATAAAGGGTAATCGGAGCAGCGAGCGTTAAAGTCCAAAGGACGTACACGTCATTTAACCATACGAGAATACACGACTAACTGGGTCATTGCTAACAAGCAAAAGTCACGTAGAATGATCTCACTTTGTTGACCATTGAAAGCTTGCCTATCTGTACTATCTGTCTCTCGGTCGGTCGGCAACGACTATTAATATTCAATGAGTTTTTTTTTCCTTCTACTTCTTCCTCTTACCTGCTTGTCGCGCTCGGCCGTGGCTTTACCCGAGTCAAAATCTACCGTCGTCTTGGGCGTCAGGTCGGGCTTTTCGCGAATTTTTTCCATTATAAAGTCCATCACGGACATTATCGCCTCCACGCTCCCCGTTATGAGGCACACGCGTTCAGAGGTTCCTGAGGGTTAAGAAAAAAAGTAATCACAAAATCAGGGATTTACAAAAAAATATAAAGCAAAAAAAATGTATTCAAATAAAACAATTTACGTAGTGAGAAAAAAAAATTCGTTGTAGATGTTGTTCGACTCACCTGGATAAAAATCGCGAGCTTTTGACATTTTTACCCTCGCCTCGGTGTCTTTCTGCAGCTGGGCGATGGTCTCGCCGCCCTTTCCGATTATGGCACCCGCAGCGACCCCCGGGACGAGAACTTTGAGGTGATACATTCCATCTCCTCCTGAAAATAGAACAAAACGGTTAATCTTTAGAAATACCTCGGATTACACGTTAAATCATTCTGTCGTGATGGAACGGAGAGATCGACGACGCCCGGCATGAAAAGTCCTCCCGCAAAATAAATAACTCGCGCCGTGTGTACATCGAACCCAAAAAGAAGAAACAAAAATGTTTCGAGCATCGCAAATCGATTGCATTGCGGGTGAGACACAGTACGTGCTCGATAAAAAAACAAACACACAAAATCGCAGTAAAATATCGGTGAAGTGAAGTATACAATTTTTGTAGGTCAATGTTAACGCAACGATAATCGCAGAGTTGCGCCCAACGAATCAAAGAAGGGTGTGCTGTCGGGCGGAAAAATCGTGGACATTCCTCGTGAACTTCCGGACACGCAGAGTTGTGTGTCGGGCGGAAAGATGGACTATGAACGATGAAAGATT
>OZ024780.1:12183563-12528563 GCA_964017025.1 Stenichneumon culpator
CGTTTTACGCCGAGAATAAATAACAAAAGCGACGTAACAATTACACGACGTCGATCCGATCTTTGCGTTTATCTCACGCTGCATGCGTCGTCGAAATTATTGGACGGTTCGTGGAGAACCTGCGAAATTTATTCGCGCATTATATATATATATATATATATATAAAGTCAAAGGTGTGCAATCGCAAATGTTCGACCGTGTATACAGTAAAGGGGAATCGAAGCTTTGATGTGAGCAGAAATGCTATTTTTACATATTTCTCGACGACACGCCCGGCGCTGACGAGATTGCTTAGTCTCACTGTAAAAAAACCAAAAAAATATAAAAATAAAAATTCGAAACAAGCTTTCTTCGATGTCACTGTCAGCTTCCAGCTAGCTTACGTCGACGCTGCCGCGTATTACAACGAAGTTTTCAAGCAGTTCAATAACGGTACTATAAATACTTAAATTGCGGTAGGATAAATACTTTAGTTTCCTTCCTCGCCGCCGCACCCCGGTATTTAGGGCAATACGGGACAAAATGCAGATACGGGGCAAAATGGGGTACGAAAATATTTCTCGAAAAGGTGTATTCGAACACCCTCGAGACCGGGGAAAAGTGGAGACTCATCCTGGAGAAACATACTGTGAATTACACCGTGGAACTCCCAAATCAGTGTGTATTAAAAAAAGAAAATCAGTTCTCGAGCAATTTTATTTGCGGACCTCGAGCAGTAAAAAAATCGGTAACTGGCTCCTAATTCGAACGACCTCTGTGCCATAGCTTGCCCATTTTGCCCCGACCTCCGTTACCATGTATCACGTCCGCATAACCGAACGATTTTTGTGCGAGAAATACGCGAGGCTCTTTCTTCCGCGAAGAGCCACGAAGAATCGATCGTCCGTTGCGGCGGTCGAGGCGAAACGACCTCTTCCCTGCGATATGTTCTCTCCGGAGAGCAACGAGCAGAACACCCTTGCACGAAGGATGCCCGATATATATTTTTCATCGGCGCGAAGAGACGACGGCAGATTCGCGGACGCATCTCTTTTCGCGGAAGACCGAACAATGGACAGGGATCTTCCGCATCGCGGAGCCGAAAGGCTCGGAGCTGAAAACGGATGGTAAAGAAACGATCCCCGACTTTTCCCGGAGGAAAGCCGTGGCAGAGAATGCGCCCCCGAAAACTCGACCCCTGTTGCTTTCTTATACCAGATGTAGTGCACATCCTACCGTTATACGATCGAGCCTCGCACCTTCTCGGAATCGCTCTGATTTCGTACACATATATTCCTCGACGTAAAGTCGTTAATCTCCGTTTCTCTGTTGCATGATCGGGAACTACAGGGGTGCGGCTTTTCTCGTCAAAGAGCGGCCTTTCACGGATAGAGACTCGAAGAGGCGGGGTGTTCGTCTCGAGCCACGGGGCCGGGCGGCCTCTGAGAGCGTGCAAAGAATAGCGGGGTAAAACGGACCATCTTTACCAAACTGTTTATTTTTCATGTGCCATGAAAAATAAACAGTTTCATCCGACGCGGAGGAGACTTTTTCTGCTCCGCTCTCCTCCGCAGAGTGGAAACACTCCGCAGAGTAATAGAGAGCGAGCGTGGGCCAATAGGGAGAGTACGTAAATAGGGGGCGAGAGTATGACAATACGGATCAGCCTAGTCGACTTACGGCGCTTTATCGATCTACCTGGCACACTTCGAAATTTCTTAAGAGCATGTGAAACACGTTCTCAGCGTGTCTCTCTCGCTCCGCCGAGAGCGCGACTGATGCTATCTCTCTCGCGGTCCATAATGTTTCACATGGTCTTAGGACACAAAATTAATCCGACCAGACTCGTTCAACGTCTTCGGAGAAAACTGGAATATCATTGAAGCTGCAGTTATTATCTGAACATCAATGAATCTGAATGCCGAAAACATTCATTACTTGTACGCTGAATTTTGATTATGTGTGTATCAGAACGAGTCCATTTTGCCCCCTCCACTTCCTACATGGATGATAAATCTGACAGACGAGACGCAAGTGCTTGGGCGATTAAAAAAAAAAGAAACTAGAATGCAAAGTTGCAAAAATAATGATAATTTTCAAAGCTCGAATTATGTCGAACATAAAACAAGCCCGATTTCCTCTCGAAGCTAGATGTGTGTTTTTCAGTTTTTTTTTTTTTTCCTTTGTCCCCGATGCAACTGCAATAGTACACTCGTCTCTGTCAGGCGTATCGGCTGCACATGCTGCGTCTCTGGACTCGAGCGCGCATCGCCGGTAACTATCTACCTTATATATTCATATAGGTATACGAAAACGTGCTGCATGGACGTTACCAGTGGCCGATGTGGCGGTGTATGCGTATCTATGCGGCTACTCGCGGGGCTCTATGGGCTCTCCGATAAAACCTCGCTGTATACACACGAGCGCAATAACGAATGAGAGTGCCAGTGAGCCAGAAGGCGAACACACGAGTTTCGCCGAACCGTCGAAACTCCGTTGGCCGAGCAAACGAACCGGGAGTCACGCGAGGACGGGCTATACCGATATTTTTTTTTCCTCTCTTATGTAATAGGTCCGTATATTCCTGCTGGGCTTTTTCTCTCGACCAGAAGTGTGTAAAACGAGCGCAATGGCGTTACTACAGGTTAGAAATGTAAAGTGAAATAATGAGTACGATAAGTACCATCAGGGGGTGGGAGAGCGGGGAAAAACTAACAGTTCTTATGATAAAAAATTATGATAACATTTTTTTTTTACATTAAAAAAAATTTATATTTAAAAAAAGGTCCTGGTTTTACGTATTCCCTATGAAATCGGGGCTTCTGAAGCGAATGCCGGTGGCAGAAATTCGATATGTCGAAAAAAAAATTTCGCCATTTTGAAAGTAGAAAAATCACACGGGGGCACCATTTTTTGACAAAAATGACTTTTTTCAAAAAAATTTTTTAAGAATTTTTTCGTTAATGAAATCGGTTGGGAAATATGCGACTTGAAACCAATGGCGGAGGTTTTAATTCGATATCTCGAAATTTTTTGAAAAAGCTTTGCGAATAAAGGTCCATTATGAGAAAGTGATATAAAAATGTCAACTTTCAACTTTCAACTTTTATGAGGAAGCGATATGAAAATTTCAATTTCTTAAAAGTATAATTTAATTTTTATTTTTCCGTCGTTCTGTTCCAATCCATTAATAATAGTGCATTATTCTCGAGGGACACAGTTTTTTTTCTAGAGGTTTATGAAAAAATAGTATATTATAATACAAGGAAGGGAAATGCGCGAGTTTCGCCGAGTGTGAAGATTGCTGCCCGACCGAGGCGAGGGCAAAAATCACACGAGGTAAAAATTCACTTCCTCCCATGTGGCATACGATACTTTTTCCGACCTCGTTGAAATATCCACATTTCTTGTGTCGCAAAATCGTCATATTCGCCAATGACGATTACTCCCCCGGGAGTAATAGAGCTTCCAGAGGGAGTAATGAGCACTATTACTCCCTAGGGAGTAATGAAACTGTACTGCGCATGCACACAGGTTAATGATCATCGGTCAATTATAGGCCCGTATTGTACGCAAGGAATGTGGTTATTTTAGCGAAGTCAGAAAAAATAGTATATTATGCTAGAAGGAAGGGAAGGGCGGGATTTTCGTCGAGTGTGAAGTTTGCTGCCCAACCGAAGCGAGGACAAAAATCACATGTGGTGAAAATCACTTCCTCCCGTGCAGACCCGGGCGGTTGAAATAACCACATTGCTTGCGTCGCAAAAACGTCATATTCGCCAATGACCATTGGTGCCTCGGGAGTTAGGGTATTTCCAGGGGGAGCAATGAGCCCTATTCCTCCCTAGACTGTAGAAATAAATTGAAAATTTAATAAAGTGGAACTTGAAATTTACTAACATCATTTACATTAATCGAACATTAATATACTTGGCTTGTAAAATAAAAATACCCGATATTAAAATTACAAATCTCTTGCTTGAAATTCACAAAAAAATTTATGAAAAATACAAATTTTACTGTAACAATGCAACACACATGTGATTGAATTTTCATAAACAGTTTATGTGAAAAAGCTTCCAATACTGTTAATTAATTTCCAAACAAAATTTTTTTTACAGTGTAGGGAGTAATGAGCACTATTCCTCCCTAGTGAGTAATGAGAAAGTACTGCACATGCGCACAAGTTAATAACGATTAGTCAGGCGATTTTCCGCCAGTGTTGCTCGCAAGGAGTGTTGTTATTTTAGCAAAGTCGAGAAAGAACATATTTTCCTCTGGTGTTCCATTTTGCCCCTCTCTTTTTTTTTATATTGTTGCGATTGGCGGTCCAAGCCAAGCGGGGCTTAGCGATGATCTCGTTCGCTTTTCGCACAGTGGGGCTCCGTCGCAGTGTTCCCCGCTACTTGGACGCACACCCGCAAGGCTCATTGCCAACTGGCATCAAGGCGCGAGGGAGGGTGAAAGGTGAGGCGGCGAGGCGTTCTTTCGAGAGCGTGCGAGAGGGTTCGTAAAAGAGCGGTGAGAATATACGGTGGTGGAAAACCGGACGAGAGACACGCAGTGTGCCGTAATCGACTCAGACCCATCCGGGACGAGAGTCACCCGAGGATTCCGGGGGGAAAGAAAGAGCTTTTCGTCCGGGCAATTTTCTGGTTTCACAACACAATAACCGATAACCGGACGGGAAAGGTTGTCGACTCGGGCTCTACGGCGATGTCAACTACCGCGCTCGGTAATTAAAACTTCATCTCATTTTTCTTGACCATGCCGACCGTTTACGCTCAAAAGAAAATAATCACGTGAAGCTGCATTGATATCCGCCCCGTGGAAGAATTTTCATTTCACCGGAAGTCGTTAGCACTCGTAAAAAAAAAATAAAGGAAGAAAAAGTCATTACACTTTTTGTACCCGACCTCGAGTGCGGATGATTGTGAAACTCACGTGAAAAACAAATGAATTTATGAACCTTCGGACGAGGAACGTTTAATCGACCCTTTTTGCCATACAACTATGTTACACATGTATTGCATAAGCCCTTCGGTCGGCTATCGGTCGTGAGTCCGATGATTTGTTTCAACGGGGCCAAGACGAAGAAGTGCGAGATACAACCCATCGCCAATAACACGTTGGAGAACCCGCCGGTGTTCCTTTTTTTGGGCCCGATGCCAATTGGCAGCGCTTTTAACGTGCTAACTTTATTTTTCGCCTTTGTATCGGCCGTATCGAGAAATCACGGGCCCTATATGTATTTTTACGCGCAAACTTTCGAAGCTACGCAGGGAGCAGCGGATATTACGATCGAAGGAAGACTATGGACCGGTTGTCAATCGGCGAGCGCACGAAGCAAACGACTCGCGGGGAGGGAAAGCTTGCAGTTGTCGCAAGACCGGAACACCCGCTATACATAACGACGGCGGGATGCAATAAGCGTTACTGATCACGCTCAGGCTCTATTGCCCACGGTGACGTGATACAGATATCTCTGTCTCTCCAATAGCGCACATTCATTCTCCGATGTCGCATCTACACCCGCTCCGAGGCAGAGAAATGGAACGCGGCGTGCGACGCGCTCGCCCAGTCGTTTCTGCCAAGCCGGACGCATAAGTCACTGCCCCTCGTCTCTCTCGTGTCCCATATTTCGCACGTACTCCAAAATGCAAGCAGCCCCCGGCTGCTCCATACTCCCATTTTCCTATTCATGATTTACGAACATTATCGGCGACAATGGCAAAGGAATCTCCGAAGCGTTCCGGCTATGGCTCTCTCTGCCGATCTCGAGGTGCTTCGTTCTCTCCCAATGGATTTAGCTAGAAAATTAAACCCAGCATGTATATAGGTATATGAATATTTATATGTGTATGGATAGTTTCGTTCATTCGCGTCCTGGGACAAAACCGCTTGAGGACACGAAAAATGCATCGAGTAACAGAAAAATGTGGGGGACGAATTGTACAATGGGAACTAAGAAATGTTAAATGTAACAATAAAGTAACAAACCAAAGAAAATAATAATGAAAAAACAAACACAAACAATGAAATATAACATTTGTTTGTAAGAGTACTTCCGGTGATTTGCTTCCGCTCGGAGTCCCGTCTCGACTCACGCCGATTAAGGCGATGCGAAACTCGGCCCAGTCCGTGCTCAGTCAGTAATAAAAACTGTAATTTATTATTATTATTATTATTATTATTATTATTATTATTATTTGCATTTCCGTCGCAGAAAAATGTCTCGCTCGTGGCGCAGATATCACAAGCAAATAGGTTTTTGTATGTGTCTTTTTTAATAAGATAAAAATGTTGATTTTTAATTTATAAAATTTTGTTGTTAACCGCTTATAGGGTAAAAGTCGAATACGGGCCGGTGATTCATGTATCGCTGATAACGTGCCAATTGAGCTGGTCCGCGTATTCGTCACTCGGACCTCACCCCCAATTTGTCGGGATAATGAACGTTATTTCGGGTATGAATAATCCATCAACGAAGAATCGATAGTCCATGACAAAGCCGCACCGCGGGATGAAGCAAATTTCTTTGACGAGGAGCTCTAGCACAAACGGCGATCTATAAATGGGCAGCGTCTACCGCGAGTTCAGCCGCGGGCCAGAACGAATCTATTGTCGTGTACTCCCGCGTTCCACCGGAGCAACGGCGCGGAATCGAATCTTTCATTTCGTCAATCGGCCAGCAAGCAGCACCACGAAGAGCGTCAATTTCCGTCTCTCAACCGTATATTTAATCGTAACTCCCCTCCCCATCTCGTACTCGGTAGGAAACTTACAAAAAAAAAGTCTCGGAATTTCGTGACGCAAAAGGCGCTCTGAATTACGACAAATGCACGCATCTGTGAATGCAAGAAAAGCTTTTGCTCTTTTCACATAGCGTTGAATGGATGCTCTCCATATTTTTCCATTGTACACTTTTCACGCTCTCGAGCCGTCTAACAGCACGGAGAACCGCAAGTGTAGACCCGGAGCGGTCTCCCATTCGTCGTCAAAAGCATCTTCCACTTCATTGTCACCTTAATGTTTATATAGGAGAGAGCGGGGCAAAATGTGACAGTGGGGCAAAATGGGACAACAGGCCAAAACGCAATTTTCCAATGAAAATCTGGATGTCCTGCCCCGTTTTGCCCCACAGTATCATCCAAAAATTATTGGAGAATTGCGTTTTGCCCCACTGTCCCGTTTTGCCCCGCCGCCCCATTTTGCCCCGCTCTTCCCTATCTTTCGTACATGCGTGAAGAAATACTGGGGACAGCTCGTTTGCCCTACATTGTTATTCTGAAATGGTATCAAATATAAAATTTTTTTGTTTTTTCAAATATTGTATCTTCTATGTATGTGCTTTGCATATGCTTATTTATATGTTTCATTACTTGTATCTTGTGCTGGCTCTGAATCGACGATGTCCTAGAATTTTACGGTCAATAAATAATAATAATGTTGGTGATAAGTATTAATATTCTTGTAAATTATATTAAACGAATTATATCGATTGTATAAATTTACCTCGCTGAATTTGAAATCGGGATAATCGCGATCGTACTGTTAATCCGACCGAATGACGGATTGTCGGAAATTGTGGCGACGGTGAGAGTTTTATTGTGGCAGGATGAAAAAAAAAAGTGCAACGCGTAACGGGGCGAATTAGCCGAGATAAACGTGAAGCGATCTCGCTTTGCCGTTCACGCGCAGACCCGCATGAAAATGAATGTGTACAATTTGTATAAAGGTCAATTATTTTTGTGCCCAGTGAAATAATTTTTCTACACTACCGCTCGTTCGGAAAATCACGAAGCAAAGCGAAGTTGAAGAAATCATAGATAAATCGCTCTCACCGATTCGATCCCGTAATGAAAAATTGGATCGTCATAATTTTATTTTGTTCTTTCTCACGTTACTTTTATTTGCTCTACTTCTTATCTCAATTTATTTTCTGCTTCTTACGTGCCGATTATAAAAAAAAAATAATTATAAAAAATTACCAAGAAAACTTGTCGAACGCATTGCTAAATAAGAATGAAATTGTTGGGCCGAGGCGAGCCGGCAAAGGGCACGTGCTTCGATCAAGTCGCTCACTAAGAGTAAAAAAAAAAAATCAAAGACAAAATCGCGGAGCTTCTGAAACTAGCGAGCCATGAGTTCGACCCTCCTTCGAGAGTCAGCCAAGTGCGAAAAGCCGTTAAGTCCTGTGTAGGTAGCGAGTTATAGAGGAAGGCCCGGGCTCGCAGAGTGTCGAGAGGTGGTGAAGATTTTCGGTGAGAGGGAAAACGTGCGGTACAGCACAGGTATATCTACGTATCCATTCGTTAAAGCTGATATGATAAAACTCTCTCGGGACCTACGCGGTGCTCTCTCGATTCTCGGATTCCCGCGGCATTCCAACCTTCGCAAACCTCGGAATGTGTAGATACAGCGATCGTTTGGTTTCTTTTTTTTTTTTAACCTCGTCTCTCAATTTTCTCTCTGTCGGTCGCACGCGTTCAGACACTTGCCACAGAACGACCAGAATTTTTTTATTTATTTATTTATTTTTTAAATTTAATTTAATTACCTTTTTTCAACGTTTCGTCGAACGGTGAAAAACGGGATTGAATATAAACGAGGAGCATGGCCGAAGCATGCGAGAGCTGAGCTCAGGTCGTTTCCACGTTTACCGCGAAATAATATTATCAACGGTGACGCAAAGGACTCGTTATTTTCATCAATTACCATGCGAAAACGTGCCGTACGACGAGGTGAGATTGCGCGCCCGAATTATCTCTCGCCGTTCGTGAGACGCGCGACGCGTTACTGAAAAAAAAAAAATACTGACGTGTGAGAAATCGCCGCGAGAAGTGACGACGAACACCCGGATAAAGGAATGCACGGAAGGAACGTAATAATATTTTTAATGATTATTAATGATTCCTCGAATCGTATCACACGTGCTCAAGCATATTCATCAATTTTCCATATTTCAAGTAATTTTTTTATTTTTTATACGTTTTTCATAGTAAATTCACGATCTGTGCGTGATGGCATTGCGACGGAGTAACACTAAAATCGGACAGATTTCCATTCACCACCAATGTTATTTCACAGCCGACTGTTCAGGGTGAAAGTTGGAGAATTTTTGCGAATAATCGGATCTCTGTCTGCGTAAGCGTCGTTTCCGCGATCGATTTTTCAATGATAAACGACATAGACGGTTAAGCGTAGTATGCTAGCTTGACCGTTCAGACGAGTCGATTAAATAAATCATCGGGAGGAAGACAGGGTGAGAGAGTCGCTCGATAATCTCCATTATTTTACCGTCGCCGGGCTCTCCGAGCGGGAGACCGGTGGGGGCAGTCGGAAGACCAACCGTGCTCTTCGAGAAGTCCCGGGACGGCAGCGAGCGTCTCTGCGGGAGAGAGTCCGCCGCGATCGTAACTGGTACACTCGGGTCTGTAGGAAGAGGAAGAGAATTGAGAATTAAAGCCGGTGCTTCAGAATTGCCGATAGTTGCGAGAGGTGAATGGAAAAGGCAAAAACTTGGAAGGTAACATGTAGAGATGGCCGAAAAGAAGAATCACACTGCGGCCCTCGAATCGTTGACTGAAAACGGATGAAACGGTCGGGTGGATAAAATTTAGAGTGCGTTAGGTTAGGTAGGCTGTAGGTCGCGTTTTTGCATGGGTGCCCTATAATGTCCCTAACGTCCGTATAAACCCTACAATCCTGTAACCCTATAAACCCTACAACCCTACAATCCTATAAACCCTACAATCCTATAAACCCTACAACCCTATAAACCGTACAACCTTATAAACTGTACAACCTTACAAACCCTACAACCCTGTAAACCCTACAATCCTATAAACCCTACAATCCTATAAACCCTACAACCCTATAAACCGTACAACCTTATAAACTGTACAACCTTACAAACCCTACAACCCTGTAAACCCTATAATCCTATAAACCCTACAACCCTATAAACCGTGCAACCCTATAAACCGTACAACCTTATAAATCCTACAACCCTATAAACCGTACAACCCTATAAACCCTACAATCCTATAAACCCTACAACCCTATAAACCCTACAACCCTATAAACCCTACAACCCTATAAACCCTGCAACCCTATGAACCCTACAACCCTATAAACCCTACAACCCTATAAACCGTACAACTCTATAAACCGTACAACCTTATAAACCCTACAACCCTATAAACCGTACAACCCTATGAACCGTACAACCTCATAAACCATACGATCTTGTAAACCGTACAACCTCATAAACCATACGATCTTGTAAACCCTACAACCATGTACACCGAATAATACCATAAGAGCATATAACCGTATGAACCCTTCAACCCGATAATCCTATAAACTCTACAACCCTATAAACCCAATAATACCCTATAACTCTGTGAGCCCTGTAATACGCTATAACGTCGAGTCGGCAGAGTACACGTGAAGCTAAACGGGTATATTAATATGACAAGCCCCTTCGAACAAATGCGACATCGGTAACAGGGGATGATGGAAATATTCTTCGTTTTCCCATTTGTTTCTTATCAAGAGAGCCGAATCTATTGCCTATCCGTCAGGGGGCAAAAACCGGACCGCGGTGAAAAGTCCGGCTCGGGCGACATTGAGGGAATGACGCGCGCCCGCTTGTAGCACTAGAAAGAGTTGGTTATATTTTTCGTCGACAAAGCTCTGGGCTTCTCCCTCATTCTATACTTTCTACTCTATTTCCGTATTTTCCACCAACTATTTTTGCGGACCTTACTGTGCATAGATTCCGTGCCATTCATTTCACTTCGCGACACTGTGTACGTCCGTGGGTGTGTGTATTCTAAACGATCGATCGTAAATGTGTAAAGAAAAATGTATTACATTAAACAAACACATGCAAAGACGCAACACGAAGTTTCCTCAGGTTCCTCGGTACTTCACATCTATTTCTGCCGAACATCGACTTAGAATCGTACATTATACTATTCACCGCAACGTATCGACTGGCCTCAAACGGCCGGAAACTAGAGTCTTAACCTTGACGGGGACATTGAAGGACTTCCGCAAACGAAGTTTGACCCTTTAACGAATGGTAATACAGATTCCTCACCCAATTGTAATTATGTTTATGTTCGCCAAGACTGCATGATTGTGAACTAAGTAATATGGGTTTTCCCCAGTTTGAGCAGTAACAGCATACAGATTTAATTTTACACAAGTAGTCTTTCGCTATATCCATAGCGAACATTGCATCGATTTGCAAGACGTATTCGGACTCATTTTTTCACCTCCACCGACCGTTTCCATTATCGCAAGGAAAATGTAGACCACCGTTCCTGGACGGGATTTCCATCGATCTTTAGCAACGCGGCGATAAGAACCGAAGGAGGAATCAGTTTTAGCCCGTTGACCTTTATCCCGTGCGGCGATAGCCTGAGCCTCTCCGTCCACGGAAAATATATCAGAGATCGCCCGTGCGGACAATACCGGATAGACTGGCGTTAAACTGCCGGAAGCTAGAGTCGAAACTTCGATGAGGACATCGAAGAAGTTCCGGAAACAGAGTTTGACACATCAGCAGTGATGCCAGATTCCCCCACTCACTTTCTCCCTCGCCTATCTCGTACCGTGTTAAAAAAAATCCCTCGGAGGGAAATTTCCCTCCAATCTGGCATCACTGCATATCAGTCGACATCTTTTTTTCTCTTCTTCTACCAAGACTTGACAATTGCAAACTTGGCAAACATGATTTTTTGCTAGTTTAAGTGGTAACAGCGTACAGATTTAATTTTACTGGGTTAGTCTTTCGCTATATCGATAGCGAACATTGCATTGGTCTGCAAGTCGTATTCGGACCTATTTTTTTCATCGCCACCGACCGTTTCTGTTATTGCGAGAAAAATATAGACCACCGTATCTGGACGAGATTTCCAACGATCCTTAGCAACGCGGCGATAAAAACCGAAGGAGGAATCAGTTTTGACCCGTTGACCTCTATCCCGTGCGGCGATAGCCCGAGCCTCTTCGCGGACAGTATATCAGAGATCGCACGTGCGGACAATACCGGATCAACTGGCGTTAAAAAGCCGGAAGCTAGAGTCGAAACTTCGATGAGGACATCGAAGGACTTCCGGAAACAAAGGTTGACCCTTTAGCGTTTATTTTTTTTAACCAAGACTTGACAATCGCAAACTTAGGAAATATGGGTTTTTCCCAATTTAAGCGCTAACAGCATACAGATTTAATTTTACTCTGTTAGTCTTTCGCTATAGCGATAGCGAACATTGCATTGGTCTGCAATTCGTATTCGGACCCTTTTTTTCATCTCCACCAACCATTTCTGTTGTTGCAAGAAAAATATAGACCGCCGTATCTGGACGTGATTTCCAACGATCCTTAGCAACGCAGCGATAACAACCGAAGGAGGAATCAGTTTTGACCCGTTGACCTCTATCCCGTGCGGCGATAGCTCGAGCCTCTCCGTCCACGGACAATACACTCTGATCGCCCGTGCGGACGATGCCGGGCCGTTACCAGCCTACGAGTATTCTCGCGTATTCCCTCTTGGCTCTACGCTCGCCTGGCGTTCGATGTATCGCTAAATAATACCGAGCTAACCGAGCAAGTCCGAGACTGCAGTTACGCACGTACCGTAATTACCGCGCGTATAACGCTCCACAATGGATTAACCGTGCCGCCGTACGGCTTATCCGAACTTCGGCTAATTGGATAGAGCCTATCGCGAGGCGGTTTGTTGACTTTCGCCACTACTCCGACTATCGATTCGCACCCCATTTGCGCTCATAGACGAGAACTCACGACGTCTCGTCGAAGCTAAATGTTACAATCGAACGCACGGATTGACGCGCCGAACACTTCGGCCGCCCCGTTCCTCCGACTACTTCATCGCTGTTGACCGTCCGTCCACGCCTCGTTTCTCGGGCTCGCGCGGTGAATCCTGAACCACCGAAACGGAGATCGTCTCGACCGCCAGCAGGCCGGTAATTATCCTCGACGGGTTTTACCTATCTCCGCGACGAGGAACTACGAATTGGTACCAAATTGGTATCAAAACTTCTTGTCCAACAAAGCTCCACAATTATTGTCTTATTAATTTTACCATAAAAAAGTGTCGAATAAAAAAAAACTTTTATATTTTTGCGAAATTTTTATGTTAACAAAGGAAAGGTCGTGGACGTTTGTGGACCATAAAGTTTGCTAAATGTACACTTTTTTTTTTTTTTTTTTTTTTTTTGCTGGGCTTGGCCACACAGTTTTGGCTCGAGGATTGCTACAGGATCGACGGGCGACGACAACAGCGAACGACTTCGTTCGACTGATATCTGTGGAAAGGTGCGACGAGTCCTCGTCGGCCAATGTCATTACCGATGCCTCGAATTTCCGAGAGAACGACATAGAAGTACCAGTCGTGCGAGAACCTCTGAGACGAAGCGGAAGGAAAAAAGAAAACCCCCCTTGGCATCTCCGTACGCGAGAACTCGCGGGAGATAAAAAAAACGCGAAAGGTAATTCCAATATCCAGGACATCCGCACCGTGGTGGCTTACGACGAATCGCTGCGAGTCCCGCGCCATACTCAGGAGGGACTCCCGAGGGGCTCCCGAACAAACTTTATCGGATTCGACTTGTATCATTCCCGGCCACAGCGGCGCTGCTCTAAATTACATCAATCCATTTAAAGAGGCAAGAAAATTTCGCACTATCCAGCGTCTCTCGGCGGTAAAGCGCTATCTCTGCTCCGACCCATATCGCCAGAGATTCGGGTGGTGTCACTGATAAAGGTGAACCCAATCACCCCGGGAAGATACTAGAATAAACCCGTGTTACTCGTAGATTCGGTCCACTCTAAAAAAAAGAAAGCGAATAAAAAACGCTACGATCACAAATAAATAACAATTGCGGGCTTCTCATTGGGCATTGGAAACTCGACACAATCTTGGCAGCAGCGTCAAGTATGCGGCATTTGCGACTGTACGTAGAAGCGGGGATCGCCGACGTAATTTTTTCGATATGTCACGGCAAACTTTAAACCGGATTTCTCCAATTATGGTTTATTACCTTGAGTTCGTAACTCCGCTCACAAATGTATTGTCACAAGGTAGATCAGGCTATAAAGTTTTAGTATACCAAAATCTCTTGAGTAGTTTTTTGCCGTTCCGACGTTTATCGACACTTGCGAAAAGTCACCGAGCGAAAAGCGTGACTCCCGTCTTTTTGCCCTAGCGGGCAGTTGGGAGTAGAAAACGGTACATAGCAAAATATTAGAACGTGAAAAAAAAATATATATATATACATGTCCATGAATAATTTTCCTTCTTCTTGGAAAGATACTCCTCAGAATAGCCCGTGTGTAACTCGCCCGGCGATTTCCGTGTTCCATTCCCAAAAAAAACGCCGGACGACGCAAAATATTAACGAGTTAAAAAAGAAAAAAAATTCTATGAATAATCTTCCTTCTTCTTGGGAAGATTTCTCGTGGTCTATTCCCAAAAACGCCGGCGCAAAATATTATCGTGAAAAAAAAATCCGATAAATAATTGTCTTTCTTGTTGGCAAGCTGCTCTACTAGTATAACCCGTGCGTTACACGCCCATCCGAACTCATGGGCCATTCCCAAAAACGCCGGACGCAAAATATTACCGGTAAAAAAATGTTTATGAAAATCTTCCTCCATGTCGGGAAGACACTCCATTAGAATAGTCCGTGTATTACTCGCCCATGCGGTCTCGTCGTTCATTCCCAAAAAACGGCGGACGGTGCAAAATATCGAGGCGTAAAAAAAAAAAAGAAAAAAATGTCTATGAATAATCTTCCTTCTTGGAAAAACGTTCTCCTATAATAATCCGCGTGTTACTCGCCCATCCGGTCTCGTGGTCCACTACCGAAAAACGCGGAACGGTGCAAAGTATCACCGCGTTAAAAATAAAAAATAAAAATAAAAATGCCGATGATTAATCGTCCCGCGCTACGAGGAAGATTAACGCCGCAGCAGCGGCAACCACCTTGCGCTCCCATAAACATTATCTCCATCGTATCTCAAAAAACAAGTGCCCTAGCAGCCGTGTACGTATCCGTTGCGTATTTCTGCGATCCGTCGGAACTGCAACGAAAACTACGGAACGGCGTTACAAAAAAGTCTCCCCTCCTTCCCACCGTCCCGGCCGGCGAAGTTTCGACGACGCGGCTGCAACCGGCAAGTTGTTTGTTGCTTGCCTACTTTACTCTCCGAAACATACGCGCAGTGTAACCGCACCCGTCGAAAACCGCCACTCGGCGACGAAACTTGGAAGCCCCCTCGACGAAACATTGTCCTCGCGGATACTCGGAGAGCAGATTTTTCGCAGCGGATGCTCGCTTACGAATACGCAAATTTTCCGACAAGTCGGAAACGCCGATATTTGGAAAGCTCAATTATCGCCGGAGAGCGCGGGGCGGGTTTGCAACGGTAATACCCTGTATTTTCGTCATTGCGTGTCGGTTATGTACTCGTGCAGCGTTATATAACATTGCATAATGTGTTTTAAACCAGCGGGCGTGGAGGCGGTACGTGGAACTCGTCGAACCACCAACCCTCATCCGAGCTAGGGATGAGGGTTGATGGAGGGACGCTTAAGAGGGTGGGCGAATGCTATATTTGTAATGCGCTCTGGGACGACTCCCTGCCAAGCGCTAACTTTGGGGGGGGGGGGGGGGGGGGGGAGAGAGAGAGCGAAGCCGCGATTACCCATTGTTTCACACGACAATGCTGTCTGCACGGATGGCTAAACAAAGTTTCCGGTACGCTTATTTCGATCTTCAAATTGGAGCGATGGCATTGTGTGCGCCAGGGAATCCGCGAGATACAATGAATCGAGATAGAGTGTAGGTCCGCGTTTCGCGGTGTTGGAGAATGGCAGCCGTTTCGACGCGCATCGACATGCCCTCTGTATAACGATCCGCGAAAATATTTTGCTTTCGTAATAAAGTGGCCAGCGGTAGACACTCGGGATTTAATAAATTTCTTACCTTTATCGAGGGCCGACGCGCGCGCTCGCCGGCTCGATCGCGCTAGCTCTCCGGAACCGACAAAACTGCCAGGGGAGCGGTTGTTTGTCGAATAATAACGCCCCCGAGACTCTCGCGATACTCGGCGTTTTTTTATTTTATTTTTTAATTTTCCACCATCGGCTTGTCAGTGTTAATCTAATATCCGCCCGCGAACAACAAACCCGTAGGGCCGTAACAAAGCAAACTCACCGTTCCGAGCTCGCGCCGACGGTCACGAGGTGTTTTCCGCAGCGAGATTGGCGTCCCCGAACGCACTGGCTGGGTCCCGTGAAACAGCTCTGGACTCGCTTTCACGCTGTTGCCGCTCTCCGGTTACGCTAAAAACGAAACGAAAGGAAACTAAATAAGCCATGGGAAATTTAGTGGCACACAAAAAACGCTGATGCTAATAGCATTTCATATTAAATGGCGTTCCGAGTGCACCACCAAGGGTTTCATTGCTCGGGCGAGATCTCTCAAAGCGCAGAGCGATATACGAGCTTTCTGCGAATACGCTTTTCCCTCGATTATATTTACCAAGCTAATTTATTCGAGATCTCCTCCGCAGTCACGGAAGCGTAGAGGAATGAAAAAAAGCGTCGGGAATATAGTACCAGGGCTCTTCTACTCGTAGCCTCGATTATATGAACCGTTGTAGAGGTAACTCGGTAAAAGGAACAGGCAGCCTCTCCCAACGACAGGAACGGATCTAGTGTGAACCTTTTCCACTCCCCCCCCGGCGCCCTTATTACTTTCATTTCAGAATACGTGTTGTAACGCTTTTTCTTTCTCCTCGACGGTTAAAAAACCAGATAGAAAAGAATGCCAAAGTCGCCATTAGAATGCCCGCGGACCGCTTTGTGTACAATGCGAACCTCGATTTAAGGAAGATGGTACGGAGGGTTCCTTGCAAAACGGCGGGATAACGAAGGCTCGCTAATGAGAACTTTGCGCAATGGCCACGTTCGCCCGCTGGCCCAACGCTTATTTCGCCACGCGCCACCGTGGTCTATATGCGCCGCATAGGGATTTAGTAGTAGTAGTTTAGTAGTAGTTTTAGTAGTAGTTGTAGTTGTAGTAGTAGTAGTAGTAGTGGGGACTAGTAGACAAAAAATTGGAGGCGCCTAAACCGAGGTCGAAATTTCCTTACAGATCGTTCAAACTGGTTCGCCCTCCCAACCTTTGGATCTCTGCCTCTCGAGGCGAAACGCTTGGATTAACGGCGAGCGCACTGCCGACTCGATGTATTCCCTTCTTCCTTCCCCCCTCCCGCACTGGCGATCCTCCTGACTCTCGCTATACAACGTTCCCTTTCATTAGCTACTCTGTCTTTCATCATTAATTCCCTTTTGTCTCCGTGAAATTGAATAACCACGCTCACCCGATCGACAAGCACGGCATCACTGGTCCCGGTAATATTCCGAGTAAAAATCATTCTGACCTATACACGAGATATCCAATTAATATCCAATCAACGTTTCATTTTCAATCGCACCAACCTCCGCATCCCCGCTGCCGACCCGTTCGTCATCATATACTTACAACCTCTCCACATACCTGTATCGAGAATCGATTTCCATCATATCCGCACACTCTCGTCCGACCCGCTCGAAACTATAACCCCGAAGAGATCGTACGATTCGTAATTTCCCTGTGGCTTCCTTTTGTCCGAGAGAGAATCTCGGCTGATGTAGAAAAAAAAACTTAACATTTGTGTGTCACTTACCGGCAGATCGGATCTTCCTCGGAGTCGCTTCAGAATCCGTTTGAAAGTTGTGTGGGATGCGGTGAGAGCAATGACACCGCCGTTACAGTCGACCGCTTCTCTCCCGGGCGCGCTTCAACTCGTCCGATGCGAGCTCGAAATCGCTATTCGTTTGAGCAGGGAACACGAAAACAAAATCACCACCGATTCATCCGAGCGATTGATGCGGACGTATTTTTTTTTTAATAAAAAAAAGGGTTTGTCTGATAACAATGAATGAAAACAGAGATGAAACAGAAGTACGCAACGTGCACGAAGGTGTTAGCCAATGAGGAGGATACCGAGCGTAGGCGCATATCCACTCGCGACGACTGCCGGCAGCCAACTGTCGCGCGGCGAGGCGCTTTGATACAGAATAGCCCTCGTGCAAGCTCAGAGCGCGAGACCGGTGCGAGATGTCTTTCGTCCCGGCCAGTTTCGTTTTTTCTTTTTTCTTCGTAACCGTTTTTTCTTCTATTCTCGTCACTCTTGTGTACAACCAATGTATTTTCATTGAGATCTGGCGATCGAATTGATTAACCGGCAATTAGGATAATAGCAGTACGCCCTTGACCCCTGGCCCACAGCTACGTTGCGAGGCCCGGTCTACACCACACTATGTTTCCGACTCCTCCGGTGTCCTCGCGTCACGTTAATTATTCTCCCGCAAGCGGCCCTCGAGTGCACCCGACACCGGCGCGATCATATAACGGTGGCGAGTCGTGCATGGTCAACATTGTATACGTCGCTATATACCTGCGGACACCGGTCAGGAACACGATATCGTACCGCTCGTCTCCTGCCATTGTTGTTGTTAAAACTAGCCACCCTACGTCGGTTACACTATCGCTTAGATATAGTTACGCGCACACGAGGTGCATCGCGTGACGGGAAAGTGGCGCGAGGGCCTAAATTAAGTACCACCGTCGACCACGCGAGCGCCACATACTCGACGGAATCGTGACGGAGAGCGATTGAGGAATCGGAATTGCCAGGGATTAGTTTGAGCGGGAATTGAAGGGCGCGATCGAAAATTAGAGGAAAGGAATCGACCAGGCAGAAAGAGCTCAATGTTTACACAACCGGCTTGGGCCACGATAGCACTCGCGGTCGAGACGCGAAGGTTGACGTTCGGACTTTCAATTTAGAACTTATCGTGTGAAAAGAATTTTTTTTTTATTCACTACTTACTTTCGTAAAAAATGATTACAGTGGGGCAAGTGCTCTTATACATTTCTGTCATACTTTATCTTAACGGTGACAATACTTAAAACGATGATTCAATTAAAGGTTGCTCCATGTGCATAGATATGAGAAGGAACCAAGAGCGATGGGTTATCGCGATTCTCGAAGAACATTGCCCTTTTGTTTTTCAAAGTTCAAGAAGAAAATTAATGTGTCGATTATACTAGGAGATACTCGTGATACACCATTTGAATCACCTAATTGGTGCGCGGAAAAGTGCAAACTTTAATTGAAACGTCGACGAGAGACCCAAACAAAGAATCACGAACGATGATGAATATAATGTGCGACGACGATATCGATGGAAAACTGGATGGAAGCGAATCTTCGATAAGTCTCGTCCACGTAATGGCACTTGATACTCGATAAAAAAAAAAAAAACATTAGTCCTTCTTCTTCGGCTTTTTGGGATTGCGCGAGCGCGATTTCGCCTTGCAGAGGGGGCAGATCGGTGCATTTCGGTGAATCTGTTGATGACACGAAAGGCAGGACTTCATGGGCGGCGGTTGTTGCCTGAAAAGTACTGTAGCTTAGCGGACGATCACGCGCTCCGACCCAGGGCATTATTATAACAAGCGGAGTCGATTGAACTTTCACATGTTCCTCTTTTGACGAACGGATTCTGTAGCGAATTTATAATACTGCCCTCGAGCCGGAAATAATACTTGCCAAAGGTAGTGATGTAAAATCGAGATATACCAGTGGTACCTGAATGTTGGAGCAGGCGGACCCGTCGCAGGGGGCAGAGGCCTCGGCTCCGGTTTGCTAGGACCTTGCAGCGGCTGCGGTGCCAAGAAAGGTGTGGACCCACCCGGATGTCCCGGATGTCCGTGCAGGCCGAGAGGCGGCATGAGATCCTCGCCGCGCACTTCGACCCTCCACTCGGCCTTCTGCATCGGCCGATCGAAGTAGCTGCGAGCAAACCGTCTACGCGATAATCAACGTTCTCATTGAATATTACGAAAAAAAAGAAAAAATAATTGCAATCGGAATACGCGAGAAATGGAAGGGCTCGCTTACTCGGGTGATATAAGATCCGTTTCAGTCTCGTACAACTCTGGCAATCTCTCCAGGCCCAAGTACTCCCTTCGCATTCTGTCGATGTCGTGTTTTAATGGCTGATACTCGTTGTTGTGTATCAATTTTGCATGTTCCCTGGCTCTGTTGCGCGCCTCCTCCGCTTGCTTTATCACAGACTCCATCTGAAAAAAGTCAATAGTTATTTGAGTCTTTTTCGCTCCTGTTTAGCTGTTTTCCACCTATGCCGTACTCACTGCGTTTATATCTGCGTGTATTTGCCTCAATTCTTCCACGTGGGCCATCTTTTCTTGCATGAGCAAATCCATCTCCTGCTTGTATTCCGTCAAGCATTTGTCCTCCTGCTCTGTTTGCTCAACCTCTTGAATAATTCTCTGCTTCATCTTCTCCAACTGTAGGGTTTTGGATCTGCGAAATAAAAAAAATCACTTGTATTACTGATCTGACGAAGAAGGAACAGAGGAGAAAGAATATTCTCTGAACAGAAGTATATGTATGTAAATATATAAAAGCAGTATCAGAAATTCCCACATCCAATAACTAAATCCCTCAAGTTCCCCCTCCTGCCCTGCACATGGGACTATTTTGGGTGCATACTGATAGGACTATTTTTGGTAGGGTGCATGTGTAATACCATTTCCAGCTGTCTACACTCCCTGGCTCTCTCTTGATTATTCAGCATAATTATTATTGATCTCGACTCGAAAAAATGTTACTCCCGCGCAGCGATGATAATAACAATGATAATAATAATAATCGCGAATAAGATCGCGACAAAAGATACTCTGGTGTCACGCCAAATATTTTCACAACGTAATTAAATAAATATAGAAATCCAAGGGTAAACAATGTGGGTTTAAAAATATAAACAATCGACCAACCTGATATCTTTCAGTGCCTCAAGTTTCGCAAAAATGACAGTAGCATCCGCGGTCGACATTGTAATCTCCTTAATATTCCGTGCTCTCCCGAGCCTCGCTTCTCAACGATAAACAACGCGCGATTTTATTTATGATCTATGCTGCACCGTTGCACCGATCATTCGTCGACGAAACTATGTGACATCCCGTTATCGTCGTGGACGCCCAGTCTCGCGATTCACGACAGAACAAGACGAGTCTCTTCTCGGCTCATGTCAACGCTGCAGCGTCCACGATTAAACGGCGACGAAACACTCTCAGAACCGGCGCTAGTCGTTCATCTCGAGCCCCCACTGTATTCACCAACACATCGTCGGCCTGTTTGAGCGTCACGTTAAATCGCCACCGGCGATTCGCTTGTATAGTCTGCGATTTTTTTCCTCAAAGCCCGTTTCGTGCAGCATCAGTACGATGGACCAGACGCAGCCATTATCGAATTAACTCTTGCCTCCACTCTCCTTCCCCTGGCATAAAATCGGGGAGGTGTCAACTGGCAACGCACGAAACTCCGAGAAGTCGACCCGCAGCGGCATCTAGCGTTATGTTTAACATTCACAATTGCCGGGAGAGCAATCGATACGAGAGAAGCACGATGTTACACACTGGCGGTATAAAATATCATCACCAAGTGAGAGAAAAATGTATTTTTTGTTGTTCTTTTTAAAGCACGTTAGTGAATCGAGGTATTACATATACGTATAGTCGTCAATGAACAGTATAATTAATCGTAAGCCTTTCACATTAAAATTCATATGGATACTTTTCGTTAGACACATGCAAGAGACGCCCCGAGCGTATCTCGACGTCGTCGATAAATTTATATACGGTTAAGTGCGTTGTGACGATCCCCGGACGTCGATGCCCTTCCAGCAGCCGTGCATAAGTGTGCATTGCGCGATCTCCCACTCCTCGGATTCCCATTGTGTTTGTATCGTGGCGGCGAGCGGAGAAACCTGAAAAGGGGATCTCTCGTTAATCGGCCAGTACACAACTCATCTAACTTTTTCCACAGGGTTCTCATGTATGTATTAGTTTCTCCGGGAGCAGGTATACAGGCATTATTGTCTCGTGCGTCCAGATACCGATACGTTCCCGAACGATGTACTCACCTCGTAGCGATACATCTTTGTTTACGGGAAGCCTGTTTGTTTGATATGTAAACAACGGGCAACGAAATCATTAAAGGATAATATGTATAACAGAGATAAAGAAAATTGCGACGGTCGGAGACTTGGGATGCTTCAATACGATAGTGTTTAATCTCGATAAGAGCCGGGGGCAAGCGCGGCCGAGAAAAGAGCGATACACGAGAGATAAGCTGTATTCAAAGAACCCCGTGCTCGTTTGACCACAGTCAACGCCACGTGAGATAGGGACCGATTCTGGGCCCCGTGGAAAAATTTCCACGCGCCCCCAAATCCTAGATAAGATCCATTATTCCGTGTATAAGAGGTGTAACTTCTGGCCATTGTTCTGCACTCGTCAGTATCGTTCGCGACACTACGGTTGGATCTTCATCGTACCCTCCATCGATCACGTATGGGTCATGTTCATCGGCCATCGAAATCACCAATAGAGAATCATCAGACTGGAGAGAGTCCTGACAAATCGAGAATCCACTGCCACAATCAATTGCCGCAGTTGCAACGACGATTCAGACGAATTTTACCGTTAATTCCAGTAGGTTTGCAATTATTGGACTTATTACTGCTACTACTATCATTATTTACGTCTCGATTAAATTACAGATACACTCGGTCAGGTGAACGGGCATTAAGATCCCGAAACCGTGCTTCAATTAGTTGAGGAATCCTGTTCCGATCGACTTTCATTGCAACATCGATCGTGACTCCAGCGATAATACTCTGCAAAGATGACTGTTGGACTCAGGACCATGGGGTTAATGAAGATAACCCGAAGTCTCCGCCGTCGGCTAAACGAGCGAATGGGTAAACGAGCCAATAAATTTGTTTACACTTTCATCAACTTTTTTTTGCTCTTAAATATGTAATCTGTTGGGCTGTGGGTGCTCCGAATTGGCGTATAGTTTCGCATTGACGATCAATCGAAACACATGAGCGCGGCTCCTCTCCCTGTTGCATCATTGTCCGAATAAGCGAGCAATTTAACCGTTCGTCCGGGATTGAAACTGGCGATTCGTTCGAGCTACGAGAAGTTTAAATTTTCACGAAAATGATAACACGCAATTCCCGAGAGCCAACGAGAAACTAGCATAAATTACTAAAGTCCCTCGTGACAGTCTTGAGAACGTTATCTCTGTAACGTTGTCGTATTAATTTATAGAAATTAACTAAAATAGCGTGAAAGAATCTCATCGTTCATAAAGTTTCTTAGTGCGGATGCACAAATTTCACAGCATATCTTGAACTCGCACAGAAAATTCGAACAATCGTCAACGATCGTCGGGCTTGACATCACACCACGATTTTTGTCTCATTAAACCCCAAATATTATAAATTCAATGTAAAATTAACCGTTTTTTCGGCGTCGATACAATAGTGAGCGACGATCTACTCGCCGACGGTGAAGAGAAAGTCCGAAGGATTCCTCTTGACATCGACACGAACATGCTGAAGATTGGATTTCTCGGTGGGGGTAAAATGGCCCAAGCTCTTGCCAAGGGATTCGTTAATGCCGGTAAAAACATTAACTAGAAAATAAATTTAAAAAAGTCGCCACCTCGATGAAATAAGTGAATGTAAATACCTATCGGAATTAATTTTTCAGGGTTGAGCAAGGGCGAAATGATGGTGGCCAGCTGTCTGCCCAGCGATAAAGCCAGCGTCGATGCTTTCGGGGTAAGTGCCAAAATAAAAATCAAACGCCTCCGGCAAAATTTCAACATCATACTCCACGCGCACGGGGATTACAAATCGGCCTAGAGAATCTCAATCTCGTTTCGATAACGAATCTTGCAGCACGAGACAATAAATTACAATTGATCGTTGTTGGCTCGGAGTAGATCACTATCTGCCTCGCACGTTGACCTTAATATCTCTTCTCCCGTTCGTGTTACATATCTTCGTCGGGATTTGTACAATTTTTTGTCCGATTACTTCACAACACTCCAGGGAATAATTGTTGATACACAAAGAGCTCGTCTTCTTCAAACGTAATTACCGTTTGCGTAGGGACTGAGGTGAACGCGCGACAAGGGGTCATCCGTTTGGAGGATCGTAGAACAAATGAGTTTGGCGCACGGAAATAATCATAGATTTAGGAAAATAAATTACCGAATGAAAATGACTTGTACAAATAGTACGTAAATAATAGTCTCGTACACCGAGGGAGTCCAAATCAGCCGTGTATCGACGACGGCCCAGACTGATAAGATAATTACTCGCATTAACCCGATCGTCTACTTAGTGGGAAGAATCTAACGCGGAGTCGATGACCATCGTAGGAAAGTAACTGATGGAATTATTGTTTAACATTCAAAGAATTCGTAAGCGATACCTATACCGATTTCATGCGTATATGCACAAAACGTGTACGTGCAGAATACAAGTGCATTTAACAAAGATTTCTTGCTCACAAAGCTCGACAATATCTTTTCTCGTTAAATGTATAACTATTTTTGTCACGAATGGTACTTTTATCTCTGAAAAAAGTTTAAAATTACCGAGAAGAAATAATTGTGGAAGTTCCTGGACAAAAAATGTTTGTTAAGCGCAAGAACCTTTTTTTACCGTATAGGGTGTATGTATACATAATCCATGAGATATGAATCGCTATACATTGTATCGGGTCTTTGGGTGTTTCAAAAAAATCTTTCCACGTCCGTGATCTCATGAGCAAATAACGATATTAATACGTAGACTATCTGTGCCTCGACGAAATTTGTTGTCCGATAAGAGTGATAAACTGGCGTCTGATCGTTATCGGAAACAACAAAACTGTTTATGGCAGCGTGATGTTCTTGGTTCCGACGATCTTGCGGCCCGATTAATATTTCGTAAATAACGATAATTGAAATATTTCTGCAATACGTTCGGCAGGAGATGGGATCGACGACAGTGTTTTCGAACGAACCGGTAGCCGTACACGGAGACGTGTTAATTCTATCAGTTAAGCCACAAGTGGTACCGAAGGTATTGCCCGAACTGAAGGATCCCAAAAAACTGGTGCTCTCCATCGCTATGGGAATTTCCTTGGAAACTCTCGAGAAGGTAAATATCAAGAACTTTCGCCATTAAACGAATTGCGGAAAATAAATAAATTCTACTAGTCGTATCGATGTTAAATGCGTTACACTGTCGTGTTCAGGGTCTTCCGGAAGGTACTCCCGTTATCAGGGTAATGCCGAACACCCCGGCCTTGGTGGGTTGCGGCGCAACGGTATTCGCGCGCGGCAAGCACGCCGGCGACAAGGAAGCCCAAGTTGCGGAAAAGTTATTTTCCGCGGTCGGATTGTGTGAAGAGGTCGACGAGTCCATGATAGATCCAGTTACGGCACTTGCCGGATCAGGTCCCGCTTATGTGAGCCATTATTCTGCTCAGATTTTGCTGCCAGAAAAATCTTCACTTTTGCAGCCATTATGAAGATCCGTCTGTATCTCCGCAGGTTTACATGATGATTGAGGCCTTGGGCGATGGAGGCGTTAAGATGGGCCTTCCAAGAGCGCTCGCCTACAAACTCGCGGCTCAGACGGTACTCGGTGCTGGCGCCATGGTACGCGAAACGGGCACCCACCCGGCACAGCTCAAGGACGACGTGGCCTCACCCGCTGGTTCCACGATAACGGGGATACATCATTTGGAAAAACACGGAATGAGATCGGCCATTATCGGTGCGGTCGAAGCAGCGACGTTACGCTGCAGGGAATTCAGTTCCGTCGCGGGCAAAAAAAATTAACGCTCGTCGTAAATTAAAGCTCGATACTTGCACTCGTGACAGAGTGGCCTATAACATACAACGATCCACTGTGATCCTAAAGCAGAACAGAAAACCATAAGATTGATCTGCAAGACTGCAGTTCTCTACTGTTTAGATTCTTATTACAAGTACGAGAACCTGTAACGATAGATCTTAGCGCAGGATGTTTTTAAACAAGACATCTTGTTCCATCACCGTTTTGTCGTGTCGTTAGATTAGCCGTTGTTATCGAAGAAAAAAAAACCAAGAACTTTAAGGAGATGTATATGTCTGTCTTACAAATTGCCAAGTGCAATACCATTGAATCACTCGATATGTACATATATTTATCAATGAAAAAGTGGAAATGTCTTGAATCCCTCGTCTATAGTAATATGTAAAAAAAAAATCAAATAAAAAAAAAGCGAATACTATCAGATGAAAACAATGCGAGTCCAACACTATTGTTATTGTACCTATCAAACGTGAACTCACCTCTCACAGTTTGTTGCTCGCATTGTTATAACTCGATACTTGCGGCGCCTTGGCCTTCTCCTCGACGGTCTTGAATCCAAGATTGAATTCGTTCTTGAACATATCCCTGTAGTAACTCTCCTTGACGATATCACACTCCGGTACCCCTGTCTCCTCACACTTCTTCACGTAGAGTTTGTGCATCGCCGCGATGCTCAAGCTTGCGTCCAGGTACCTTCTGCCGCTGTGATCCATCGGGTTTGCGACGCCCTCGGCCGGAAACGATTTTATATGCTCGCGAACGAGATCCTTCACCGCCTCGGCCTTTTTCGTCTTGGGTGTGTGTCTTCCCCGCTGATCCGGTCCTATTATACCGCCGGGCGACGATCTCTTCTTGTCCATCGCAAGACGCACCAGTTTCTCGGATACCGAAAATGTGCTGAGGAACATTGGCTTGCAGACCGTTATGAAATCCGATTTAATCAGCAGCGAATAGGTGAACGTGACTTGTCTCCGGTGCTCCGATTTAACGTCGCTTCGACAGCGCGAACGCTGCTTCGCCGACTCCTTCACCAGCAGCGCGATGTACTGTCTACGCTGCTCCCAGGTACAAGTCTTCCAGAATACATTGTGCAATTCTTCCCGCGATACCTCGTCGATCTTCTCGCTGCAGCGCATCCGGCAGTCGCACGGCGGACCCATCACCTTCGCCGGCACTATCTTGCCTGTGAAAATAACGTTTTACAATCAATATACAAACGTAATTTCGATGGCTTTCATGCTTAGGACATACAATACTATATTGTTGTTTATAGAATTTAATTTTTCACTTATTGATCTGCTTCCATATAATGTAGTTCTATATAATACTACAGTACAGCAAATACTGTTGTACCTCCAACACCCACGTACTCCTCGCCCCGCAAACGCGCGTTTTTCTTTACATTGACCTTCCATGTTTCAGGATGCTTGGTGCGCTTCATAGAGTCTTTCTGCTCCTTGGAAGTTTTCGTTTTTCGCACTGTAGCAGCCTTGGCCGGCTTCTTCGAGACCTCTGGTGGTCCTTCGGGAATCTTAGATGTCTCCGCCACACATCCTGAAAATACATCGCGATTAGTCAACAAGCCATTCTAGGGAAAAAAATAAAAATAAAATATTGAACTGAAAAGCTGTATCCTACGAATGGTACGCACTAGTCGGACAATTGTCTTTCTGAGCTCCAGGCGGACCGTTGAGGAAAACTAAACCTTCCTTCCACCAGTGGGCAGCTACGGGCATCTCGGGGACAGTACCACCGTTTTCGACTGAAAACAACAACAATGTTAACACGGAGCTCTCCTTGTACTCCCATAAACGCTGATCGTCATTGCACGCACCAATTTCATTTTGTGATTTGTAATAAGTCGATGCGGTCGATTGCAAGTGTTGGGGCGGAGCATGGATGCGTCTGTTGTCGTACCATTGGTCCATATCCCGTCCACCGTTGGAGTTTCCGGCGACGGTCGGACATACGCCGCCTATGTCGTGTTGCATTCTGCCATCCATTCTCGATTTATCATACTTTGTTAATCCTGAAACAATGTTGAGAACGATCGATTCGAGGTTATAAACAGCAGCTTATCGACTAGCCTAGTTCAATTGTGGTTCGACTGTAGGTGCGACGGTCATCGCCGAGTGGCGTCGATCCCGATTCATATAAGTACATGGAATATCGGGAATAAACGTTCTGTACCTCCGACGTTTTGTATTGATCCCGTTATCAATTGTACTTGTCAAAAATCCATATTTCACTGTTCTATTTTGCGAACTATTCTCGCGATCTGGATTGTTTGTCTCTGAAGAAGAGCGTTATTGGCACGACTGCTTCCCTTTCGGTTATAGTTACGAAACGTATCGCGGCAATAACCTCAGAGGTCGCCACTCTCGCGTGCTGCGGCTATTTGTTTTGTAGTTTATACGTCTCGTTCCGCGGTCACATCGTTCTCGCCTCGATCGTTCTAATACGGTGTTCGTTTGCTCGCTGCTTCGCTTTGGAATAGCTTAGTTTTTTTGTAGTTTTCAACGAAAGTAACAAAAAAAGGGTTACATCGTCCGAGCCGACCGGAACGTAAAGTTAATCGCTTCATTCGCGTACAGATCGGTAATTTCTGTGCTCGATATCGTCACGGAGCTTCGCTCCGCTGGACGAGGTTCGGGTTCTCTTGCGTGGACGACGTCGAGATTACCAGACTGTATTGCCTGGGTGACGCCGGTCGCCTTGGGCCTTGGAGCCTCGCTATATATCTCGTAAGGCCCTCGAGCGCTCGAACGGAGGCAAGGTAAGACCCGAAATGTCGCACTACACTCCTAATTGTCTTACTTTTTACAATTTACTGGAGAACAAATATAGACTCGCTCGCCCGAAAGCTCTCGGTATTCTGGAAGACATGCAGTAATAACAGTGTGTTGGTTGCAACGATCCCAGTAGAGCAGTGGTCATAATACAAGTGGCACTCCTAGTTATTCGCATCTCGGGGAAAATATTTTTATTTTATACTCCTTGGCCTTTATCTACATCTTTCTTCGGTATACTCGGTAGCAACGAATCCAGATCCGTTCGCATCCCGCAAACTCTCTTTTTGACTACAGTAAAACCCCGATTATCCGAGGCAAGCGCGATCAGAGTGATCACGAATTTTCATAACACGCTTGTGTTTCAAACAATTAAAAAAAAACTGCGAATTCATTGCCGATGTCTAGACACGATTACACCACCCTCGAATAACCGAGGCTTTAGTGCAAACAAACATCATTATTATCTAGTATCAGTATTCAAAAAAAATAATTACAAAAAAAAATTGATCTTAACCTGATGCAACAATGTCGCCGCGCGCGCTGCAAAACAACTTTTGGAATTAAATAATACCTCGCGTGTACAGTGCTCAATAAAGAATACAATCCTTTATGTTGATTCCATTGACATTATTTGAAGGGACAGTGGTAAATTGTTATCTTGACTCTTACAAACTCTCTTAATTCCATTCACACTGCAGCCTTACAAACTTGTAAAATATCCGGTAAAAAAAAACAAAAATCAAATTTGGCTATTAGAAAAATTAAAATTGACTACGTTATAATTTGCTTGTTACTCCCACAACAATCCAAACTTTGGGACTGCCTCTGTTCTCAAGTGGGATCCCTTTGAATATTCTACGTATATATATATATATCTCTCCGCATGTCCAAAACCATTCTTTCAGGTCGAAAGTTCACTCGCTCTAGTACCCAGTGCAGTACGAAAAAAGTTATCGGTTTACCGGTATTGCCTTGCTTTGTGTTGTGTTAAAAGAAAAAAACCAAAAGTCGAAAAAGTTTAATCGAACTCTGAAACATACCGAGTCTCGCTCGAGCCGAGAGAGAGAGCCCGCAATAAGAAAAATGTATACATTTTACCTGTGATGAAAGTTTTGTTATAAAGTATATGTATATGAAAAAAAAGAAACCAAAAGAAAAGAAAAAAACAAAAAACGCAAAAAAAAAAGTAAATGAAATGTGGCGTAAAGTATCTAACGTGGTTTGGATAGTGCGCGTTGCACCGTCGAGAGCGAGTACTGCACGGGCTCTTATTGATACAGGTAAGCCCTATGTCGCTGCTGATGTAGCTCTTCGCGCTACATTCAGTAGGTATGTTACAGTAATATATATTATTATTATTATTATATTATTATTATTTTTCTCAAATAAGAAGAACTTATGTCCCTATTGTCGACAATGCTTTTTGCCGTGGTCTTCGCAAGGCTCGTACACCGATGCTCGGACGTCGTTGTGGGAAAGTTTTCAACTGATTCGATTGTTCGCAGGCTGAGGTAAGAACGTCATGTCGGACTCCGGATCGGAGAGCTCCTCCTCGGAGGGTTACAACGGTCATCGCGGTCGAGCGACAACGCCGGACGAATCGCCGTCGCGATTCGCCTCGCACTCGGATCGAAAGTCACCGGACAGTTTCGTCTCGTCGCGTGGAAAATCGCCACAGTCGCCGCCGGCGTCGCCTCCCGCCTCGCCGAATTCTTCGAGGCCAGCATCACCGAAATCCCCGAGCGAACCAGCGTCGCCGAGATCCAGAGACAGTTCGCCGAAGTCCCGAAGTCCGTCGCCCAAGTCGTACAGATCGGCTGTGAATTCGTTGGACTCGCCGCGATCCGACCGAAGCTCTCCACAGTCGCCCGTCCGCGGGGCTGGATCTTATCACTCTGGCCCGAGCTCGCCGAAATCGACGAAGGACGGCAGATCGTCGCCGAAGTCTTACACATCAGGTCCCATGTCGCCGGCGTCGCGTGAGCACACTCCCAAGTCTTACAGAAACAGCGAGTCACGGCACAGTTCGCCGAAGTCGCCCGGGTCGGGACGCAGCACGCCAAAGTCCATTCTGTCTGGGAGAAGTTCGGCGAAATCGTTCAAATCCGGACGTGGCTCGTCAACCGGCGATAAGGCGAACAAACGTGGCTCGCCGCCTCAATCGCCGGCGGCGAGAAGCAACTCCTTCAACGAACTTGACGGGGAGCAAATATCCGATGGCGATATCGACGATGAATTGGAAACAACGACCAAATCTAAGCCCACTCCTATGACTCACGGGGAAGATCTGTCGGACGTGTCCGATCTGGACAGTATGGACGAGGTCGACGAATCTGCACCGACCCGCGAAGCTTCGTCGCCGGATAAAGAACGAACAAAGAACTCACACCCACCGGACGAGGTGGTCAAGCCAGAGAAGGAGGAGAAGATCGTTTCAGTTGGATTGACCGAGGAAACCGAACAGCTGGACTTTGAGGCCGAGGGACAATGGAAGGATGAACGCGAGGAAGGTAATTTATCAATTTCATTCGTTATTGTAATCGTTGTTATTGATTTCAGGGCCAGAATTTCTGAAATCACATGCGCTGTGTTACAGGAGAGACCGAAGTGCCGGCGCCAAGAGAGTCGAAAGAAATCAAAGACAACGACACGAACGATAACGAAAAAGATAGAGAAAAATGTAAGGTGCCGGAATCGGGAGAGATAAACGATGACGATGAGGAAGGCAAGGAGGACGGTGAAAAAGTGGAGTCCGAACTGGAGGAGGGAGAACTGAGTGACGGGGAGGACGCACGTCCTGAGGAGACCGAACCGAGGCCAGTCTGTCGTTTTTACAACCGCGGTCAGTGCACGTGGGGCGTTAGCTGTAGATTTTTGCATCCGGGCGTAACTGACAAGGGAAACTACACGATGTTCGACATGGTACGGCCGATGGCGTATCCACCTCACGCGAGTGGAGCTCACGAATTCAGACCACACATAGAGAGACCAGCTCTGGTACGGCCGCTCTCGGGCTATCCGGCTCATGCTCATCCGCCAAAGGTAGAGGAATTGCCAGCGGAGTCTGCCTGGGAACGGGGCTTGCGGCACGCCAAAGAGGTGAGTTACTCTGACAAACGTAATCGTGCAATTTCCGTCCGTTCGATTAACCTTGCTGCAACGTACAATTGTCACACAACAGATGATGCGAAAAGCTAACAAGCGCAAAGAGTCGGATATGGACTTTGAGGAAAAGAAGATGAACCTCAGTCTCGGCCAGGACGAATTGGAGCGCGAGGCGGGATACTATGTGAGAGCAGCGAGTCCGGAGCCACCGGTGGAGAGATGGCCGCCGAGGGAAGTCGCCCGAAGACCACCACCTCCCAGAGTAACGCCGGAGCGTTACGTCGAAGATCCCGAGGCGTATTATCCACCGGCGGCCCCTCCCGAATACTACGGGTATGAATCACCTTTCAAAAGTATCAAACTCTAAAGAGCAAATTTCTGACAATGTATGTTTATAGTGCTCGGGAGAGAAGAGTCCAGTACAAACCCGAGCCTCGCCCGGGACCGGAGTATCGGGAACGTATCGACTATCATCCAGTTCCTCGTGGCGCTGCTCCGCACTCGGTTTCACCGCCGCCACATCCGCGTGAGCGCGAGCGTGACAGAGAGCGCGAACGGGAGCGCGACTACTACGAGAAGTACGAGAAGAAGCACAAGAGGCCTTCGAGAGAGGTAATAGTCGAACGCATTCCTCCGACGAAACCGTGGCGGGAGGAGGAACCGCCACCGGTGGAACGGGGACGCGGTGACGAGTGGGCCGATCCCTGGATGCGTCGTAAATCTCCGACTGCCGTACGTCGAAATCCCACATCTTCGAGACGTTCACGAAGACAATCGTATTCATCGGGTTCATCTTACTCGACAACAAGGTAATACGACGTTTTTTCTATTCTTCTCGTATATTACAAGTCCTGTGTCGCGTCTCTTACGTCATTTCTGCGAAATATCGAAGGCTCTACAAACGTGATGTTTCTAGCTCTAGCCGCAGCTCAAGCCGTTCTAGCTACACATCTTATGACTCCCTGTCCAGGTCCCGATCCCCATCCCCTTCGTCCCGGCCTCGAACAACCACCAAAGGAAAGCCACCTTCCTCCCCACCACCCCCGAATCCAACAGTGGTTGCTCCACCGCCGCAGCGTGGTGCCATGCTCATGAATCCTCCGGCGCCCTCTCCACGTCATCCCAAGGGTTCGATATCTCCGACAACGGGAACGCTGCATCGTCGTGCTGGTCTCAATCCTCCGGCACCGAGTCCACTGATCGCACAGCGACATCACGATAAGGCCAGGGACAAAGCCGCCCTCGCTGCAGCGGCTGTGGCCAAGGTCATAAAGAGTCGTTCCAGATCAAGGTAATTATAATCGACGAGTCCTTCGATGGGTTTGGGCATCTCGATGATGCTTCCGAGTTTACGGGTCACGCGGTCTTACAGATCTTCTCACAGTAGCTCCGGCTCGGAAAGCAGCGGCAGCAGCAGCGATTCCAGCGAGTCGAGTTACTCCTCGTCGTCGGTTGAGATGCGCCGCCGAAAGGGATCCTCGCCGCCTGCCTCGCGCAAGGATGCCAAGGGGATCGACGCTCTGAAACTGAGTGGTACGAAGCAACAGATCAAACTGACGCTCAAATCATCCTCCAACAATCCGCCTCCGGTGAAAAAGGTTGATCGTAGCGGTACGATTGCCGGTAAGAAGAGACCATTGGAATCGCCACCGCCAGAGAGCAAGGCGAGTGTGGCCGCAGCTGCCGCGAAGGCGGCTAAGAAAGCGAGCTCCCGCAGGGAGGAACTACTTAAACAGTTGAAAGCCGTCGAAGACGCGATCGCTCGTAAACGATCCAAGGTGTAAGAAACATATTGTCATCGACGCAGCGGTAAAAATCGATGAAAAAAAAAAAAATGTAACAAGTAATTAATGTCTACAACTCGGAAGTCCGTTGCATAACGAATCGCTTGATATAAGACCAACGTAAAATCGTAATAGGCTATAATTAAAAATTAAATAAAGAACATTTTGTTTTTAAATTTGAGATCACTCGATCAATCATCGAAGGTGCTCCCTTGGTGTCGATTATTAATCACGAAACTTCTTCGTTTCTTTCGGTACAAAAAAAAACATCAAGTCCGTTGCGTTAAAATCACTATACAATTACAATATTACATTTAATTTTAGATAAAATTTCAAATGCATAAATAACTGAGAGCTGCGAGGGAGAATACTTAGTATTCCCAAAAACAAAAAAAAAAGTTAAAGAGAGACAAGGTAACGATATTTTTACAATCGCGCGGTAATTAGTCTTTCGAATACTGCAGTTTTCTGTGATTAATCTTAACACAGACCAATATCACATTTAGATGGAAATCGCCGTTGCTCTCACAGCCGCGCTGAGCAGCGGGTTCGGATCTGGCTCTTCGGTGAGCATCGTCACTTTCGTCCATTCCCGTCTCTTGTTGCTCTGTCTGAGTGCGTCGATAACGGCTTGGATGTACAGGCCGTCTTCGAAGGTCGCCGCGAGAGAAACGGGCTCTTTGATCCAGCCCCTTTTGTCCTCCACCGGCTGGAAGGCCTCTCTGAGAGCCCCAATCATGTTCTTCAGACCCTTGACGTACGGTCGCGGTATCGAGTCGGAAACGGACGGATACGAATCCTGCAGGTTCTCCACGTCGACATAGAGAACTTCCTCCTCGCCGTTCCGACAACCGTGCAAATCTCCGCCGCGCACGAGAAGATGGCCGGTTGGGCCACACACAAGAACCTCCTGAGTGAGTTGGCCGTGCAGATGATTACTCAGCGTTGCGGTGACGAGTGCCCCACCCGTCAATTCCATTTGAAAGCAACAAAAATCCGGCGATGTTACGTGACGAATGCCGTTTATGTGATCCGTTGTTCTTGTAAATGTTCTCACAACCGCGTGAACTCTGGAGGCTTTCTGACTGATCAAATGGAATATCAAGTCTATAACGTGACTTCCGACAAGAGCCAGAATACCGCCGCCCATTATGTCATCGCACAACCAGTCGTAGCCTGAAAAAAAAAAATCGTATTAAATGATTGACGCAGATTACATAACATTATGCTAAGCTTGCGAATATATTTGAGCTACTGACCATTGTGCAACAAGCTGCCCATCTGAACCCTTATGTCTACCACCGTTACAGGACCACCCAGGTATCCCTCCTCCAATGCGCTCTTCATTTGTACAAAGGCCGGTAGAAATCTTAAGCTGTGATTGACTATGCTGATCAGGGATGGATAGTACTGAGCTGCGCGAACCATTTTCAGAGCCTCGCTCTGACTCAGGCCAGCTGGTTTGTCGCACACTACGTGCTTGCCTATGCCCAGCGCCTTGACTGCTATCTGGGCATGCAAACTCGGTGAGCACATTATGAATATGAGATCCACATCCTTGCGGAGGAGAACGTCGTCGATGCGACTCGTGTGGAATGGAATATCGAGGTCGGCGGCTACCTCGGCGGCTTCGCTTAGCGTACGACCCCATACCGCCTCGATCTTGAAGCCCTTCTGTCTCAGAAACGGAACGATCACTCTGACGACGCTACTCGTGCCAAAAACTCCGATACCGGGCAACATTGTCGCAGCCTCGTCACCCTCTGATTCACCACTGTTGCAATTTTCTTCGTTGTTTTTTTTTGTTTGTTTTGTTTTTTTTTTTATTATTTTTATTACGAAGGTTACCGGAGTGCCGAGGTTATTGCAGTGGGAAGTAACAATTGGGAACGGTGCACGGACCGCGAGGACGTCACGCCGTACATGTTATTTTGTCCGTGACAAACATTCCAAACATATCGGTATCCTCACATGCGACTCTATTGTCATGTCGCTCATACGAATGACAGTATCAATTGTCAAAACTCGAGTTTGTTGCTGTTACGTTTTTTCAATAACGCTCTTTAAATCCACGGAATATGAAACACGATGTGATTCTCCGTTATTTGTCCCGAAGCAAGGGAGTGAGTTGCGGATGAAGCGCCGAAACTATAACATCGTTGCCCATTCACGCCGCGAGGGTGTGCAACGATCTGCATTAAAAAAATGTTACCTTGGACGTTACAGTGATGCGATGTTTCGTGCCTAAAGCTTCTCTTTCCGATAATAGCGCCAACTCGAAGCGTTTTATCACGCTGGGTTTCGTACAAATATCAGCTTTAATCTCGCGCATCCCCGAATATTAAGGCAAAGTATGTTGTGTTTATAAATCTATGGAATTTGCGGTTTATCGTGGACACAAATTTTCGTCGTTCGGAATATTGTAGCTCAGTTACGCCGTGACATATTATTGACGTATCTTCGCGACGTATCGCATCTTCCGTTCATCGTAATACTCATTTAATGTCGTGGATATTACCGTTACGTGTAACGCAAACTCTGCCCCTACGTGCTGACGAAAATTCGCATTCGATCCTTTTTTTCACCGTTCAATCGAGACTCAAGATATTTAAGAATCTTCAAAACATAACCTCTTGCGGCAGTATAAAGAGCAGTGCAATGTTTAGCGCGACAGACCGGTGTGGCAATCACCGATCAAACACGATTAATTCACTCTATTTTCGTATGATGTACGATGTATTAATTTCAATCTATTTCACAGATGTTGATGCCCAAGAAGAATCGCGTTACCATCTACGAATACCTCTTCAAAGAGGGAGTAATGGTAGCCAAGAAAGATTACCATGCTCCGAAGCATCCGGAGCTGGAGAGCATTCCCAATCTCCAGGTCATCAAAGCGATGCAGGTATGTAAATGGATCATTGTCCGTTATATATTTTTGCATTCACAGTGCTGAAACAAGGGCTTTAGGGCCAGGTGCACTGTACAGCGGTTTACAAATTTAAAAAATATATTATTTATGTATATGCCTAATCAAGCATTGTTGCATTACAGTCCCTAAAATCCCGTGGATACGTTAAGGAACAATTTGCGTGGAGACACTTCTACTGGTATCTGACAAACGACGGTATTGAATACCTGCGTGGATACCTCCACCTTCCCCCAGAGATCGTGCCATCGACTCTCAAGAGACAGCCGAGACCCGAAACCGCGAGGCCAAGGCCCGCGGCCGGATCGAAGAGCGAGGGTTCCCGGCCCGCGGAAGACCGCGCCGGATACAGACGTGGACCCGGCGGACCTCCGGCTCCGGGTGACAAGAAGGCAGATATTGGACCTGGAACGGGCGATCTCGAATTCCGCGGTGGATTCGGACGCGGCAAAGCTCCTCAATAACTGATTTGTACGATTTAAACCGAAAAAAAATAAACCGGCACCGAGTGGCGTAAAAAAAACCATCCTGTCGTCTCAATCTTCTCATCTTCGTTTCGAATTATTATTTCAGTTCACGGAATGACCGTCACAGGTATCCGGCTTTCACGCGACGTGCAATCGATCATGGAAATCGATGCAGAATCATTTATTCTGATCATCTATAAATCTCATCTCGCCGTGCATCCTCGTTTCCGCGTTTTCGAATTTAGCGCCAAAAGTCCACTTCCGGTGTAAGCTTGCGTGTTTCGAAGACGCTCGCATTGGCGCTGCGATCAATTGCCGTCGAATTTTTGCGTTCTAAAGATGGTCAGCGTGCACGTCCCCGACGAGCAGTCGCTGTTGAAATTTGAATTCGAATGATGTTTACGTTACGTTTATGAAGGTTACGATGAGTCAAAGTTTATTCGAATATGTTGAACTGATGTAAGTAAATATTGTACATCGTCGCGTACGATATCGAGTCCGAGATCTGCGATGACTTCAAGAAATTTATAGGTTACACTGTTTGTTTTCCTTTCAGAAATTGTTGCTCCGATTTGCATGATCGCGCGGAGAAAAACGCCGGGCAGTCATGCAGTCCTTGGGGGACAGCACATTGGCAGCGTTAATGAAAAGTGATTTGTCAAAAGAGTTTCAGGGTCACTGTGTAACGGAGACTTCCGAAAAAACAAAGCCAAAGGTATCGTCGAAAAACAATGATGAGAGCGACATCGGCAAGTACTTTGGCGACAGCATTCTGTTCTCGAACAAAGACTCCAGAAAAGTCAACCAAGATGGAGTATCGAATAACTGCCCGAACGAGAATGGGGCATCAAAGGATCCGGAGAACGAAGTACAGTCCGAGGCATCCGGGCAGTATTCAGTGGTGACGATAGATCTTACCAAGGAGGACTCTGTATCGATGCTCGTGGAGCCAAGGAGTGTTCATGGAGATTCTGCGAACTCAGCTTCAGGAATATCCTCCAGGATATGTACGCCCGATCGCTGTAAATTGTCATCCTGGGGTTTGCCTCTCACGATCCTGCACAAGTACGAGTCCCGCGGCGTGACGAGCATGTTTCCATGGCAAGTGGAGTGTCTGTCGAATCGCGATCTACTGGAGAAGAATCGTAATCTCGTTTATTCGGCACCGACATCGGCGGGAAAGACTCTGGTCGCCGAAATTCTTGTAATAAAAACGGTGATGGAGCGTCGAAAGAAAGTAATATTTATTCTACCGTTCGTGTCGGTAGTACGGGAGAAGATGTACTACTTTCAAGATCTATTGTCGGACAGCGGATTGCGGGTGGAGGGTTTCATGGGAGGATGCGCGCCGGTCGGTGGTTTCGCCGCTACAGACGTCGCGATCGCGACGATAGAAAAAGCGAACTCCCTGCTGAATCAATTGATGGAGGAGGGAAACCTCGTGTGTCTCGGAGCCGTCGTTATCGACGAGCTGCATCTTCTCGGAGATCCGTACCGCGGTTATCTGCTCGAGCTGCTGCTGACGAAGTTGAAGTACATGACCTTGAAGGAGGAGCTCGTACACGTACAGCTGATAGGCATGTCCGCGACGCTTCCAAATCTCGCTCTCCTCGCCGACTGGCTTGACGCCGAATTGTACAAAACCGACTTTCGACCTGTTCCTCTGAAGGAGTTCTGCAAAATCGGTTCCAATATCTACGACAACAGGATGAACGCCGTTCGAACGTTGTCGGGCATTCCGCAGCTGACCGCTGATTCGGACAACATTCTTCAGCTGTGCCTCGAGACGATATCCGACGGGCACAGCGTACTGATATTCTGTCCGACAAAGCATTGGTGCGAGAAACTGGCTCATCAGGTAGCGCAGACCTTCTGCAAGCTGGGTCGCGAGGACACGCCGATCGGCCGCACTCTCAGAGAGCAGTTGAGCATGGAAGCGATAATGGAGACTTTGGAACAATTAAAGAGGGGTCCGGCGGGTTTGGACGCGGTACTGAAGGGCACAGTGTCGTTCGGTACGGCTTTTCATCACGCTGGTTTAACGATGGACGAGCGGGACGTTATAGAAGGAGCTTTTCGTTCTGGAGCGTTGAGAGTACTAACCGCGACCTCGACCCTGAGTAGCGGTGTGAATCTACCGGCACGAAGAGTAATAATAAGATCGTTGATGTTTCACGGAAAGCCATTGGACACGCTGACCTACAAACAAATGATCGGCAGGGCCGGTCGAATGGGAAAAGACACTGCCGGCGAGAGCATCATCGTCTGCAAGCCGAACGAGCGTAAAGCCGCATCCACGCTTCTTTCCGCCGACTTACAGCCGATCGAGTCTTGTCTCGAGGGCTCAGAGCCATTGATCCGGGCGCTCCTCGAGGCGGTCGCGAGCGAGGTGGCTTACACCGCCCACGACATCGATCTTTACACGAAATGCACACTTGTGAGTTTCGCAAACGCGGATCTCATCGAGGAATCGACGAGGGAGGCCATCCATTATCTCGTCGACAATGAACTACTCATGCTGCAAACGACCAAGGACGGAGATGAGAGATGGGTCGCGACACCGCTGGGCAAGGCCTGTCTAGCCGCGTCCATGCCACCCACGGATGGTTTGTTCCTCTTCGACGAACTGCAAAAGGCGCGGAGATGCTTCGTTCTCGATACCGAGCTGCACGTAATTTACCTGGTCACGCCGCTTAATTCCAGCAATCAGATTGGTAATATCGACTGGATTGTCTTTTTAGATTTATGGAAGACCATTTCGGAGAGCGAGCGACGTGTCGGCCAATTAGTCGGGGTCGAGGAGTCCTTCGTCATGACTGCGATTCGGGGAGCCGCGAAGCCGGGAAAAACTCTCAACGTCCACAAACGCTTCTACACTGCTCTCGCGCTCCACGAGCTCGTTCGCGAAGTCCCGCTCGGCGAGGTGTGCAGGAAGTATGGCTGCTGCCGAGGAATCATTCAGGGCCTTCAGCAATCGGCGGCCACGTTCGCCGGTATGATAACTCAGTTTTGCAAGAAGCTCGGATGGAGCTGTATGGAGTTATTGATTGGCCAATTCCAGGCGAGACTCCAGTTCGGTGTCTGCCGCGATTTGTTGGACCTTCTGCGACTGCCGATGCTCAATGGACTTCGCGCGAGAAGCCTCTTCAAGGAGGGCATCACAACCGTGGCTGAATTGGCCGTAGCCAACGAACTCGATGTCGAGCGTGCCCTTCACAAAGCTTTACCGTTCGAGAGCGGTAAGGAGCACGAGGGCGAACACGAAGTCGATGCTGCCAAGCGCAACAAGATGAGGAGCGTCTTCGTCACAGGCAGAGACGGTCTCACGCCCCAAGAGGCTGCGATAATTTTAGTTCGCGAGGCGAGAACCTTGGTTCAAAACGAATTGGGTGTCGACGATCTGCAGTGGAAACAGCGCCAGCAGCTAACGACAAGCATCGATGGATCACGGAGTTTCGGTGCGGTTTCTAATGGAAGCGTTGACCAAAATTCATCGTCGATCAAACCACCTGGAAGCACGAGCGAAACGGTTGCGACACCTCGGCATGCAACTAGAGAAGAAACCACTGCGGGAGAAGATGGTTCTCAGGGGAATGAAGAAAAGCTAGATACGCTCGAAAATTCTGTCGCCGTTCAGGAAGTAGAGGCTCAAATTAGCGACGAAGCACCCAAGATGACTATGTCGAGACAGGAACCTTTGGAGAATAGCGGGGCCGCTTCGAAGATTTGTGAAGCGAGTTGCAACGAGGATATCTTCGAATTTACGAGCAGCGCTGTGAATGTCGGTCCGGGAGGGCAGACCATTGGATCGCAGACTCGTGAAGCAATTTGCGAGGAAATTAGCCTCGGACTGACCGATCCTCTAATAACGGTCGAACAGGAGAAAAAAGTAACCGAAGCTAAGAACATACCGTCGGCTGTGAGTCCAGCAATTATGCTGAGGAGATCCAACGTAATAGAATCGGCGTCGCGCAGCCCTAGTTTATTTGGCGATAGCTTGAATATCGACAGCCAGGAATGTAATATGCTCGAGCAGAACGTTATAGATTCTCTGAACCTCTCAGCTTTCGGTGACACGAATTTATCGGAATTCGCGACGTCTCGGAAGAACACTCCGGAGGGCAGACAGTCCGACGGGACGAAGCCGGTCCGTCGCAGCAGTACCGGCAGCCAGAGTCGATTATCCCTGAAAAATATTGTTTCTCGCCGATCGCCCAGGCTATCGGAGACAAAAAACAAAAGCAATTCGCTCGTTTGGGACGACGACTCTTGGAACAACACTAACGGCGTTATCGAGAAAGTTAATCGAATGGATGCTGCGTCTAATCGTCTGACGAAAGATATGCGCAATATCGAAGATTCCGAGATACCGTGGACGAACAAATGCGTTAAGGAAGCTGAAAAAGTTTTCGCGACTACATCAATGCCGAAGAGGAACTACGAGCCGACGCTGCTTTGCAAAAGTCGTATAGCGGAATTGAGAAAAATACCTCCGAAGCGTAAATTGAGTGAATCTAGTCTGGACAGATCACCGATAGCCAGCGTAGTAACGTTCGGCGGTAGACGCAAGCTGTCGATAGACTCCAATAAATCGGATTCGGACGATGCTGTATTTCCCTCGCAGAGTGTTAATTCGAGCTCGAGCGCTAAGAAAAATCGTACGAAAATGAAGTTGGAATCGCTGCGCAGGTCGCGCATCGAACGAGACACGATCACGCGGAGCCTCAAGATGAACGAGCCGAAGGAGAATCATCCATCGACTGAAGCACTGGGCGATAATTGCAGTTTGGAGAACGTTGTATACGGTTCCGACGACGAAGCAACGACAAAACGAGCAAACGCGCTTTCAAGAACAAAGACATTACCGCCTGTTTCGAAAGCTTCCCAACCACGGAAAAGACCACTCGTCTCGGCGAAGACTCATGTGGATCGAACGAGAAATAAAAAAACATCGACTTTCGGCCTGACCGAACCGCAAGTCGTGAAAGTCACGAGCGACTGGGACAGCTTTAATTTATTCAAACGAGATCTCGTAGGCAAAAAAGATATAGCGCTGGCTCTGTCCTGCGAAACCTTCTTAAAGGGTACCGTAAGCATCGGCACAAAGATAATCGGTGTAACGGGAGCCGATGGTAGAAAGAGGACAAAGAAGATCGACAACTGCGTTTACGGTAATAAGAAATTGTGCGGTGTTGCAATTTCTTGGGATGGGAGCGTTGTACACTACATTTCCTTCGATAATACGCAAGGTAAACGCAATAAGGTTTCTGTACTTTGCACCATTGGCATTCATCTATAATGTGACATTTTTTTTCGCAGGATCGAAGGTTCCAGTCAAAGAAAGATTGGAACTCGTGATGGAAATACTCACCGATCAAGATCTGACGGTACGATGCTTCTCGTTCAAGGAAACATACAAAATCTTGTTCAACTGTTGTGGAATTGCGTCGTCTTGCAAGTTTCTCGATCCAAAAACCGCTGACTGGCTGCTCGATCCGGATCATTCGGAGCGAAGTTTCAACGCACTAGTACGGCGTGTTAAAATATCGTTACAACTGAGTATAGTCCACGCATGTGGACCATTACGTATAATAGTACAATAATTATCCTCCACTAGATCACAGAATACCTGAACGAGGCGCAATTTATTTTACAACGCACCGGCACTCTCCACGGTGGCGCCGGACCTGGTTTGAATGTAAAAAGTGCCGTGGACAGCGAGACCCGAGCAACTACAGAATCTGCACTCACCTGGCATCTCGCGAATACGTTGATGAACCGATTGGAGGAACGCAATCCAACATTATTGCAAACTTTCAAGGGTAAACTATTTTTTCAATTCGCCAATACGACGGTACATTTCAATATTACTGTGGTCTGAATCAACTGTTATTGAAGAGATCGAAATGGGGACGTTAACGCTATTGGCGCGTATGGAACTCACTGGATTCGGTGTGAGTCTCAATTCCCTCCAAGAATTATCAGACGTAATACAGCAAGAAATGTCGCGGTTGGAAGAACGTGCATACTCACTAGCGGGAAAAAAATTCAACTTTTCCTCTTCCAAGAGCGTCGCCCAGGTGAGTTATTCTGCCGGACGTATTGGTGGCCTGATCGGTCGCGAAGATATCATCAACATTACTTTTTCTTTACAGGTTCTGGGATTATACAAAGGGAAGAAAGTTAGTACCAATAAAGCGGCATTGCAGAACTGTGAAAATCCAATATCTGATCTAGTCGTGTCGTGGCGGAAACTGAGCACAACGCAAATAAAGGTAAATGACCATTACTAGATAGAATTTTCTTATATCGTGTTCCAGTTATCAATATACTTATTCACAGGTCGTCTTTCCACTACTCAGTTTGGCCCAATGTAATTCGAGGGTATACGGTAATTGTGTGACCAACACTGTGACCGGAAGAGTATCGATGCACGAGCCAAATTTACAGAACGTTCCCCGGGACTTCAATTCTCAGGACGAAAGTTTTGTCATAAGTGTTCGCATGGCATTTGTGCCCATAGTCGGAAATATCATAATGTCAGCGGATTACTGCCAATTGGAGTTGAGAATCCTGGCGCATTTCTCCAAAGAGCCGAGTCTCTGCAGAATATTCAAAAAGGAAGGCGACGTCTTTAAGAACATAGCGGCGCGCTGGTACAACATAGCGGAGGAAAAGGTACATTAATTCTCCCTCGGTTCATCATACAAGAATTGACTGATGGTACTTTATTCAATTCAGGTAGACGATGAAATGCGGCATAGAACAAAACAACTCTGCTACGGTATGATATACGGGATGGGGGTGAAGACTCTAGCCGAAACATTGTCAGTTTCCGAGGCCGAGGCCAAAGAGTTTCTCGAAAGCTTCATGGAAGCTTATCCTGGTATTCGGCAATGGCTCACCAAAGTTGTCGAAGAAGCTCGGACAAACGGATACGTAACGACGCTGATGCAACGCCGTAGATTCTTCCCGGCTCTGCATAGTCCAGTGCCCAGCGAAAGAGGTAAGAAACGTTTAATTTATTTATTTAATCACCGCTGATACTTGTCGCGCTGACCAAGAATAAAAAATTGCAGCACAGGCCGAGCGACAAGCGGTCAACACCAAGGTTCAGGGATCAGCCGCGGACATTGCGAAAAAAGCTATGGTCGTGATCGACGAGAGAATGCGTCGGGAGTACCCGGGCGAGCCTCTCGTTCTCACCGATGCTCCGGTAAAACGAAAGTTGAGAAATTATAGTCGGGATTCTCTAGCACGGGGTGGTTATTTAATTTTGCAGATGCACGATGAGTTACTGTACGAGGTGAGTTCCAATACTCGTGGCGAGCGTAATTACATGTGTATCGGCAAGTAAATTGTTTCTCGTTCTAGGTAAATGCCGTGGATGTGCAGCAGGTAGGAAGAATAATACAGGAATCGATGGAGCAATCGTGCCAGTTAACAGTGCCTTTGCCTGTTAAATTGAAAGTTGGCCCGACGTGGGGTGACCTCACGGAATATAAATTTTAAACGGTCATCGTCGATCGTCCCGGGCTTCTATCAAATTGTATATTTATTTACTTAGGGAATTTTATACATCATTCGAATTAGTCGAGGCTATTTTTATATGATATGGAGTAATCGTGCCAGTGGACAGTGCCTTTGCCTGTTAAATTGAAAGTTGGTCCGACGTGGGAAGATCTCATGTATATAAATTGTAAACGGTCATCGTCGGTCGTCTCGGGCTTCTATCAAATTGTACATTTATTTACTTAGGGAATTTTATACATCATTCGAATAAGTTGAGGCTATTTTTTATGATATGGAGCAATCATGCCAGTGGACAGTGCCTTTGCCTGTTAAATTGAAAGGTGGTCCGACGTGGGGTGATCTCACGAATATAAATTGTAAACGGTCATCGTCGATCGTCCCGGGCTTCGATCAAATTGTACATTTATACACTTAGGGAATTTTATATATCATTTGAATTTGTCGCGTTAATTTTTTAAAAGATAATATTTATTCATGCGACTAACGATTTTTACAAACATTACATATATTTACACGAGCTCGCGTCAAATACGTTTTCATATCTTTTTTTAAATTTTTGTCTATTGAAAAAATTACTCCGTTCATGATCATACAATGTAAAATGAGGAAATGTATTGCCTTACATACTAATACTGAAAACGATGATAAGTAGACCCATTTTTGTGTAAGAAAATTTTATATCGTCGTTCATCGCTCGTTGTGAGTCGTCAAACCGAGAGGTAATATGCATCGGGGCTACATCGTTTCGCAGGGCGGGGCCAGTGACTGATGCAATTTAGTCACCGCCGTTTGTACAATTTGCTGGAAAGTCTCGTCCTCTGCGCTCGTGACTTCAAGATTAAGGAGATCGATGTGGGCTTTTTTGCCGTCGACGGTAACATATAGTTTTTCTCCTTTGAATATCTTCGGCACGGAATCCTCGCCGAACATTTCCTGGAGCATTTCGATCAGACACTCTTTGAAATGCATCCTGTCCATTTTCGTAGGTGCCGGAAGTGTCTTGGGTGGCTGTTCCATCATCTCCGCCTGGAGTAATGCAGTTAGAACAGAATCGGCGTACATGTCGTTGACCGGGGTAGCGACCCACTCCATCGTCACAATTTTACCCTCTATCGTAACATCGACGTTGCGGAATACTCGCATCTTCTTGTCATCTATTGTATCCAATGTACCGGCGATCTGTGTCAAGAGATGCTTGAGAACGGGCAGAGAGGCCGAGAAATAAATGCTCTGCCTCTGAACAACCTGGCTCATGCTCATGTCCGTGTACTTTGACAAATCAGACGGTGCGAGCATGTGATAATTGAAGTTCCTCTTAACGAGGACACCCGACAGTTTTTCTCCCGGTTTCGGAGTGTCCATGGCCAGGGTGCCCATCACCTTCGCCGTCTTTTCTCCTCTGAAGTACAGCTCGACTGCCACGGTGTTTCGCGGATTGTGTATCTCCATCGTAGTGTTCGGGTCGTCCTCGTACTCGCGCTGAAGAGCAGCCTTGAGTCTTCCCATTTCGTTCTGTTCGCCGTGAACGAGCACGACGTGCGGTGGCTTCAGGATTCTTATGAACTCGGATGTTTGCTGATAATCCGTGTGAGCTGAGAACGATATGTAGTCGACGGACATTTTGAGGGGCAGCTTTTGTCCACTCATAGTAGTTATATCTTCGGGCTCGGATAATATCGTCTTGGCGAGTGTGCCCTCCACACAGTAACCGGCTATTATTATGCCATTCTTAGAGTCCGTGCACCAAGTCTCGAACAATTCGCGCGACAGACCGCTCTGCATCATACCTGGCGTCGCCATCACGACGCACGGGCCGATGTCCTCGAAGTGATCGATGCCCTTCAGATTCGATATGTGTTTGAACACGAACGGATTATTTATCGCTATTTGTCTGCGTATCTTGTCGTTCATTGCGTTAACGTAAGTTTGATAGACAGCCATGCATTTCTTCGCGAGCGACGACGCATAGTAAATCGGTATTTCGTGAAGCTCCGGATGCTGACTCCAGTACTCGTCCAGTATCAGCAGTAGCTCTTGGGCTCTTCCCAACGCGAACACGGGAATCAGGCATCTCCCTCCGCGATTTATAATCTCATGAACGAGATTCGTGAATCGTCCTTCTCTGTCTTCGCGCTTCTCGTGTATGTGCGTCCCGTAAGTCGATTCGGTGATCAGCACGTCCGGATGGATATTCGGTATTTCGGCGGCCATCAAATGTCTGTCCTCCTGTCTGCTAAAATCTCCTGTGTAGAGGATCTTCACGCCGGCGATTTCGATCATGAACATTGCCGCGCCCAAAACGTGACCAGCATTGTAGGCCCAGAATTTTATGCCAAAAACATCCTTCTCCTCGTGGAAGTTTATCGTTTCTATCTTGTCCATACTCGTCTCAAGGTCGGACTCAGTGTAGAGCATTTGCTCTGTGGCGATGTTGCTGACTTTTATGTAGTCGGACAATAGCCATCTGTAGATAGCTTTTGTTGCGTGAGTCATGAAGCAACGACCTTTGAAGCTGGTCTTCTGTAAGAACCACGGAAGCGCGCCGCAGTGGTCCAGGTGGAAATGTGATATAAGCAGCAAGTCTATCTCGTCGGCTTCCACCAGGTCGACGAAGGGCAGGGCATCCATGCCTGACAATCCCGGATGTATTCCGCAATCCAGCATTATTTTTTTACCCTTAAATTCGAGCATTATGCAGGATCGTCCGACTTCCTGGCCAGCTCCCAAAGGCCTTATCGATAACAAGTCGCTCTCCTCCGCTGGTACTTGGGTATCGGGTTTTCTTTTTGTAGACATATTTGTGCCCTCTGAAAAAAAAGAAAATTGAAGTCATGTGTAAACGGCGTTGCCACACTAAAGAATTTTATGCGAAAACATCTCGTTATCTTACAGTCCCTCTCGGATTACTCTTCCACGAAGACACTTCGAATGTAACGGTTTTTTTAAAGACGCTCTTCTCTTAGAAGTCCTGTTGGAGATGTTTTCACATAAAAATACAAAAATTTGCTCAATTCTACGTAGCATCGTTGGCGAGGTTATGGCAAACATAATGAAGGTTAAATGTGTTTACGTGATGTTGCGCTCGACCGGATTTAATGTACTTCGTCTCAGTTACATCGGTTTATCCTTCATTGATGAATGGACCTTCCATGTATACAAAAAATAGCAAAGAATAGCTCTTCCTTCACTTGTATGTCCTTTAGGAAAATAATACCGGTAACTCAACAGCATACAGTCATAACACTATGCTTGGACCGCTGTATGTGACGGATGTACATACACGCGTTCAACTTCTCTGGATCATATGCACTGCGCCATAGGCTATTATTTACACCAAATTCATTTCGGCCAAAAATCTCATTGTTTGACCGGAAATACCCTACTTCCGGTTTGAAACTCTTATTTTCGACCGGAAGTGACGTCATACCAGAAAAAATGTCACTTCCGCTTTGAAAGTCTTATTTTTCTACCGGAAGTGAGGTCAGGTCAGGAATATGTCACTTCCGGTTTGGAAATCTCATTTTTCGATCGGAAGTGACGTAATACCAGAAATACGTCACTTCCGGTCAAAGAATTATTAGATTTTCAAATCGGAAGTGCCGTACTTCCGGTTTGGAAATATCATTTTTTGCCAGAAGTGACGTGACCGAAGAACGATATCATGCAAGATCGCAAAAAAAGAAATAAATAAATACAGTTCTCGACGATAAATGCGAAATAAAGAGTGGGAGATGAAAAAAAATCGCATTTTAAAAAGTACCTCAATACATAACGTTTATTAAGGTATACACATGCTGATTTATTGTTTTTTTTTTCTTTATCATTATAATTATCCTATCTTTATCTTCACATAGTATGAATCGATCTTCATACGGTATTCAATTGCCAAGTGAATTCGCTGGCCCTATTATAAAATAGAGTTGATGTACATATTTACACTATATACAACTTTCATTCGCTATGAATGCATACGCTGATTAACTAGACAAATTGCACGTTCGGACATCGATGCTGGTTTAGGTGGGATCGCGACCTGCCTTGAAAAATTTAGGCGATATACGCTGCAAGCGTATTTCGAAGGCTATTACTAGACTCAATTGTTTTCCTTGTATCCCTCCGGCACAGGTAGCCACTGCATACAATCGTTACGCATTATTATTTTTTTTGTTTTGTTTTTTAATCATGTAGAATCTTATGTCGACGCAAATTGGAAATTAAATAGAACCAGTTATCATCGGAAACCATTCGTTCAGGACGCCCGGCGATAAATTCAGGCAGTTTAATGTTAACTTCACCCCATACTGCTCTCCAGTACAGTTTTGACTGCTCTCCCTCGTCAATTGTCCACGGCACATCGTTACAGTCAACGTAATTGATTCTCTAATTAGCTATCTAAAACATAAGTGTTACTACAATCCCTCTCAAAGTTGTGGGGGTAATCGTCACATTATATAAAAAAAGAAAACAAACAAATTAACATATTAGCTAGCGTTACCAACGCAATTATACGTAATAAACAATACGTGTTTTTATCGCCGATTTACTTGGCTAAAGTAAATTACATACATGCATTGTTGTATCTGAGAGCAGTATGAAGAACCAACATCGATCAGTCTTAATATTGGTATCACCAATAAAATCACCTTATACATTGCAAAATATATAAATATAGAAGAATAACAACTAAGTTTCGTGACTATAGTACGATAGTCGCTAGTAATGATAGTAATTGATAAAGCCCATTGCGAAGTGATTAACGACGCGTACGAATGCGGACCGTTTACGCTTGGTACACTGGACACTGATCGACAAACTTGCAATATCCACTCTCGATGTAAAACAGTCATTTGTTTAAAGAAAAGAAAAAGAATAAAGAAACAAAAAAAAATTTCACTTACAACGATTGACACGTAAAAGACTTTAGTATTTTGTGTAATATTAATTGGTTAATTATTTTTGTTATGCAATAGCTATAAGTTGCTATTAGTTGGCAAACGTGTTTTTTTGTTTGTTTGTTTTATTGTGTAGCCCCCCTCCCCCCTTAATTCGGCCTACTCATGAGTCTTTGAGACACAAATAATTTTTACTTTCCATTAGAAACTTCGCTTGGTATTATTGTAATTAGTAAAGAGTCTCGAGTCACTGGATCATTTAAATCATGGCCCCTAGACCACAACGAAATAATTGCAAACCTTAGTATATATAAACGATTCGCTTCACCGACTTCCCTATGTGTATGAAAACGATCATTTTGCGTACCAAAATAACAATCACTGTTGCAAAAAAGTTAGGCAAACGTTGCGAATAACTGAAACGACATTTTCTTGATCGTCATTACTCCAATCGAATATTTCAAATATTAAATTTCATTACGACGATTAACTGATCATTCATGTGGAGCGTGTCATGAGCTTTAGAAATGTAAGAACCCGTGCCGGCCCTCGTTATCGAAGACTGTATTAACGACAACCATGGCCAATAAGAATGCCCCGTGTGGGTACGTTTCATCCCACGAGGTTTGTCTATTATCTGGACACGTGGCTGTAACGAGAGATTGTATCCTCGGCGATGAGCACGACCCGCAATGGAAAAGATCGTAGTAACATGCTGAATTTTTTTCTTTTTTTTCACCCTAGTCTAAACCCTCGAATAGATCCAGGACTCCGGATCGCTCTCAACGTCGCTTATTCGCTTAAAACATTGTATTCCTAGGTCCTTTAATTCTCCGTATTTACAGGCTCTCGCGCGTGATGAATTCTAACGTGTTTGTTATGATTTGACTTGGTGCTACTCGATTTACCACAAATGTGACACGTGTAAGGTCTCGCGCCCGAATGCACTCGCAAATGTTCCTTGAGATAGTATGAGCGATGAAAAGTTTTGTTGCACACATCGCATGTGTACGCCTTGTTCTCCTCGTGTTCCTTAACGTGTCTCAGACAGTTGTACTTCCTTATGAATTGGGCGCCGCAGTAGTTACACGTGTAGGGGCGAACGTTGCGATGCGAATTCATGTGAGCGGTGTAATCGCTATGTCGATAAAACGCGGCGCTACACTGATTGCACTTGAAGGGTTTTGTGCTGCGCGCCGCGTGGGTCCATTTGTGCAATTGCAAATTCCATTTGGTACTAAAGGCCTTGGAGCATACCTGACATTCGTACGGTCTCTCGCCGTTGTGTACGCGCATGTGTACCGACAGCGACGATCGCAAGTAAATGCATTTACATATCGGACACTCGACGTTCTCGCTCTCCCTCTGAGCGTCCGGTACGAATCTTCGATTGTGAGCCCGTCTCATGTGTCGCGTAAGACTCGCCATGTGTATGAACCTCTCGTTGCAATATGTGCACGCCTTCGGTTTCTCGTCGTGTGTCTCCTTGTGCCAGGCGAGTTTTTTCTTCGTGTGGAAGACCTCCCCGCAGTGGCATATGTAGTCCTTAAGTTTCCTCTTAATATTAAGATGATGTCTATTCTTGTGCTGGGTTAAATTTGAATATCTACGGAAAGTCTCGTTGCATAAATTACACTTTACCGGTGCATTTCCGGTGTGACCGTTCGTGTGCTCGTCGAGCTTCTGCTTCGTGAGGAATGCTTTGTCGCATACGGTGCACGGGAATGGTTTTATTCCAAGATGCCGTTTCATGTGAAGCTTGAAGTTCGGCTTCCGATAGAAGTATTTGCCGCATTGCGAACACTCGAGCGGATGGATCTTAAGATGGGCATTGAAAAGCATCACCGAGGGAAACTCTTCGTTGCATATTTGACACTTGGATATTTCTTGGAGTCGTCGGGCGACCTCCGTGCCGTGTACCCGTCTGTTGTGGACCTGGAGCGATCGTTCGCTGCTGAATCGCTGGCTACACATTGCGCACGAGATCTCCAAGTTCTGAGGAATCGCCAGATTGTCGATCTTCTGATCGCCGTCGGCTTTGGCGTCGTCCGGTTGCTGAGGTGGCTGCAACTGATGCAACAACGGCTGTTGGTGATGGTACGTCTGTTGGCCGTGCACTCCCGAAACGAATATATCGTCGAAGACATTCATACGGCCGTCCAACAGTTTGATGTCTTTCACCTCCGACTGATCCGTCGGATCGTTGCTGCTGCTCGGGCCGGCCTCTTTGTGAACGGTGGTGCTGTGGACCCTGCGCTCCTTCGGACAATCGAACACCTCCGTGCAATGAGAACACTTGAAGGTGCGCTTCGTCGGTGTTTTCCTGTCCCGATCTAGAAACAGGCTCGAGGTAAAGTGCGTTGCGAGGGATCTGCTGTCCAACAGCGGTACTCCAACTTCGTTGTCGGAGCCCTCCGACTCTTCCCAGCTCTCTCGCGCCATGAGGTCGTAAGAGGTCGACATACGAGATGACTCTTGACCCATGTAAAGCTGCAAAGTAAATCCACAAAGCCGTTCAGTCGACGATTACCGGTAAAAAATTGAAATCTACATAGACGTCTCGGATGACTCACCTGCCAGGCCGAATGTTCGGTGCATCCGTTGCTCTCCTGTTCCGACAATTCGCCCCGCGGCGGCATGGTCTCGTCGGCTCGCATGTTGACGCTCTTGACCTCCTCGTCGATGCCGGCCCCGCCTTCGCTGCTCGCCATCGACTGTTGACTCGTCGCGCTGATGGCTTTTTGGGAAGATTCACTTATGAATGTACTAGGAACTAAAATTTGAAGTCCATCAAACTCGAATACGTTCATCGGGCCGGCGTGGGCGTCCTCGTTTATGTTTAGCAGCTCCGTCGACGGCATGTGATGAATCGACTTGGCCGCTTGAAAGCTCTTTGATTCCGCGCTCGTCGTTGGATCAACCAGCTCCGAGATATTCAACAGATTGTTATGCGTCGTTGATTTGTTGCTCGACATCGAGTAACTCTCGTGTATTATCAACGGCTGTTGCGAGTTTATTGCGGGAAACGAGCTAACGTGCTCAGTTATAACCGACTGGTGATATATCTGATTGGATTCGGATTTTCTCTCCAGGCTCTCGGCGATGTTTGCCTCCTGAACGCTCGACTTTGCGTCCTGTTCGACTTGGGAACAGTCTATCGGATGTTTCTCCATCGATGAATCCGCGGAATCGTTGCTCTCTTCCTCTCCCTCTCCCTCCTCCTCCTCCTCTTCCTCCTCTTCCTCGTCAAGGTCGTCGTCTTCCTCGTCGTCCTCCTCCTCCTCACCCTCGCCGCCGCCCTCGGAGCTCGTACTGCCGGTCTCCATCGGACAGAACAAGTTAACGGAAGTCGGCGTGTCCGGCTTGCCGCCATCGGTTCGTGCCCGCAGCACCGATATTCCGCTGATCGCCGACAGCGGGGTGTGCGATCTGTTGCGATCGAGCGTGTCGTTCTGTTTTACAAAGGGCGTGTGCGGGCTGGCTATCTCCTCGATTTCCATGTCCTCCTCGTCGAAGTTGTCGTCCATGTTCTTGGCCTCCTCATCGTCGGCGTCGTGCATTGCCGTCGCGTCGAAGCCGGCCGGATAAAAGTTGAGATTCTCGTTCGAGCCGTAGTCCGATCTTACCGAGTACGATCTCCGAAGTTTCTTAGAAACAACCGGCGACGAGGGCGCCGATAAACTACATCTATATCGATATGCATGATTGAAATTGCTCTCAAGTTCCTCTATAGCCTCGATACTGTCGTTCATACTTTTGCAGAGTGCAGTTTCCTGCAACTTGGCCGCGTATGCTTTGCCGATTTCCTTCTCCCGCTTTTCCCGTATCGATTCCACGCTTTCGGTATCCTCGTCGGCGGTCGGCCTTCTCTCCCGCTCGCTCTCCGCCTGTTTCGGCTCGGCCCCGTTGTTCTTAGCCTGAACGGTCTCGAATCCCGATTCCATTATCGTTATGAGCAGCCGTTCCAATTGCTCGACCTCCGGTTGGCCCGTTTCCTTCATCTCCTCGTCGACCGTTTTTCGTGATTCGGCCGATTCGTTCGAACACTCCTTGCTCTCGCCGATTGGTAGTTCGATCTCAAGTTTGCGCTCGTCGATTTCACCGTCGATTTCCCGCTCGTTTACGCTACTTTTTTCCATCTCGCTGTCGTATACCTGCGCGAACTGCCGGCTCTCGGACTCCTCAAATTCTATAACTTTACATTGTACATCCGTGCTATTTATCTCAATTTGTCTCTCCTCCTCGATGGGAATTATACTCTCGGCTTTGTCCTCCTCGTTGGTGCTGTTTTCGCAGGTCTCCCCGATCGAGTCCTGAGAGCCCTGATATTCCTGCTGGTCACCGGCCATTCTCTGGGTCATGGAATTTTGGGTCTGCTGGCCTCTGTGCTCCACCTGTAGTCTGGCCGCCTCGTCGCTTCCGTGACGGGAAGACAGCGCATCGTCCTCCAGCGGCGCGGGAGTCGCCGGAAGTTCTATGTCCGGCAGAATCCTTTCCGTCTCAGGCTCAGACAATAATTCGGATGTTATTTGTTTGGACTCTGTAGCGCCGTTGGGAATAATGACGCTTCTGGTATTGACTTCGTTCGCCACCGTGACGACGGGCCTGATTCTTGTCGCGGGAATGGTAGTAATCGGCGATATCATCTGGACGGTGGGTATCTGTTGCTGCTGGTACATGCTGTACGGATTGTACAGCATTTGCATCATCTGATTGGCCTGGGGCGCCATGGCGTACTGCGGGATCATCATCGTACCATTGTTGACAAATTGCTGATAACTGAACGAGGCGAACTGCGGAGGCATCATTGTATTTATCGGAGGACACTCGAAAACTGGACCCATCGGATAGGGCGATTGAGCGGGTATCTGAGCGCCAGGATTAACTTGATGATGCGACTGTGCGTTAGATGCGGGCGGCACCGTCGACGGGATCGGCGGCGTCGGAGTTTCAGTAGGGTTGGAGCTAGCCTTTATTAGTGCCTCTATAACCTGTTCCTTTGGATGGGTATCCAAGTGCCTCTGCAGGCTTATGCCCTCCCGTAAATATAGAGTGCAGACGGGACAGGCGACCGCACCGGTGCCAGCTCCCGAAATGCTGCCGAGATCCATTGTCCTCTGTGGTGTTTATACGTTCGTTTATCGTGCGCCGCTGTCGCCTTTATGTACCACGTCCGCCGAGACGACACAATGAGAACCGTGGTCAAGGTACGCGGGTCACGCCGTTCGAGACTCCCGACTATCTTAACTACTTCCCTAATTAAGAAAAAACCCACCGTATACCGTCTGCCCTTGGTCACATTTCGGGCCCTATCAGGCCTTTACAGACGGCCGGACGAGGCTCGACCCACTCGGTGCAGGCTGTGCCCCAAAAATATCGACGTCCATGGCTGCCTGGATGGTGTGCGACAGTCGACCGAGCCAGCACAGCACACTCGCGGACAAATCGATATCCTGTTAAATCGCTAGACTCCCCTGCGCTTATTAAATTACACCTGCGATATATTCACGCAGCGACCCCCCGTCGACAGGGCCACCCACGTTCACCGATGTCCCCTTATCGCGGCCACTTTTCTATCCGAGCTTAAGATTTATCAAAAGGACATGTTTTTCGCCCAGTTCCAGCCCCAAAAACACAACAGATAACAGCGACTAGCAATATTCCAGCTGGGAATAAGAGCAACAAGAATTGTTGCCGCGACCGTCGCGCCCTCTGTATAGTTCGGCCAATGCCACCTGGATCCACACTATTCGAACACCTGTTTCTTTTCTCGGATCGTTTACGAAAGACTTTCCTACGGTACCTTCAACCCTCGTTCTTTATCTTGTAATGCACAGTAAATAGGTGAAAGATCACGAACTCGTTGCATGAGGACATTGCAATTTGTCAATTGGCAATATTCGTAACGTATCACGTACTTGTCACGAACAATTCGAATCGGGCACTTGTCGCTATGTTCGCTGCAAATGTTTTCAACTTGTTTCCATACCCAGTGGGAGACAATGGTGGCTGCCTGAAGTTTTCATTAAAAAATCCAGATAGATTAGATAGACTCGATACTTGTAAAGCGCATATTCGAAACAATGTACGTCATGTTCAAATATCTGCCTCTTGACATTAATTGATCGCAATATCTAAAGATAAATTCTCTTTATGAAAGATTCGAGAACGGGATATGTATTTGAAACTTCAAATCTCGAAGTAGCCACTGCCTTCTTGAGTCGGCCGAAGAGGGTCGAGGTCTTTTTGCTTGATTGCGCTTATTTGACAATGCGGATAGTTCTTGAAGCCCGCATACTATAACCTCGGTGATTGGTGTCGTGTCAAGTTTTGTCGAATCATTTAATTGATTTGCCTTTTTCCTTTTTAACGTAGAAACAGTTATTATGGCTTGGAATCGCGATGAAATGAGTTGGTCCGGTACGTATTTCGTTGCACTTCGTAGTAATTATCAAACTTTCTTCTTATTCAACTGTCTACCGAGAAATACTCGTTGTTCAAGGCATGCTTTAAAGTGACACCCCGATTAAATATTCAGCGTTCGATCGACAATGTTTTCAGAGGTTCGCGATTTGTTTCGAACCTGGAGGGAGGATTCGGAACGCAGAAGCAAGGATGTTGTAGACTTGTGGGAGTCTGTCCTGATGCCGAAAGTGGATCAGCTTGGCAATGAAAGTGAGCACAAACAATAATAACATGATCAATATAACATTGAGTTCATTGAGTAATATTTTTGTTCCTTTTTTTTTCATACAGAATATCTAGTACTGGAGCAAGTATGCGTAGCAGCCCTGGACTGCTATCGATTGTCCCTGGCAGAGTACTGCATAAAAATTTTGATGAGGGACTTTCCCGGTAGCTCCAGAGTACACAAGTATCATGCGATGCACCTGGAAGCTTTGGAAATGTAGTCCACATTTTTATTTTTTTCTTCATAGTCGGATTATCACAGAATTACATTGATTGATTAAATGCTGAACTTTTTCAGGTACGACGAGGCAATAACTGTTCTGGATTCCATCATCAAACGGGATGAAACTAATGCTGCTCCGAGGAAACGAAAAGTGGCTATCCTCAAGGCTAGAGGAAGAAACACAGATGCTATTAAGGAACTGACAGAGTACCTGAAAAAGTAAAGCATATTGTTACAACAGGGTCCGACTCTCTAGTTGATACGCTTAGTAAATGAGAATGATGTTTGAATCTTGAGTCACTTCTCATGAGTAGAAGCTTGTAGAAATTTCATCTGACCAGAGTGCAGGACATTTATTTAAAAAAAAACAAAGTCTGGAAAAGTGTGCAATGCCCAGGCGATTTGCTTGTGTAGAGTACTGTTGAATGAAGTGCCATACAACAGTTTGATGTATCTTCTTAGGTTCATGAGCGATCAAGAGGCTTGGCACGAATTATGCGATCTTTATTTACAAGAACAGGACTATGCCAAAGCGGCTTTTTGCATGGAGGAATTGATCTTGCATAACCCTCACAGTCATCTGATCTACCAGAGATACGCGGAAATAAAGTATTCGCAAGTAAGAGTCTTTTACGTCTTCTATACGCTGCACGCCGGTAGGGATCTTTGTTAGGAGTAGCACAATTCAATTTCAGGGAGGATTCGAGAACATGGAACAGGCAAAAGTTTACTTTGCACAGGCAGTCAAATTGAATCCACAAAATATACGTGCCCTTTTTGGATTGTTACTGGTGAGTGAATTGTGTACTATTGTCACCCTGAAGAGACCTGCATGAGATTAAATTTCATCAAGTTACAAAGGATGTGTTTTGCAACGCACAATCTTCGCTCGGGGAAATTCACTTTCAGGATAAAATTCTATAAGAGAACCATTTTTCAATTCCCAAAGTAGTGCATTCACCGAGATTTGCCAAAGATGAAATTTGATGTCCCGCAGATATTTTCAGGGTCATACTATATTTAGGAAGTACGACCGCCTTATTCATAGGTGTACTAACAATAACGTTTATTCTTGTAGACGGTGAACAATATCGCTTCTTCGCCGAAATGCCCGTCCTCGAAGAAGAAGGAAGCGACAAAGTTGAGCGAATGGGTTTCCGGACAAATTGAGAAACAGTACAAGACGAAAGTCGCCGATGAGAGCATCAAGAACGTCGAAGGATTACTCGGACAATTGCAGCTCGATGCTTGAAGCTAAAGAGAGCCTAGTGAATGTTTACGGACAAAATCTAGCTAGTAATTTGTATATTTGTTCAAACTTTGTAATATATGTAAATGCTGCGCATGCCCGGTGACCACTCGACAACGGGCGTCGTATAGCGTTTAAACAATTCGTACCGCAAAGCCGTGGGCGGTTTACAAAAATCACCAACCGCTCTGTCACACGTCTCGCAAATCTACAAATGAACGTATCGAAGCGTAATTCATTATTTGATACCGTTGCTGTATCTAGTCGCTCGGAACGACGGAATTTACTATCGTATTAGAATCGTAGTCGTCGAAAACACACGCTATCGGCCCGATCGCGAAGCGTCGGCTCGATACCGCTCGAACCGGATTAACGGATATTTCAAATTTTGTTTTGCGACCCATCTGCGCGGTATCTCATATTCCACGTTACTGCAGGTAGAACTAAAATGTTCACTACTTTTTACTTCCTATTATTTATATAAACACACAATTTATCGAATAGTGTTCTAACGCTGATGATATGTCGTATGAATACTGTTCGGAAGAACCTTAGACAAAACACGACGCATACTGTTAAACAATTGTAATTCGGCAATTCGTCTCATCAACAGATAAAAAGAAACAAAAAAAAATAAGTAAACGATTGTTATGTACAAAAAAAAGGGGCGGTTATCTCTCCGTACTTTGACGTCGTCTACTCTCCCAGTCTTCCTTGTTCCTGGCTCTCTCCTCAGCTCGTTTGAGCCGCCTCTCTTTTCGCGTGTCATCGCGCAGGGCGAAATATTTTTCCCGGAAGTCGACGATGTTCACCGTGGTCATAATGTCGCTCTCCTCGGGTTCGCGAAGTTTCGTGTACGTCAATAATCTGCGACTGGTATAATTGCTGAGCACTTGTTCCGAATTAGCGGTCAAGCCCAGGCACGGATGAGCCGGCAATTGTTCGTCCGAGTATTGATCTCTGAAAAGGACGTTGCGATTTTAACTTGTTCCACACCGTTTCGGAAAAATTCCCGACTCACCTGTAAAGCGGAAACCAACACACTAGCTTGCCGTTGATCGTCAGGTGCTTGGCTGCAAAGTTCAAAAGATCTTTATATATCTGCGGTAGATTGTACTCTATTTTCGACGGTATGTGTGACGAAGCCTGATGTTCCTCGATCGTCGGGTGAGACTTGGAGGATCCGACGCGTTCCGTCGCCTCTCTTATACCGTACGGGGCTGCACAAATCCATCGAATCTCATGATTATTGGCCGAAATATCATTGAGAATTATCAGTCACGTTGTACTTACGATCCGTAACAATCGCATCTACCCTCATGTCGGCCTTCCACAGGGGCCGCGAGAAGTCAGAGACTACAACATCCAGATAGTACGAGCCTTTGCCGTACTGTTTCATATTCGCGGCCACGCTCTCATCCTTGGTTCTCTCCTACTTGCAACAACGTAAAGCGTCAAGTTGGCCTCGTAACGAGAATCAAACAGGCTCGCATACCCGAGAAATTTCGCCTACCTTTTGCGTTATGCGACTGGGCCGCGTCCGCGCATGAAGCATTAAAAAATCTATGTCCGTGCCGAGTATGTAGCCACCAAATTGGGACGCGGCTACCAGCAACGAGCCGGATCCGACGAACGGATCCAAAACGACATCCCCGTCCTTGATTTGCGCCTGATTCGCCATTATCAACGATAATTGAGGGTCCATGGAAGTATTACCAATGAACTTCCGTGTTTTCAGTGATAACTTTTGGATGAGGTCCCTCTGGCCATCTGCAATCTGATGTTTGGCACTGTCGTTATGTACCGACGATTAATCCTGTTCAACGATCCGGCTACCTTACCCATCTTCCAAAAAATAGTTCCTCAGGCATTGTAGGTATGTTATTGGAGTCCAGTCCATAGTGCTCTATGTAGAACAGAGTTGTGTCCGGATCCCTCAAGTTTATGGATCCTTGGAAGGGTAGATAACTAAAAGCCTTAGATTCGCCGTTACATTTTCATTGGCCAATGATCGCCATTCAATAACCACGCATATCTCATATTTGGAGTCTCAGGCGACTCACCTCAATCTTTTCGACCTTCTCTTTCTGTGAGAAATGTTTGCAGAATGTTTCGACCATGATCTTGAAAGATTTATCCTTGGATATGTGAGGCCTCATCCACTCTTCGGGAAACCTCCTCAGCTGTTCATGCAATCCATCCAGATTCCTAGCGTGGCCCCAGAGTTGAAGGCAAAATCGCAGAGACACAGCTCTGCTGGCTATTCTGTGGACGGAATCCTCGGTCGGTAATTCCACTATCCAGTAAGGCTGAAATAATAGATGCTTCATTAAATAACGGAATGAGAAAGCCGCGAGTGCAATCTTTGTACGGGTTATAAATGTTTACATGATCGTCCGGCCTTTTGATCGACCTCAATTGAATGTTAAACATCGACACGATTGATTCCAGCTCCTGAAACGAGAAGGTAAACGACGTAATCGAGCAACGTCGTTCGCTGTTTATGTTCGATGCGATCTTTAGATTTTTCTGTCCACTTACGGCAATACGAAAATCAACGTGCTCGTACGCGAACCAGAACAGGTATCTTCGCCACTTATCACCCATCATTAGTCTGTATTTCTTAAAGGATTTATTATCGACACAATAAAATCACGGGAGCTTTCGTTCGAAAGTTAAAATTTCATTATTGTCGGTTGCCACTCGAGTTTGTACGCACACGTGCTGACCGCGTCGTCAAGCCATCCCCACACTAATGTTTTTCATCGGCCATAGCCCTATCAGCTGATGACTACTGGCAGGACAAAAATAAAGCTCTTCCTCCGACAATGTTCTCTCGAGTTCTGGGATATTCCGGTTATTGATAGTGATGAAAAATTTTATCATTCAGCATCCGGCGGCTCGTAAACTGCTCGAAAAACCGACAATGTTGATGCTCTCATGACCCAAGCTGTCGAGACTCTTTTGTATATTCTTCTTTATTGCCTGTTCGTGATGTGCGCGGCAAGGAGCGCCACGGTCGAATGGGCGTTTATCGCTGTCGTTTGCCTAGGAGGATTCTTAACATTACTTCAGGTATCGCAGGTCACTCACCGATTTACTTTAATGCTATAAAATTTTCATATGTACACTGTAACGAGCATTAATTATTGCATGTCTTGCATTACAGATGTGGATGGTTGCCAAAATCGCAGATCTGCCGAAGAATAACGGTAAGTGAAGCTATACGATGTAAGCATTACGATAGCCGTAAAAACTGCGTTTAAATTTGTGTAGATAATCCTGAGATAAACGCTCCTGTGATATTATGGTGGACATCGTCCTTCGGAGAGAACGAGCAGTACAAAAATTGCGGGGACAAACGTTGTTACTTCACGAAGGAACGTTCGAACGCGCTGCACCCTCTCTTAGATGTAGTGAGGAAATGTCTTCGATGTCTTTAAAGAAATCAGTTCCATTTGCACAGCAGACTAATAACTCTTTTTGATTCCTTTTTCAGGCCATTCTATTTTATGGAAGTAACTTTGAGATAGATGATCTTCCAATACCGAGAAGCGAGAATGTAAGATGGGCATTGATGCACGAGGAATCTCCTAAAAACAATCCAATGTTTGTTCACAAAGCTGCACTCGAATTATTCAATTACTCGGCCACTTTCAGTCGTTACAGCGATTTACCTCTCACTCTCCAGTCTTTACCCGGAGAGAAAGAGTTAATTGGTATGCATAACTTGTAATTTATATTTGTCTACTGATTATATTCCATTGAAGATATAAGGGAGCCGTCGTTTTATTACCTTTCTAGGTAAAAACTACTATTTGCCAGTACAGGAGAAGAATAAATTACTAGCTACGAAAAAACTGGCTCCCGTACTGTATATTCAGTCGAATTGCGATACGACCAGCGACCGGGACTCGTACGTCGCGGAATTAATGAAGTATATTCAAGTTGATTCTTACGGCGCTTGTCTCAACAATAGGCTGCTTCCTAAGAGGTATGATTTTATATAAGAATTGCCTCGAGCAAATGGCACGAAGTCACGTGTGTTCTTAATAATTTCAGTCTGAGCGAAAATTATATTGGGCGATTGGACGACGAGGAATTTTTCACGTTCGTGGCTCAGTATAAATTTACTTTGGCCTTCGAGAACGCGGTATGCGACGATTACATCACGGAAAAACTGTGGAGACCCTTGATCGTGGGTTCCGTGCCGGTTTATTACGGTTCGCCGACTTTCAAGGTACATGCCGCGATTACTTTTTCTTACTCGGTATCGAGTTGGCTGTTTATCGGCACGTGTGATTTATTACTCAGGACTGGCTTCCGAACAACACATCGGCGATTGCTGTTGAAGACTTCGATGAGCCCAGAGATCTCGCAGAGTTTCTGCTCAAACTTAACAACGACGATACGGGATACGAAAAGTACCTAATGCACAAGCTATCCAAACCGGAGATCGGTATAAGCAACGAACGTCTTCTAAACGATCTGCGGTCTCGTCCAGATGTCTTGTACAGTGTGTTCGGCTATTCCGTTCGCGCATTCGAGTGCCTAGTTTGCACAAAGTTACACGATACAAAGATGTCCAGTAAAATGTCGACGAAGCAATTCAATTGTCCCTTGCCCAAGAACATATTACCCAGCAGGAGAAATAAACTTAACCCTTGGGTACATCAATGGATGCTCGACAAGTGCGCCGCGAAGCTTCTGTCGCAACATGTACACAACGGTACCAAAATAGACGTTGATCGTTTTACGGACGAAATATTTTTAATGTACGAGAGAAATGACTGTGACAACGCTATCAATGAATCGAGTTGAAAACGATTTGATTATAACGTAATGGAGTTCATTTTTTCATAATACAATTTTTTCGATTAATAAAAGCAACGTTTTAGTAAAAAAAAAAGATTAAATTCACGTCACAGCGACGAGTAATGTATAACAGTGCAAAATTTATCGGTGTTATTCATCTAGTAGATTAGAATGTTTATTCGTTAGAGGATAGAAAACGGTGCCTACGTCGGGGCCTTCTTCTGCAAAATCGGTGCGCGAATGTCCATCAATTCGCGCAGATGGTCTCTGATTGGACGTAAAACGGTAACGGGTTGCTCCCAGTCCGTATCGTTCAATACCCTTAATACATTGGCCAGATCTTCCTCAGGCAAATCCATGTCTTCGCCGTACAGAGTCAGCGCTTCGTAAGTACGAAGTGCAGTTGCTTTTCTCAAGCAAGTGTACTTGTTGCACAGGAATATGCTCAATTGGCTGAAAGCTTTTTTGCTCACAGGACCTCGTACCTAGCGCGAAGAGGATCAATGAGTACATATTCTTAGGAGGCCAGTAGGATGAGTAACACTAAAAATAATTATTAAACCAACCTGCAGCAGTTGACAGAAAACTTTCATGCTACTCGTTATCAGTTTTGTAGTACCCCGATATTTGATCTCTCGTTTCAGCAATAGCAGCATCCGATCCGGTATGTCACTTTCCGGATCATCCAAAATACTCTGAACACAGCCCGAACTCATCAGACGATCCAAAAATGCCAATATCGAGGTAATCATTCGTTTATTGTCGTGGCTCGCCTCGAAAATATCCAGCACTTTGCTGACCAATTTGTTGAGACTCTTCTCATCGATTTCTTTCAAGTACGAGAACAACGACACGCTGGAGTATTTCACCTGTGATTGGACACCGAATTATGAGATTTTCACATCATCGGTGTTATCGAGGTTCAGTTAGGTTCCGTCGAATAACTTACCAATGATTCACTTAGACCACCGACGCTGAAGATTATACCTCGCAAAAGGGCATCTGTGTAAGGCGGAAAAGTTAACATTCTTATGAATCGCGGAAATGTAACGGATTCGGTTTTCCAGTCTATACTCTCAATACACTCCTGGTATGGAAATATCTCTTTTAACTGAGAGTGGTACGGAATATTCGGTAGTTGTGGCTCGCTGAAAGAACAAAAGAGAGTTTGTTTATGAAACGAAACTGATTAAAACCGATTAGAAATGAAGCTGCGATGGTTACCTGTGTAATAGAGCACTGAAAACAGTTCCTGCTTGTACCCTTGTTCGGTCGATTCTCTCAACGGCTTGTTGGGCTATTCCGCCGATAACCTTGGCCATCAGAGGTTCGGTCAGGACGAACAAAAAATTTGCTTGGGAAACTAAGTTTGTGAGTACCTGAAAGGATTTCATACCACTTTGATCGTTTTATACTTTTAAAAAATAGTCTATTCTTCGTTAGTCTCTCCTGTAAGCTAACCGGCGTATAAAAATGAAAACTTTATTATTATGTGAATTCTTACATGCAGCCCTGACATCGCGGCCTCTCGGACCCATGCTCCAATATCTCCACGACTATCCGTGGTATATTCCTCGAGCGCTAGCAGATAACAGTCGTACAAGCGATTAACGTATGGTTTCCACGCGTCCGCGTCTTTCACACCTAGCGTTTGATAAACCATCGTCAGCGAGTAAAGAGCTTCCTTCCTGCTTTCCGCCCAGAGCAGTGTTTCCTCCGTTACGTGACTGCAAGCTATGAGCGATTCCACAAAGTCCTTCACCCTTTCGCGCAGCATGAATACCGGAAAATGACCTGTTCGACGATAACACTAATTAAGCGAATTTCTTTCTATTTGTGATACAGCAGTATGTAGCCAGACAGCATTACCTATAGCTTGGGCGAATCCTATCCTTACGGTCTTGTTATTAGATCGTAATTGATTCGAATACCGATCGACCAGGCTGTCCCGGCGTTCCTTGTTTGTAGCGTCCGTGTAATACTCGTTAAAGAAAGCTGTGTGTGCCTCGGCAGCTCTCAATCTCACAGCCGCGACTTCGTGGCTCAAGCATTCTTCCAACACGTTTTGCCAATCGTCCACGGTGCCTGTCGAATGAACAGGAAAATGAACCAGCGCGCATTTCTTTATTAGCATCGCACAGGCCTGCTTCAGGAGTTCGCCTCCCAGGCCTTTCAACTGTCCACGAGTCTTGAAGGCGATGACTATATTCTGGATATCCGACACGGCCGGTTTACCTAAAAGTAATGCCACCTCTTTATTGACATATTCTTTAATTATCGAATTGCTGCCGCGATATGTGGAGCTGTACTCTACGCCTACCTATAACGTTGTCGATCTTTTCATTAAAATGAATGTACAAAGCTTCGAGTACTTCCGCGATAGCCAGAACCGCGCCATGACGAGCGTTCAGGTCTATCGAGCCAACCAAATCTATGAGATTCGGTAATACAGTCTCGACCATATAACGAGGATCCGCAGAAGTTAAATTGTAGAGTGCCTAAAAATTGGATCAGCTTATTGCCATGTCGCTTCATTGATCTCGCGTTTCTTACCTTGGACGCGAGTTCCCGGATTGCTGTATCCCAGTGGGTCACTTTTCTCGCTACCAAGTGATCTACCATGGGTATCGTGTATTCGTTGTATTGAGCTATGTGGACGCTTGAGATAAAATTAAGTGTTAGAAGAAAAGATATGTTAGAATCAATTTTTAGGAGAAACCTCTGAGCCCACCTGATTTTGAGATAGGCATTGCTTCGGACTCCAACTTCAAAATAGTCGGCAACGGTCAGGATATCTATACCATGTGGAAAATTGCCTTGGCGACCGACGTTCTCTTGGAAGGCAGCAGATGCTGCTCTACGACAGTTTATCTCCCGATCGAAACACGTAACGATCAAAAGAGTCGCGGCAATTTCTTTGACGTACGGCTGAAAGATGTGAGGCTCGAACGCTCGGGCGAACGACCAACAGACGTAACAAGCTGCGTCACGGATTATCGAGCCGACCGAGCCGTATGCTCGTGGCTCATCGAAAACGAGAGCTCGCAGAACCAGCGGTATAACGTCGCCGAGACGATGGGGCAGAAGCAATCCTCTCCTACCTGTAAAGTGAAACATAATCGTGAATCATATGAGGTAGAGAAACGGAGCGCGTTTTGGTATTGGCGATCTTTACCCAATTCTGCTAATGCCAAACAGCCACCGTGCCACGCACAATCGGATTCCCTGCCTGAGAATAAGTTCAATACGAATCCTACAACCTCGTCGGCCAAGTCTATCGGTAGACGAGACGTTATTCTACCGATTCCTTTGGCCGCGGACCATCTGCAACACGGTGAATTCTCGTTATTTCGAGACAAATGTAATCGCGATCGTGCAACGCAATCACCGTTACGAACCTGATGGTTATAGCTTTGTCCCGGAGGCCCTGGATGAGTTGCTCGATTATCTCCTCCGTAATCGGTGGAACATCCTGCTCGTCATTATCATTAACCATTGTTTCCGAACTTTCGACTACAGGTTCGTTGACTGTGTTACTCGAAGGAGTCGGCAATAGAGTTACAGGTCTGCTCGACTTTTGATATCGCCAGGAGGCCAGTTTCAGTCTGAGCAAAACGAAGCCTGTGCATACACGAAAATTAGCGCCGATCATTGAGTTCCTCCGATTATCACGATCAGTATGTTGAACGTTACCTATACGCTGGACGACTTTCATTTCAAACTTCCTGACCAATACTGCAGGATTCTCTCTGAGATTCAGCTTGGACACCCTGTCAAATATCATTTGACCGTAAGGCTTAAGATCCTCGCGCGTGCAATGCTTCAATATCGAAGCTATCACAGCCAAAGGCCCGTGGCTCGACGAATCGCTCTCCAAACACTATTTTTTTTCATACAATATTTTATACATTACAATACAACTCCTAGCATTGGCGCGAATCATGTCTCGCTGATAACGGCAAAAAAAAATATTAACTAGACTATATCTCACCCCCAAACACCACATGATCATTTCCTCCAAGTACAATTTCTTCACGTCCGATCTGGTGAGGAAATTGGAGATCAGAAATACAGCCGCGACCGAGCAGGCGTCCTTGGACATGCAGTACAACTTGCATATCTCCAGTAATCTAAATATAGTGGAATTGTTTTGTTAGACTACAGCCTATTATTCGAGCCAAGAATCAACGGACCAGCTGTATTCTACAAGGTACCTCACTATGATCGTTTGAGAGGCCTCGATTGTATCAGATGACTCCAATCTCGATAACGGAAACGGTATCTTCGATATGATAGACAACCATATAAGCAATCCGTATCTTGTTTCCCAAGTCTTCACATCCGTCGGATCTTGTTTTTCCAGCATTCGAAGCACGGGAAGGAGATCCATTACCTTTGAAATGAAAATAAAAATGTTATAAATATAAAAATGTGGCGGAAGTAATAACATTTTCATCAGATACGAACCTCGTGGGGCAAGTAGGTAACTATGTTCTTGTATGTCTTGACCGACATCAGGATGTACAGATATTTGAAAACATTGTGCTTTATTTCCTCCGAGACCTGTTCGTCTTTGACAATCGATATCAAAGAGCCGAGAATCCTTTCAAGATATGGATCAAGAAGATGCGGCTGATCCTGGTACTGCGAAAGAATGAAAGTGTAACGTTCCATGTTCTTCTCGATCTCGCGTTTTTCGGCATCGGGCTTTCGCAATTGCTCGATAAGCGACATGACTTCATCCGTTTCTTTGAAGGCATTGAAGCCGCAACCGATGCTCTCGGCATCCGGACAGTCGTTCAAGACCATTGCAGGTTATTTGCGATTCTGCAACGCGTGTATCAACAAAATATTCGCACACTCCTCAAGCACGAATCATTCGACGTTCATGTTCTCCGACCGAGGGGACGTCGATGGGCACAGATTTTCGCGTCGATTATCCGTTCGCTCGGCCAGTTTATCCCGGTTGTCAATTGAACAATGTATATTCCAACTTTGACAGATCAGAAATCCGTGCAGCTCTCGAAATAGCGGGCGCGTTTCTATGTCAGCTGCAAGTCACCGACAGCTTGGAGGCTGCGAATCGTGTTAGTTTTATTCGTTTTATTTTTAATCATTGGCGCTTTCCATCCGGCTGTGAAAATGATCACGTTAATATGACTGATTGATTTCATTGACCCCTTCTTCCAGAAATTAGAGCATCAGCTGGCAGAATGGACCAATCAGATCAATGCGTCATTATAACGTAATCATTTTCACGGCTTGATGGAAAGGCTCAAATTTTACGCTAAAAGATCTGTCGCTGCCGCTACGGGTGAGCCCGCAACTTCTCGCGGCTAATATAGAAATTCACCCGGCGACTTTGCAGCTACGATCGAAACCCGCGCATTTTCACAATGGCCGCGCGATCTGATTTTATTGCTCCGATGAAATGCTGCTGCGAGTGTTGACCACTGTTGACAACGACGCAATTTGACATGTCGATGTTGTTCGCGTCTTTGATATAAGTGCGGTAAGTATTGAGCCGAAAGCTAATCCTTTCTTCGAAGCCATTAATGCCGAGCACATCTGTACTATAGGTGTTTAAAAAAATTATGTTAACGATAACCCACATTTTCGTTGATTGGTTTTTTAGTAACCTCATTAATTGCTCGATGTCATCGAGCTGTACTCTAATTTACGTTTGATCATTTTTATCGCAGATCCGTGCACGACGAGAATACAGTGAATACTCCATTCATAGTGTAAGCGTGTGTTACTCGTCCAAATGGCTCCGGTCCCTCTGGAGGGTCATCAGACTCCTGTGGCAAACAACATGCCACAGGAGGGAAATCGTGGCGGATCCATCTCTCTGGGAATGCTCATTGATTTTATAATACAGAGAACCTATCACGAGCTCACTGTTCTGGCTGAGCTGTAAGCATACATTTTTCATTCCCCTCAGCTACAATAATGTTAAATTCTCTTAAACTTTAACTTTGTCATTCCAGCTTGCCAAGAAAAACAGATATGGAACGAAAGATTGAAATATATAATTACTCGGCAAGAACCAGGCAATTGTTTGTTCGCCTGTTGGCCCTGGTCAAGTGGGCCAACAGTGCATCCAAAGTAGACAAATCTGCTGTAAGTATATTGACTTGAGTCTCTCAATGACACCAAACGTCGGTCTGCTGTTAGCTGAACTGACGAAACTTGTGTTCTCTTTTTCCAGCATATAATGGCATTCCTGGACAAGCAGTCTCTATTGTTCGTCGACACGGCAGACATGTTAGCTAGAATGGCCAGGGAAACTCTGGTTCATGCAAGATTGCCTAATTTTCATATTCCAGCGGCCGTCGAGGTTCTGACGACTGGAACGTACAGTCGGCTTCCGGCTTGTATCAGAGTAAGGATATCTTTGATACTGTTCATAGGTCAAGTCGATTCTCGGAGCGTGCATGACCTGTTATGTTTTGAATTTGAAGGAGAGAATAGTCCCTCCGGATCCGATAACCCCGTCCGAGAAACGGTCGACGCTGCAGAGACTGAATCAAGTGATACAGCATCGTCTGGTCACGGGAAACTTGCTTCCTCAAATGCGCAACTTGAAGATCGAAGCGGGCAGAGTAACGTTTCTGGTGGAGCAGGAGTTTTCCGTTTCACTGACCGTGATGGGCGACGGGCCGAACGTACCGTGGCGATTGTTGGAATTGGAGATTTTAGTGTCCGATCGAGAAACCGGGGATGGAAAGGCTCTGGTGCATCCGCTGCAGACAAGATACGTTCATCAAGTAGGAAAATCTTTCGAACGTATTGTAGTTGAACGATTGGCGTCTTTAGTTTTGTTATTAATGTGATTTTTTTTGCAAAGGTCGTTCAATCGCGGTTGGCTGAGAGTTCGAATTCATTATCCGAAGTCTACTACATCCTTCACTACTTCTGTCAGTCCTTGCAACTCGAAGTTCTGTATTCGCAGACACTGCGTTTAATTCGAGATAGACTCGACGATCATATTCACGTGGACGAGTACACACCCGGAAAGTGTCTGTCCATATCGTATTGGAGGTGAGTCGCGAGTCTTCCGCAATCGCCGGGTCAGTTTCCCCGAGAGCAGTACCGAGCGTGTAATATTTTTTTTTATTCTTCAGAGAGCTGACGAGCAAAGATCCGCGATCTGAACTCGGGTATCGCTTGACCGTCCAAGTGGATCAAAACGAACCGGCTAGACCCCTCGCCGTTGTTCACGTTCCGTCTTTGGGCAGTAAGGTAAGGAGAAACTAAAACTGAAGGAAATTATAGTATCGATAACAAGAATTTTTGCAGGAGGGTGAAATCGCAGATCGCGCAATCCGATCGGATCAGTTGTCGATGGAGTGTTTGCTCGTCCATACGATTTACATTCGAACGAGGAGTCGATTATCGGAACTGAAACAGGAACTCCAATCAATGCTCAAGGACGTTGAGTGTGAGCTAATTTTATTTTATTTTTCCAATATCTCATGGTGCCTCGTTTCTCGACTATACTATTATTGTCATTGTATTATGATAAATAGGTTCGCTGGCGGGCTCTCCTGCAATTTTGTCGGTTCCCATATTGCAGCCGTGTTTGCGGGCGGAGCTTCTTCTCGTCACAGTGGACACGCACACGGGAATGCTTCAGTGTCACGTGCCGCAGTACGATGCACCTCTCGTTCCCGAGTTAACCGTAGCCTTGAACGGTGAACATTCCCGACTTCCCACCCTCATAACAGAACTAAGGTGAGTAACGGATTTACGTAATCGACTTTTCATTGGAGATCGGTTTTAGAAAATTATACGTTGCCGCAGGTTCTGGATAACGCAACGACGTTGCGAAAAAACTTTACAACACCTGCCGGCAACGCCACACGAGAGATTGCCGTTGCTTCATCATGCCGATCATCCAATGTCGAAGATCAGCAGGCATCGTATGTTCGTTCAGCTTCACAGACATCCCACAGTTATTTTGGTGGGTAGCCCGATTAGTGGCCAGTCTTATGGACGGCTTCGATACTATTTTTCAACTGCATCCTCGTATGTTCTCAGATCGTGGCCTTCAAGGAAAAAGAATCGTCACCGTGCGAGATCGAATGCTCGTTTTACCTGGCGGTGGTGAGGCACAGCTCCATCGAGGACGATCCCCAAGACGACAGCATAGAAACCGAAATACCAAAGATGTATCTGAAAGTTCAGAGCCTCATAGAGTTCGATACATTCGTCATTACGCACGGTCCGTTCACGAGTGTTGACAGTGGTGAGTACCGAACTAGACCGGTTGTCCGGCGATGCGCAATGGGCTCTATGCTGGGACGCGTAAGTCACTTTAACCGTAACGGTATGACAATGTATGAATGTAAATTACACGTGGGATGTACATAGGCTTGAAGAGCGTCGTCGTCACTGTCGCACTGTATCTTTCTAATCGTTCATTAACCTCCTCGTATAAGTTTTCTTACATTTGTAAAAAAAAAAAAAGAAAGAAATGGTGTACAACTAACGATTTAACATCTGGAAAAATACACGTGGCATTGGCACACCGTGTTGCTGCTTTTACGGGGATTAACAGGTGGATTTTTTAGGGAATAATGATCAAGATGGGGGGTGCATTACAGACGTGGTGGAGAAGGGAAGCAACAAACGCAGGAGCACGGGGCCTGTGGGACGCACGGATGCGCCGGGAACGCCGCAAAGCAGGAGACCTAAACACCCGGCGTATTTCATTCCCGAGCTCGCCCACGTCGTTGCCCTGTGCGACGAGCGAATTCCCTTCGTCACGCTGGCTCAAGAGGTAAGAATCTTTCGTCGGTCCAAGTCAATTTATGGTAGAGGTAGTACTAACAAATTTCATACTCGCTCTGGTAATTGGCAGCTGACGAGACGAGACATCGCTCACCAAGGTCTCCAAGTGGAGGCAAACGCAACGGCTCTGGTTCTGAAACTCGTGCAATTGCCGGCGCCGTCGACGACCATAGGATCCGGTAGCGCGTGGCAAGCGCTTCTCAAAAGACTCCTCAGCGTGTCGATAAGAGTTCAAGGAAAGGGCATGGCTAAGACGTGGATGGCGGAGTTTGTATTTTACAGCAGTCCACTCAACAGCAGTCATCCGAAGGAACAAGGTAACGTATTTGCAGATGGGCGCCGACTTTGTCGCCCGTCATTTTTTTAAATGAATTGATTGTCACGTGGCCGTCAATTAATGGGTTCGGAAATGACCGCACTGTGACAACAGCGGCGTTAACTTTATGAACCTCTACGCTCCCATCTTTAATATTAACTAAGTCACCAATCTTGTTAATCAGAAAAATATTTATTTTCTATACATTTTATAATATTGTTTCATTGATGAATTAATTAATAAAAAATGAAAATACGAATGATTATGGAGTAAACGAGGGAGAAAAATTTGTTTGAAATCAACCTAGCCACCTAAAAAGTTGACCATATTTATGATCCCGGACAAACGTGAAGGTCATGACATAACGAACATTTTCTGGATTCAAAAAAGTCAGTCATTTTTTGGTCAATTGACGCTTACAAAAAAAATGACCGTCATGGCAAATCTCTAACCGTATCACATTGAGGGATGCCAAATTTCTATCTGACTCTGACGCAAAATGTTTTCCTAGGCTTGCGAAGACCCGTGTATTTCCAGTACGAAATGGGAACCGCCGATACAGTTACCCGTACCGTTGACTCGTTGTTGAACGACTGGGCCCAGATCGTTCATCTCTACTCGATCGTTCAGGATCTCGCCGAGTACTTCAAAATGGAAAAGTACAATTTGCGTAACATGGTTAGCATCAAGTCGTACAGCTACAGCAAGCTGGTTCTCGCTTACGGGCCAAATCGTGGCGCGACAGTCACGGTACAGTGGAGCACCAACGACAAAGCATTCAAACTAATTTTCGGAAAAAGTGAGTATACATCGAACGCAGCGACGATCCAATCCGTTCCATAAGGTTCTCCAAGTATTATCATTGTTTAATTTTCAGGTCCAACCAACACGACGGTAAATGCCCATTCGCTGATGAAGGAACAGCTCGAGGCACATCTTAATCGGCACAGGAACCTCGCGCAGATAATTCACATTCTAAACGAGACACTCCAACCGCTCATATCTATCAGCAAATTGCCCACGATACCTCAACTCGGTGTATATAACACTGTAAGTGACGACTTCTTTATATTTCGATATTTCCCAGTGAAGCGACAAACGGCGAAAGGTTTCTCAACAAAACAAAAAATCGCGATTGCAGAGACCACAAGTTCCCGTTCAGACTTTCACGATAATGCCACAATGCGTGACTCTCGTGAGAATCGCTTATCAAGGAATGTACTGCTTGGAGTTGAGACTTCGCGGTGGAGGTCTCGTGAGTTTGAGGGACGGAGCTTACAGTCGTTTCGACCGCAGTACAGTCGTCGACGAATTCACACCTACGCAATGCCTCAAGGTAATAAACAAATTCCAGTCTCACCTTGGATTACTCGAAAATTGTATCGATACATTGACTCGATCGTTCTGCAGGCATTCTTATCGAAGTACGTCGACGAGAGCGCGGTATACCGGCGACGGTCTCAATCGGAGGACGACAATCCACCGTCCCCGGTCACAATGGACAGCGACGGAAGTAGCGGAGTCGGTTTCATGAGCCACCATCGGGGCGGTCCACAGTCGCCGGCTCAGCAACGCGACGGCTTGAGGTTTCATCCACCGCTCACGCCACCGTCGGGTAGCAATCCTCACACGCCTGCAAGTCCTCACACCACGAATATCTCGCAGGCCAGTCAGCATCAGAGTTTCGGCAGCAGTCCCGCGACTTCTTTCAATCTAGCATCTCCGCCGTCGCTTCCACCGAACACTCCGAACATGCTGCCGCATCCCTCGCCCGGCTCGGGTCTCGTAGCGAATAGCCCACTGAATCCGATGCACGTGCCAAGTCCGGCCGGTCTTATGCCAACATCATCGCCCGGACCATGCAGCAATGTTCAAGTCGGACATTCGCCAGCCAGTTCTTTCATGCAAACTGGTAAGAGCTAGCGTGCGAAAGAATCCGCGAAGAATCTCACGTGTAACGAAATTATTATCTCCGCAGGTCACATAGACGGAAGTCCGTTCCCCTCGTCGCAGAGCATGGCTTCTCCAGCGGCTTCGAACTGGCCAGGATCACCGAGCGTGCCGCGACCTTCCCCCGCAAGACCAGGTCAGAGTCCGGGCCACGCTGCTCTTCACAGTCCACAAGCTTCCGACCATAGGTCCGGTAGTCACATATCCAGAGTTCTGCCCCAGAGATCGTGGGCCGGAGCGGTGCCTACGCTCCTCACTCATGAGGCGCTCGAGTCACTTTGCTGCCCGTCGCAACTTACCTCGGGATCCATCGGTCCCGACCTATCGCCGCTCGAGAGATTCCTGGGATGCGTTTATATGCGAAGGCAGCTGCAGCGATTCATTCAAACTGACGATTGCGTAAGTTCGATGACCGATCGATTTTGTTCGATATTTGTATTATCATTTTTCGACCGGGACTAAAATCCGTATCTTCTCGCAGTTAACAGCAATCAACAGCACCGAACCAGGTGTGGTACATTTCAGGGTTGAAACGCTGCAGTGCCGAGTGGGCTTGAATCCGCAACATTTTCAATCGCTCCATATCAAAGTGCAACCTCTTCCCGAGCATAACGATCAATGGACTCTAGAGGAACTTCAGGTACGCATCAAATCTATTTCGAGGGGCGTGACCGTTATAGCTCGATTTTGCTCTAATAAATCATTTTTCCTTTTTTTCAGATCATTGAGAAGTTCTTCGATACGCGGGCAGCCGGTCCTCCATACAAACCTAATACGCTCTCCGGATTCGGAAGAATGCTCAACGTTCCGTTCAACGTTCTCAAAGACTTTGTACAAATAATGAGGCTCGAACTTGTGCCCGGTCTCGTTCAACAGCAACAGTTGAAGTGGTCCGTGCAATGGTGTCTGCGCATACCACCCTCGGCCACCCCGATCGTACCGATGGGAATGGCAGCAGTGGTGGTCTGTCGAAACAAGATTTTATTCTTCGTGAGTAATCCTTTGGCTCTTGTATTTTCCGTTGTGACAAACTTGTCTTATATCGAGCCTTTACTCCTGTGGCCAGCTTCAAATAACAAGAATCGGCGTACCGTACCAAGGGGAGCCGCCGTCTTTGGTCCTACCGCTGGTGTACGACGTGAGCACTAATCTGACTCAACTTGCCGAGAAACGAGATCCCGGACCGGTGTCGGCGACCGCGGCGGCGTCGCTGCAGCTCAAGAGATTCGCTGAGTACAGCGCGATCCCATCGGAGTGCTCGCTCTTCCCTGCCGTCCGCGATCTCCTGGCAAATCTCACCCTGCCCTCCGAGCCTCCGGTAATCTCACAGGTAAATAAAAAATGTAGCCAATTGGTCTCCACAAAGAAACCTTTTATAAGAACGATGATCACATGTTCGCGTTATTTATTGCATAGGTCGTCGCCTCGCCGGCTGGTGGACAAGTGACGCCGACTCAACAGATTCAAAGTCCAGCGATGCAGATGCACTCACCGATGGCCGGCGGACAGGGACCTTCGCAAGGGCCTTACGGGATTCAAGGTATGCCCACAATTGGGATGATGGGAGGACCTCCTCAATAGTTGTCTTACTCACCGGCACCGTTGCGACCGCATTGGTTCTCCCAAAGTTGGAACGATTGAGTCAATAAATCCGAGGCTTTCGGCCAACCATACGTACCAGTAGACCCACGCGATCAGACCAACGGTTGTACAGCGACCATTATTCAAGCCAATATTTTTGTCGTATTATAAAAAACTTTTAGCTTCAACGAATTATTAGAAATTCACGATCCTGCGATAAATTCGTCATTTTATCACGTAATGGTGTCTTTAACTTGCGGCAACAATGATCGAGCGAAGTATATAGGAAAAACGGGATAAGAACAGAGGGAACTTTGCAAAGTAAACTACGCCTAGTTTCTCACGTTTAAGAATAATATAAAACTTTCTGTTTTTATTCCGTGTGTACAGTTTTTACAAAAGAACATTTAATAATCGCAACAAATGAATGATACTATAATTGTTATTAGTATGTATATTATAGAATAATCGATCGTAGTTATGATCGTTATCAATTTTCATGTGTGAAATATATACATTTTTAGATCGGGTATCAGTCTCTGTATAAACGATGTGAATATATACCATGAATCCCGCGTTTTTCGTCGACACTCTAATATATCTTTCGCGCTCAGACACACTTTCACCTCTACACGGTCATGTGAGAACTTTTCGTATTACAACAATACGTCCGAGCAGCAGAAATATCAACTTACATTCTCTACCCTTTGAGACTTGCAATAAATAGAAGTGATATCGACAAACGAGTTATCAACTTGTTGCTTTGATGTCACCTTTCTTCTTGGTTCGCAACGATATATAACATCGTAACATCTAATCAATCGCATTTTTTTCGTGTTGCACACTGCCGAATTGAGATACATCTAAAGAATAGACACGACTGTCACTCTTGCCTTTAGAGGCATAGTGCTTTATTTTTTAGAAACAAAAAAAAACCAAAATAAAATGTGCTCAACAGACAATAAATTCCACAGTGGATTCATTTTTCGGTTGCTTAAAAAAAAAGATAATTTCAATCGTAAGGCCAAACTCACGCAGTTAGACGATAAACGATGACAAATGGAAACTTTCGAAAATTGCAACTTTGTTCCATACTTATAGAGTAATTCTATACGGATATATTTTCGAGCCTCAAGCTGGAAACGTCGTTCGGTCTCCTCGCGACAATTTCGTACTGTCGTACCTACTACCTTACGTAGAGAATGCGAGACGTGATAGACAAATATCGTTTGTACACTTCGAAAAGTACGCGTCGCGAATACTGTGCGAGAATTGAGAAAAAAAAAAATAAATACAATAATTATAGTGCAATGCATACAAACGAAAACAGAGGGTAAGGAGCATTCGTAATTCTATGCTATGTAAACTATACATTGCTAGACCAAGCTCTCCGCAAATCTATTCGACACTCGTAGTCGAACCTCTGGTTATTGGAGGACGCGTGCCAAATAGATCCGCCCGAACGTATACAATAATATATTTTTTATATTGAAAATGATTTTGCGCCAGATACAACTTTGACGAAAATAAGGAAAAAAAAAATACGCCTGTTCGACCGATACAGATCACATAGTTCCGTATAATAATTAGTATTCTACATACTTATTACGAATATATAGATATTGAAGGTATGGATGTCTGTTATCGTGAGATGATATCTTCCCTTCTCCTACGCTCTAGCTGAATCGATCGTGGGAGAAGCTGGCACGGGTCCGCTAGAACTCGTCGCACTCCATTCTGTGTCGTCAATTTGTCTTTGAATCTGTTTTTATTTTTTTCTATTTTTTGTTTTTTTTCTCCTTTTTTTTCTTTTTTTTTCTAGCGATCCGATGAGAAAACCGAGCGTGAGATTTTTCGTTCGAGGACGTTTGCCGTCGGCTTTGGCCAGCCTAGGGTTCGGCTAGCATAGTTTTTTCAAGCAAGCAAGGCACAGGACCTCTACGGGTTCTCTGAACGTGCGAATGCTAGGAGGCACTACTCAACAGATCCATGCTCTTAACGTCTCGTCAGCAGCAGCACCAACAAGTTAACACTGTAATGAAAATTTCTAGAGTGCATGGCATCGACAACCATTGTGATTTAACGGAGGTAATTGTTATTGGGCCGGCCATTTTGACCCTTTTGTGCGAAGCCACCAAGCCGATTTTACCACTTTTGCTTCACCGATTTACCTCCACTCCAAAGTGCTTTTTGTTATTATATCGGAAAACCACCTTCGCCAATATTATCATTATTATTATTATTATTATTATTGTTATTAACAGTAGAGACAATGAAACTTTGTTAGACACGAGCATAGAGAAACAGAGAAGGAAGCTTAGATATAATGAAGGCGGTGGTAAAAACGGCCCGATTACTTCTCATCCTCTTCCCGACCGGTTCAATTTTCAGAGCGTTATGATCCGAAACATTATTGCATAGAATTATATACCTTTACATTATGAACTTTGGGAATGTACAGTAATAACAGTAGTATCGCACTACTCGTCTTTGACAAAATCGAAACGGACGGACCAAGAGTCTTCGTACGCATTTTTTTTTTGTTTATTCATTGTAAAAAATATATTTTGTGCGTGCAGAATTGACGAAAAATAAAATATGTATCGTTTCAAAGTTTGCCGCGTTTATCACTTTGTATAAAATAAAAAGTTCTTCAAGCCCAGACACATTGGTTTTATGCGTATCTCGATTTGAGAGTAAAAAGAACTTGAAGAAGTGTACTTTGTCGAAGAGTTAAAGACGACAGTTTTGCATAATATCGCTCGAGTTGAGATTCGTTAATTTCGAAGATCCTGGACCGTGTCTTTTGGTTGCTCCGGATCGGTAGGACAATCCCGCCGAGCATAGTAAGAAGCACCCGTGCACAAGCCGATCATTGCCAACCTGCTCCCAATTGCTCGAATAATCGAAATAGGTTCCGCGAACGGCGCTCGAGACGGTTCGCGGCATTGAAAAATTATTAACGGAGTGGCTAAAATTGGCCATACGTTACACCAAACTGTCGTCCGGACGCGTAAAGGAATCACGGTGGAGAAGCAGTCGACAAAATGACGAATCGAATAAAAAAAAAAAAATTGGCATGCAAGGAATTCACAGCGAAACAAATAGTCCATGCCCTAATTTTACGGTATTGTCGTGGAATAGCGTTAAACGTGTGGAGAGCTCGAAGGTACGAAACGATGGGGAGAGATCTGCGATGCTGAGAAGACGGCGCCCACAGGCGCGGGGTCAAATACCAATTGACACCTTCACCTCGTTCATACTCGAGACTACATGTGTATACCTCTCTCTCTCGAACCGTCATCCTCAATTCACCGTCACCATAATAGCACCGATTCACCAGGCCTGTCTCGACGACACGTCTACGCAAGCTAAAAGAACGTCCTTCGTCAATGGATTTCGAACAGCTATACTTGTCTTTCGGGAATCTCGGACGGCTCTTTGATCAGTTAATAAATAAGGATTCTACTTGCGTTAATTTCTTACAGACTCGACTTAAAAAAAAATCACCAGTTACAAAAACCGGCAGACAAGCCGGTATCGTGCTAGTTTCTTTACGTTTTTTTTTAAATGCAAAGCGGTAACAATATAAACGATTCGACTCTTCATCGACGAGATATTTTGGCGGCATGCACGAGCGGTACACGAATCTCGATTACTCGTGCGAATACTGAAGTTTCTAATATTATTGTGTTACGACGCAGTATTATTTTCATAGTTATTATTTAATATTTGTGTTTATAAAAGAGAATTGTATATATATATATTTTTGTGTATATACTTTCGATATACAGGAGTTGGCATGTAATTAACAGGGCTCACGTGGCGATGTGATCGTGACTCATGTTACCGCCGAATTGGGTGTGCTCAACCGTGCCCGTACGTATTAATTGTACGTGGCCCACGTACGGCTAACGCGAGATCCACAAAGAAAATGCATTCTCTCTTTCGAGTCGAGCGAGGTCCGATAGAGAGCGAGCGAGAGTGAGAGAGTGTCTCGGTTTACTCGTTGCCGGGTGGCTCTACGCATCGATAAACTGCAAATTCAATGTTCGCAATGTGTGAAAACGCGGGTGCGTAACCGGCGTCGGGAGGAGGCTGGATTAATCTGGACTCGATCGGCTTAAGATTAAGCGAGGCCCGACCGTATCTTTGGCACGATACTACTACTTTGTTTTTTTTTCCCCAATTATTCATTAAGAGCGGTCCCTCTTGTATTTCGATTATCTCTCATTAAGAGTAAACTTTAATTCCAAGCCTACCATGTTGCGGTCGCCAATAACAGCACGCCAGGTACAGAGCCATGATGATGACGAGGAGCTCGATGAAGACCAGCGCAGCGGCCACACCGATCACGATCGCGGCGTTCTCCTCCACCTTGGTGACGATCGCCTCATAGCATCCCTGACGAAAATGCGATAATTCGGCAATCAATCGTGTCGGAAATTCAGACTCTCGTCATGGCCTCTTCGCAACCGACTGGGCTTTCGCAACGTTGACCTACCTTGCTTATGTTCGCGTTCGCGGCCGTTGGACTGCTAGGACAGAATTGATCAACCAGTGCTCCGTTTTCCTTTTTGCAACAAGAGTCCGGCACCATTTTTCCGCTCGCCTTAAAGTTAGAGTTCTCCTCGAAATCTCGGTAACTCTCGACACCGCAACATTGCATCTTGAAAGCGAATTAATTTCAAATTAAGTTGCTAATTTTCTTAGACAAATAACTCGGGGGATTTACAAGGTATGCGGTAACCGCGAGAGAGGAATTACAGGTGCCGCGGAAACCGGAAAATTCGCTTCTTTGCCATTAACGCATTCCTCATCCAAGGTATAATCGTGGCATTAATTAGAAACGGATTTTACCTGGCTCATGATGCCGTCCCACGCGAGCGTCACGGTCTCGGCTTGTTCCTCGCTGGCTGAGTAGTACTTTATCGTCGACTTTAGGAAATCTTGTGTACCCTTAACGGTCTGCGAACATAATATAAAAAAGTAAATAAATAAAAATAATGCGTCACGAAATTTGTTTCCAACACTTGAATAGTCCACGTTATTAACCACTAGTGGGGTGTTGCATGGACTGTGAAATTTAGATTTCCCGAGATTTTACCAGAAATACGTCACTTCCGCTCCGGTGATCTCGTTTTTTAAATGGGAAGAAACGCATTTCCGGCATGACCGTTACTTCCGGTTGAAATATGTGATTTTCAAACAAAAAGTAACGTATTGCCGTTTTTACGTCATTTCCGGAAAAAAATACCATTTTTCAAACAGAAAGTGACGTATTTCCAATATGACGTCACGTGCGGACCGGAAGCGACGTATTTCAAACAAAGCGGTGCAAACATAAAAATAAATCCAGAACTTTCAAAAATATATAATAGATAAAACTTACATCCCCCTTGAGTCCGAAGGCTAGGCCAACGACGATGCATTCGAGGATCAGGACGACGACAATAAGGACCCCGTACTGTAGAAATGAGAGGAGAAAAATAAGTTAAACAAGGTACAGAGATGTTCGAAGAAAATCGGCAAAAAAAACCGCTTCACTCGATTATGCCATTTTCTCATGGCGTTACAATAACACCGGAATTTACATCGGAACGAACTTACGACACAAAGAAGACACCTGGACTCGAACATGGCACCGCAGTAACCCAAGAAGCTGACTATAAAAGTCAAGGCTCCGGCGACGATGAGTATGTAAGCCATTATCTTTATAACGTCCGCATCGGTCTTTGTCTGTAACGAGAGAAGAATAACGAGCAATTAATTTAAACATTACGCTAGTCGGGATATTGTATTTGCCACGCGATCGCTTGATCTCTTCATGTCTATTTATAATCGTTTATCGGCTTTACTACGGGTCTGACGTAAGAAACGAGAATTTCCGCCGACGAGTCTGATCCCGTCGAACACACCGCTACATGCCGACGGCCACTTGTTGTACTAAGGAGAATATGACACAATAAGATCGAGGAGCGAGTCGAGGGAAAGGCTCGACTTATAGACGGACGACCCTATCCAGTTACCTGACGGCAAAACATTCGACGTACTTTCGTCGGAGGCTTAGCTCGATCGCCTGAATATTTATTTTTCTTCTTCCCTTCTCGCAGGAGAAGCCGTGCTTCCGCGAGAAAAAGATTCTCACAAAGCCATGCGAATAACTTCGATAAACGAGGAAACAATGGGCAAATTTAATTTGCATCTTTTTTTTCTTGCAAGTGAATTGATGTCTCGAGAAGACTCGATTCCCCGAGGAATTTTCAAGAAACATTACATAATGGAGGCAATCATCTGTTCCCATATTTCGCTATTCCGCAGTGATCTGTCCGAGACAAAACGCAAATTGATTCTCGATGAGGCCAAGGCAAAGACGCTGTTTATCGGAGGTCGAACGACGGAGGGAGCTGACACAATACAGTGACGAAGATCGGCGGTTACTCTGACAGGAAATAAAAGAAAACAATCTCGACTCCACGCCGCGCGGTTAATACCGGTACGGTTGGAGAATCTAATTACAATCGCGAACAACCTGAACGTAGGCATGCAAGGGATCGCGAGAATGAGCGCCATTGCTGGACGGGCGGGCGAGCGAATGGCCGCTTGGGCAGAGTTGTTCTGTCGGCGATATCTCTCGAGCTGTCGTTAGCAGACGTCGCCGAGCTCTTCCACCGTGAATAGATATGCCGTGGAGTGTTTTCCGGAGAAAGCCGTAAGACGTTTCTACGATCGGGTGTGCTCGGCGTCGAAAGCCGAATAATAGTCTGCGACCTCTGGCCGGGAGGGCGTCGACAAAGTATCGGCGGAGATTGTCCCACGGCATCGTGGCTGCGTCTCTGCACGTCACTGCTACACGATACGACGAGCTCGGTTCAACTTTTCTGGATAAATTTCACGGTGGAAGGAAGAATGGAAGAAAAAAAGTTTCGTCGGCGAGGGGCACCTGTTGAACGAGACTCTCGATGCTCTCTCGACGCCGCCTTAGCGTGTCGCCTAATAGGTGGCTCGAGTGTATAGCCAAACGGATTCCCGGGTCGGGCAACAGTCTCGCTAATGGGTTTCGATGTTACGGATAACTCGAGGCAAGATCGATCGTTTGCGATTAAAAAAAGTATGCCTAATCGTAAATGGATCGTGATACCTTTATGGTGGAACGTTATTTTCGACGATCAAGATATGTCTGTAGCATAGCGTTCTCGGTTTCTTTGTTATTGAACCGTAGGGACCTACCTACGGAAGCTTATAAAAAATCTATCGTGCTTCGTAGCCCTTCGGACGTGAAGCATCGCGTGGCTTAGGACGGAGATGTACTGGGGGCTGTTTAGACGGCTGTCTACACCGATAAGTAAATGAAAGTCGAGAGTAAGTCGAGCGTAGGAATGCCTTTGAATAGAACGAGGAGTGTTTCACGACTTTAGCCAGTATTAGTGAACGGATTTTTATACCATGCTATATTTTGATTAAAAAACTTACAAAGTCGCAGTAGCTCAAATTGTTATTACAATAGAACCTCGATTCTCCGAACCCGTCGGGACCGAGTCCAGTTCACATAATTCGGATAATCTAAACACAATTTTTTGTACGGCAATATAATCCGTATATAAATGAAACATATATAAATAAAATAGCAGTATATATTAAACCATATTTTTAACGTATTTCCAACATCGAAGTCTCATTTCAAGGGTTCTGTGAAATGAAGTCGTTCAATTTTAATTGCCGAACCCTACCTACGCACTTTTGAGCAGCGAAGTGGCGAAGCCGCTTCCGTGTGAACTACGTATGTAAGGCGATTCGAACGATTTTGTGTTGAAACTAGTCTCTGATACGTGCTGTCCGACTCTGCTAGGGCGGGTGAGACTGCTTGGGAAAACCAGTGTGCGAGCGGATTGACGCTGGATGAGGAAAGGCGCGCTTCCGTACGCTTGAACACGGGCGCGGTTCTTCTGCGGCGAGCAATGATGTATAATATTTCCCGCTAACGTTCGGATAACCGAGCATTCGGATAAACGGAGCCATAGTTCGGATAACTGAGGGTTCCGATAATCGAAGTTCTACTGTACTGTTATTATTATTATTACTTCTGGTTTGACTATCGGTCAAATCTGATATCGGATTAGTGCTCAGCGTGAAAAAGCATGGATTGAATTATGCTCTCAGTTATTGTAGAAGCAGTATCAGCTAGTCGCCTCGCAGTGGTTGGCCTTGGGAATAATTAAAGTAACAACGACAGGTAAACTTTGTATCATCGACAGATGATTTCTATACGGTTCAGGCACGAAACAGGGCTCACCGCTACGTATGTCAGGTTTTGCAAGTATAATGAAACATTGAAATTTAACAAAGGTACGCAACCAACACACATTCAAGCACGCAGTCTCGCGGTACTGTACGCTAATAGTGACTAATTGTCACCCACCGCGGCATGATATTTTTACGACACTTACGTGACTACATTGCTCACATCGGAGCTCGCTCGAGCACCCGTGACTTTATTGCGTAATTATTCGGCTTTTCTCCGCTCGTAAGAATAACTCGTTATAGTCCAATGTACATAGCGTTCTAGTGCGGAACGACAGGTGTCCTTAAAGCAAAATGATTCGATAGATTTTTCCAAATGGTTCCCCCCTTGTGTACACTGAATGTCTCATTAATTCGCCACCAGAGGCTCTCCCCGTCTCTCGAGCAGGTTTCTTCTGCGAACATCTTTCCGATGACGGATCGTCGTTTCGGAAAATATGTTCCACTCTCTAGTAACACCCAACCTAATCGCTCGATACTTGTCTCTTTCTCTCGAGGCAATCTAACGCGTGAAAGTCGCGCTGCAACGTAGGACCGACACGCGCCCGCTTCCCTTTCACATTTATGCTGAAAGCGTAATCGAGATCGCTTCGCGACGTCGTGCAGGCGAGCTCTCGCAGCAAGCTGGAAAGCTTGGTAAAAAAATTAAAAAAAAAAATTATGCCGGATCGATTTCGCGGTTGAACGGCTCGGAGTTGGACCGAGAAGGAAGCTGATTATACCTGGCCAGTATGCTACATTAACTCGGTGGAATAAAGTACTGAGAGATCTCCTACTACACGGCAGTCTTCAATTAACCAATCGCGTATCGCAAATTTCGCCGGGCACCATAAGGACTTATTGATACGCTCCTGATCGTCTCTACGCATAGATATTTTTCGAGGTCCAGCGAACTCCAGTCACGGAGGATATCGCAGTACTCTCGTCAAAAATATTCGGCGCCGTCCGGCAATGCCGGAACGCCCGTTGTTCCCACTCGGACCTACTTACTTTTCGTGGAACAAGCGTTTCATCGAGTGTCGACTATAAACTCCGGGTCACTTTGCTCGGTCGCATGTTTACGCAACAGTGGCGCGCACTCTCGGGACCGTTAAGTTTGCTCTCCCCGTCGCTTGCGCAAACGGGATTGGAGGTTATAACGATACGGTAGAAACAGGTGTGACGACTACCAGTTTTAACCAACGCACGGAGACCGACACAGGCTGTACTCGTCGTATTCGTAGGTTATCGTAGGGTGGAACGAACGAACCTATTTTTGTTCTTCCACTCTATCGAGATTTGTCGAATATTAACTATTGGCACTGTAACGTCATGACCTGCGACTACTTGTGTGACGTAGCTGTGGCCTGTGGCAAAGTCTCGAAAGGCCGGTAACCGCAAGCGACGACTACTGGTTTTGACCACCGCACGAAGTCAAATGCTGCACTCGTATTCGCAGGATATCGCAGGGTGGAACGAACGATCATATTTTTTTGTTTTCGACTCGAAAGAGGTCTGTCAAATATTAATTATTGGCACTGGAAGGTTGCGACCTGCGGACCGCTTGTGTGACGTAGCTGTGCAAAGCCTCGGAAGGCCGGTAATCGCGTTTCTCCTTTAACGCAAAAGACCTAGATAGAATAGTTGTTCTGGCCAAGTTCGATTTTGTCATTAAAGTTTACGTTGTTCCGAATGAAACGAGAACGTGCTCAATGCTGCGCTTCCCACTTGATGCAGGGGTATAAGATCTTCGAGTTGGAAAGTAGAGAATTGTGCCAACCGATCGGCGATGGCCCGCTTGTGGATTTCCAGTCCGGGGACGATCGAGTTTTACACTCCGGCCAAGTGGACTGGCGCTGCTGTGCATTCGTCTTTAGAACAGACAGCTCGTGACGCTGACGATCCCTTCATCGATGTACTTACACTTCATCGATGAAAATGATAGTGAATACCGTTGGGAATAATCACCAAGCGTACGGGACCGAAGTCTTGAAAAAGCTCGCCGTAGTTTGCGTGTCACGAATGAAAGTAAAACTTTTACTTTCCTCGATTCGCTGCGCTCGCGGACTGTTGCACCGGACCAGTCGCAGAACTCGAGTGTATTTATGGCGTTGCAGCGACCAACGAGAGGAATCGATTAAATTATTACTCATTCAAAGCAACTTGTTCGACCGTTATGAAAAGCGCTCTACACTCAATTAGATAACGACGTGGAATTAACAAACAAAAAAGCCCAAACAGATTGAAACGACGTCACAATCGTTTCGTAAATAATTAATTACACGAAACACCGCAACGAAGATTTCGGACGGCCCGACTCTTGCCCCCTTCTTTTAAAGTTATCAATTCCGAATTATCAAGGCATGAAACTTTCGCGCTTCACAAAAACATTTTTGTAACATGTTTTTCGCGATTTTTTTTCGTCTGCACGCTGGTGTGAAGATACGGTGGCGAGTCTTTAATGAGATAGCCTCAAAGCGCTTCGCTCGCTCGCCAATAATTCGAAGCTGGCCATGGCCGAATGTAATATTTACGGATTGAGAAAGAAGTAACGGGGGTTACTTACATACCTCATTCTTCCTTCCGAGATTGTTCTTGCGGATCGTCATGCGGACGATTTCTGTTTTAGGTAGAAAATAGGATTGATGTGTCGGCCTATACGAGGCTCGTATTGTGCAGTTTCGCGAATGGGATTGCGATGCGGGCCGGCACAGTGGGAACACAGACACGACGCGCAGGGAACGTATATAGGCAGAAGCGCGTGTAACGTTCGTGTACTATATGCACTATGAAGCATCGTGTTCCTGCGACGTGCGAGTGCGTTTGCTCATTGGCTTCAATTGCCTGCGGAGCTCCGGGCACTCTCTGGGAATGCGTTGTAAAACGATGCCCGGCAGAAATTGGCGAGGGATTTAAAAAATATTTAAAAATGGCAAAAGTCGGGGCCGCGTTACGTCAGCGCAGAGAGAACGCGTCTACTGCACACTTATCATGGTATTACAAAACAATAAATTTCACTATTACTTCATCGGAAAAAAAATGCTCGGGTGCACTCGATGTGTCTGGATTTTTCATCGTTGATATCGACCTTCGCTACATCGCCTATAAGGATAATTGGTCGGTCGACGAGAAAGTTCTTTGGAAACCCGATAAATATTTCGTTTCCTCGCAATCGCGCATTCGAGACTTTAAACTTGAGGCTATCGTGGTTTTATCGCTTATCTGTGCGCTATCGTTGTTTTATTTTTATTTTATTTCTTTATGCGCTATACGTGACAATTTGTCAATGCCGAGGAGCAATTTTTGTTTTATCTCGCCCACTTTGGGCGTTTACGTGCCGTACGTGTCCTGCCTGCGCGTTCGTCCAGAGTGCACGAGTACCGCGAACCTCCCACACGCGAAACCACTGACAAATTCAACGAGCAATCGTCTCTCCCGTGGGACGAAGTACCGATAATTAGAGCGCACTCGAGAGTGGTCTCGGCGCGCATGCGCCCTCGGTCCTTGACGAATACCATTGGATTCGAGTGCAAAATAGATTATTAAATTGTCTCGACGATAGAAAAAAAAATCGTTTCTTGCTGTGTCCAATGAATAGGGAATTTTGCAACTACAGGACACTCAGGAAAGCAAATGTTCGGCTTTAAACAACAGAGCTACCGAGATCCTCTTGGTCTCGTAAGAATTGGATGCGTTTCTCGATGGGACGAATTGCCGATAATGAAAACGCACTCGAAAGTGGTTTCCGTGCGCATGCGTCATCGACCTTTGGCGAACGCCATTGAATTTGAATGCAAGATAGATAAGTGAACTGACTCGACGACAGAAGACAAAAATTGTTGTTTCTCAATGAGTCCGATGATGAGGAAATCCCGCATCTATAGGACACTCAGAAAGGCAAATGTTCGGCTATAAACAGCCATAGTACCGAGATCCTCATTGGAATTCATGTCTCGTAATAATTGTATGCATTTCTCCATGGAATGAAGTACCGATACTTAGAGCGCATTCGAGAGTCGACTCGGCGCGCATGCGTCATCGATCTTTGGCGAACGCCATCGAGTTCGAGGGCAAAATAGATAATTAAATTGACTCGACGATAGAAGAAGAAAAAAATCGTTGTTTCTCGATGAGTCCGATGAAGAGGAAATCCCGCAACGATAGGACACTCAGGAAGTCAAATGTTCGGCTATAAACAACCGTAGTACCGAGATCGTCATTGAGATTCATGTCTCGTAAGAATTGTGTGTGTGCGGCTGGTTACACGTTACAGTTCATTTGGAGGTCACGACACTCGGCGAATACTCGTAACACTTAATTCGTATCGTTGACACGATGTTCGCATCGTCGGGCAGTGTGGCTGTTGATACGCCAAGCCGCGCCCTTGCGCACAACCACTTTAATGTGGATTAAATAAATAATATTATGGAGATGCAAGATGACGCAACGATTCGCTGCTCCAACGGCCAGTGTGCATTTCAGACGAATTTGACACTCGAGCGATGCCTTTCGTCAATGGTTCTCCAGGCGGAGAACCTTGGAGAACGGGTTTCCAACTGGTTGTAACGCAAGAAGTACACGAGGGGTTCGTTCTCTCTTCGGTGTGCAGCAAGAATTTTTACGAGTCTCTCGCTGCAGGCCGCGACGGAGCCCGGTTTCTCCAAAAGTCTCGCAACCTGCATTACACATTTGGTCGAAAATAGGATTTTCAAATCGGAAGTGACGCAGTTCCAGTAAATCTCCGACCCACGACAACCTGCCAGGGCGTTTATAAATGGCCTTTGAAATTAAACATAAATGCCGAAGGTTAAAGAGGAAAAATATTTATTATTCTTGTCATTTAACACCCTCCCCAATAAAGGTATATAATAAAATATATTAAATATATTAAATATATTAAATATATTTAAAATACTTCAAATATATTTAAAATATATTAAAATATATTAAAGATATATTTTTTATACATTAGGCAGGGAACGCCGGAAGAGCATGCTACAGTTCCGTGCAATGAGCGAGTCCCCCGATCATAACCGTTTCACCTTTCCGAGATGCGAAGCACGGAGATCCCGCAGCCACGGTACTCCCTGTAGCGTTTTCTACGTGTATCTCGTTATCCACTTTGCATAGGTCCCTAGGGCGACGCGCCTCCACACATTAGAACGACTCTCGCGTGTTTCGTCTCAATTATAATACTCGGTACTGAAACACTCGGCAATTCGGAGTAGGCTAATTAATAGTAACGATAGTAACGAGCGTGCAAAGAGAGTCTCGCGCAATTACGACAGTCAAGTGTTAAGTGACTCTTCGTCCCCGGCCGAGTCACCCGTCGGTGTGAAACTTTTTTTTTCTCCGAGTGAAGATAACATTCAGGTACCCGTAAGTGCGAGTACTCCATTTTCTCACCGTGCCAAAAGGCCGATTTTTCCATTCCCCACAAACCTTCCGACGCATCCCTGCTGAGTCATCCATCGGTGTGAAACGTATTTTTTTTTTCTCCGAGTGAAGATAAAATACATGTAGGGAAGAACGAGGCAAAACGGAACAGTGGGGCAAAACACAATTTTCCAATCATTTTTTGATGGTTCAGTGGGGCAAAACGGGCCAGAAAACGTAGATGTATCGATGGGGCAAAATGGGGCGTCCAATTTTTTTTGGAAAATTGCGTATTGGCCTATTGTCCCGTTTTGCCCCACTGCCCATTTTGACCCGCTCTTCCCTACCGGTAAGTGCGAGTACTTCATTTTCTCACTGCGCCAAAAGACCTTTTTTCTATTCCCCACAAAGCTCCGTGGCTCTGACCCACTTTTACGAAACGCTCCAGTTCATGGACTTTTCATTTCTTCCCTCGGCCAGCGATCCCTCTGAAAAACACGGGGCGAGCTCCGGCACGACCCAGTTTCGCGATCAAGTGGCGCTGGACTCTCGCGAATGAAGAGAACTCCGGCAGCTCGGGACTACGGTCTGTGCGGACGCTGGTAGTTCTCGGCATTGAGCACCGACCCATCCGGGCCACTGTGAATTCTCTTTTCTTCATCTTCCTTCAAACTCGGGACGGCATTTTCTACGACCTTCCTCGTTGCCTCCTCAAAGGTCTTTGAGCACTTTCACGGCTCGGCCTTTCCGCACCCGGTGTGAAGTCCGACCTTCTTTTTCTTCGTCTTCCCATACAACTTTTTTCTTTCTTTACAATGCATTCACGCAGAAGCACAGAGCGAGCGAAGTTCCTCGTTGAATTTTCCCGCTTTTTTATTTTGTTCTTCCCGAGGCAAACCATCGCAAGTTTATCCGCACGATGCGCCTGCCAATGTCGAAAGTAACGGAGAAAAAAAAGTTGCCGGGGCTGGTATCGTTAATAAATTCCGAATGAAGAATATCCGGGTCGCTCGATAGCTTCGGTATGCCGTTTTACTCCAGCTCCACTCGAGCCGATCCCGAAGGACATTACTCGTCGGAAAAACCTATATTTTTTCCTATTTTCGATATAGGAATTTCACGTAGGGGAGAGCGGGGCTAAATGGGGCAGTGGGGTAAAACGGGACAATAGGGCAAAACGCAATTTTCCAACAAATTTTGGACGCTCCATTTTGCCCCATCGATACATCTGCATTTTCTTTTTGCCCCACTGTACCCGTCTTTGAACTGTACTGTACCCGTTTTGCCCCACCGTACCATCCAAAGATTATTGGAAAATTGTGTTTTGCCCCACTGTCCCGTTTTGCCCCGTCGGAAAAACCTATATTTTTCCTATTTTCGATATAGGAATTTCACGTAGGGGAGAGCGGGGTAAAATGGGGATGTGGGGTAAAACGGGACAATAGGGCAAAACGCAATTTTCCACCAAATTTTGGACGCCCCATTTTGCCCCATCGATACATCTGAATTTTCTTTTTGCCCCACTGTACCCGTCTTTGAACTGTACTGTACCCGTTTTGCCCCACTGTACCATCCAAAGATTATTGGAAAATTGTGTTTTGCCCCACTGTCCCCTTTTGCCCCGCTGTCCCATTTTGCCCCGCTTTTCCCTACATCGGTATCTCATCGTGGATGCTGGAGTTCGCTGCAGTCGGGCGGCTTCCCGAGGGGCCGCGGACGAATCAATCGATTACGAAGCATCGGCTTTTCCGATTCCCGAGTCGAGTAGAATGTGTGTCCGGGGTAATTCCTTGAGACATCCACCCTTGACAGTCGACGAAGAGATGCGAGCGAGGTCGAGCGTGTCGAGAAAGGGAAAATTCCGATTCGAATCGTAGAAATGGTGCCAAGTAGCACGAGCGAGGACGTTCGCGGATGGAGACAACTTCCGGTGTCTATTCCTTCGTTCCTTGTTTCCAGCACCGGCCTGCGATTCGGTGCCAAAAGAAAACACAGCCGCGGCTCAGAGGCCCGAGGGTACGCGCTGTGAAGTCATCGCAAGATGGATATTTGGAGCAGCGCCAAATCGCCAGAGAGCCATGCGTTCGGAAAATAACGACGCGAACAGGTGGTCGAAAGGAGGACACTTCGCTAGGGACTTTTGCCACTTTTCCTCGTTGGACGGAGGCGAGAGAAGAATCTCTTACCTCCACCCGTGCTCCGACAACTTTTACTTATCTACCTCGTATAGCTCTGGAATATCTATGTATACAGTGAGAAATAAAAATGGTTGGAGCAGCCAAGGCGCGGTGACATACCTTCAAAAGTGTTATTTGCTTGGTACAACGAAAATATTTATTCGAACAGACACATTTTGAATCGATCGAAGCAAATCATCGTTTAAGGAAAAATGTTTGCGTTAAACGATGCTAGCTTTCTCTATGAGAATATTCAGTGATCAATTTTGGCTTCCTTATAGAGGAAGCTATGTACAAAATTGTAATAATTTAACACCTTTTTTAGAAGCGTAAAAAATTTCTACATCTCATTAAAATTGAAAAGATAAAAATTAAGGATAAAATTTATTCTAGAAAATCGCTAACTGAAATTTGCGTATTCAGTCTTTGTGAGGCCAATTTTCATGTATTCTTCACTGCTGATTACAAAATATCATCGTGAAAAAAAATGGTTAATCCAACAATTTTTTCTCAGTATGGTGTTCAAGATCTCTTCGCACAAAAAAAAATGAAAATAAAAATAAAAATAAGGTAAATAAAAATGAGAAGAAAACTTACCAAAATGTTGGTGTGATCAACCTTGTTGACGAGGTCCGTGAAGGAGCTTCTGTCTGCCAGCAGCCATATTCCGACGGTGAGGGCCGCCCCACCGGCGAGCTGAAACGATAGAAAAAAAAGTAAATATATTAGTTGAATGCATTATTCACCGACGCAACAACCGGCCGATCCGCTTCAGCGATCTCGAGGACGTTCGGAGAGTCGCTTTATAGGCTGCGAACGTTAGAGCCTTACTACGCCTTCGCGACTTCCTCCGTCGGAGATCGTAACTCTATCCTAAACGGTGAACGCAACGCGCGTACTTGCCTCGTACCGGGCATCGAGAGACAATAGAAACTCTCGACAGAGCATTTTATTTTTCTATGCGCTTATAAAATATACCCATTCCGAGTGCATATTGCAACGTCATAACAGAGAAGATAGCGGGTTAAGACGATTAAAGAAAAAAAAAAGAATAAAAAAAGACAATGCTGCCCGGTCACGCTTCGTTGATTTCGAGTTCGCGTCGACTCTTCTCCCGGTCGACGATTATATCGATAAGTTATACTCACGAAGAAGGCAAAGTTGAAGAAGCAGAGGAAATACTTGGCGCACTGCGATGCGCAACCCATCTTCGTTCTGGTGTTCGAATACTAGGGCCTGAAACAGAGAAAAACGAAAAATAATTAGAATTCATCGATTAACTCGTCGAGGACCCTCGCAGGAGTCGTTCCACCGCTGCTATAACCGTAGCGGTGAGAGAGGCTGCAAGGTGGCTGCTCTCGTCTCACGACTTCCGGCTACGGTAACAACCAGGCATTGCCAGTGGCGGAGTCATTTTGCTCTAGTATCTGGCACAATGCCAAATACGTCTTGCCGAGCCTCCCGAGCATTTCTCGGCCACTGGCACATATTCCCATTTGTCATCTTGAAACTTTGTTGGAAATACTCGCTCCTCTGTATCGCGAATTGCGTTGTTTCATTAAAATTTTGCGAAGAGCGCCCCGTGCGTATACGAACAGACGTTTCTTCATTACTGCTGGATCGAGGGAACAAGTAACACGGAGGGGAAGGGGGTGGGGGGGGGGGGGGCAAAATGGACTAGTTCCGAAATACATATAATAAAATACTCCGTTATGAATCTTCGAAAAAAATGTTCTCGCTGATCGAATAAGATTCGAGAATCATGTACAATGTTATGATTTCTTGCCAAACACGCCGTCCCGAGCCTCGAGATCTTTTCTCGGCCGCGGGCACATATTCCCATTTATCAGCTTGAAACTATGTTGGGAATAATCGTTCCTCTGTATCGCGAATTGCGTTGTTTCATTACAATCGTGTGAAGAGCGTCGTGCGGTATACTGAGAGACGTTTCTTCAATACTGATGGATGGTGAGGAAAAATCAACGCGAGAGGGGAAGGGGGTGGGGAAAAATGGACCACCTCCGAAATAAATATAACGAAACACTCCCCTATAGAATTTCGAGAAAAAATGTCTTGCCGATCGAATAAGATTCGAGAATCATCTAGAATGTCATGATCTCATATTTTTGTCCAGAAAATTATTAAAATACAGCATGTAAGACATGGATTTTTCAGAAATGAAATTTATCAATTTTTACGGTAAGATTTACGGGAAGGTCCATTTTGCCCCATACTTTTTTTTCGGACCCGCCACGTGAGAGAAAAGAAAATTTGAAATACGTTGCGCATGTCGATAAAATTTCCTGACCAGCTTGAATGGTCCGTTTTGCCCCATTCCCTTCCCCCTCCCGTATTATGTGCGAGTTCGAAAGAATTTCCATGTGTTCCAATTGTATGAATGATCTCACTGTACCCAATCGCAGTCAAGTGTTGGCGAGCCAGTTGGTAATTAATCTTAGTTGGATCGACGTGTTAAGTGGGTCTGTGCGTGGTGCACGATACGTCTATGGAAGCTACAACTACAACTCTACTGTATTGCAGTTCCATCGCATGAAGGTGCGCCACTCGTTTTCCTTCGTCCAGCTTGAGCTTGGCGATTATCCAAGCTTCGCGCGCATGTTTATCTTGTGCCCGTGTGGTAAACAACGCAGAGAGCATCGATGTAATAGGACCGGCATCAAAGTTCAAAGCAACGAATGTTTTACCCTTCCTCCTCAGACTACCGCAATGTTTCTGGATTTTTAACCAAGCGTGACGTTATAGGGAAAACCGTGACTTCCGGTTTGAAAATCTCATTTTTCGACCGGATTTAACGTCGTGCCGGAAATACATCACTTCCGGTTTGGAAATCTCAAACTGTCCAGACGGTTTGTCTAATTTTTTTTAGGTGCCGTAATATCACGCAATCATTTATACCGCAGCACCGTTGTTTTCGACGAACCAGCCAAAAGCAATATTTTTTTTCTCTTCTGGCGCGGGTTTCCCTTAAATTCCCGGATATCGAGCTCGGAGCAAAATAAACAACGAGCGGGAAAAAAATACACTCTACAGAGGCTTGGAAACGACGAGTGACAAAAATTTGTTTTTCCCACCGATTAAAATAGATATCTTGGCTTTCCGATGGAATCCGGTAGAATCAGCGAAATAAAAAAAATTACACAGGGCAGGATTCGTTGGGGTTACAGAAGCATTTTTTCTTTATCGATCGAGTGCACGCCGCGAAGAAGGGACGAGGAGAACGCTAACGAATTTAAATTCAGCGTACGAGCGAACACCGCCAGAGCTCGGAGTAACCGTGACGAGAGAAGATAAAGGAGAATTCGGACGAGAGGGATTCGTTAATCGATTAAAGCCCGCCGGCTAGCCGGGCGGTGTTTGCGAAGTCACTGCCGAAAAGTCGCGCGTGCGCAGCGCCCAAAAGTCTATCGCACGGCTCCGCTGAAGCGCACTTGGCGTGACTTCTATCGAACATAGAGACTTGCGAAATTTTCTGCGTAACGATGGATTATCGAACAATGAGATTCAAGAGTACAGGAAGAACCGCGTGCCACGTGGCTCGCCCGATGTCCAATCACGCTCTTCGGTAGCTAAATATAGTCGGCACGTTGAGCCATGATTATAGCTGATCCAGTCACGCTCTCGGCCGGCGCAAATGGCTCCGTCCAGCGTCATCGGGAAATTTTTCCACGATAGAGATCCTTCGTGGCGACACTCTAGCGGTTCCCCTTCGGACAGTGTATGCGGTGTAAACAACACCGGTGCGTGACACGATCCAGCACGTGGCGCAATCGCGTGAGTTTCCATTCGGTAAAACTTTTATGGAATATCGAATAGCGAGTGCGGCCTACACCGCGATTATCCGCATTTTTCCTCCGAGATCCACAAGCTATCGACTGACCGCTGCACTGTGCCACGTTTTTTTATGCTTCCTTCATTACCTGTTTTGTTCGCTGAGTTATTTTTTATTACTTTTTTTTCACTTATTTCAGTATCGGAACTTTTAATTAATTTTTTTTTTTTCACTTTCATGTCAATACTATCCGCATTTTTCCCCCGAGATTCGCAAGTTATCGACTGACCGCTGCACTGTGCCACGTTTTTTATGCTTCCTCCATTACCTGTTTTGTTCGCTAAGTTATTTTTTTTTCATTTATTTCAGTATCGGAACTTTTAATTTATTTTTCTTTTTTCAATTTCATATCAATACTATCCGCATTTTTCCCTCCAGATTCGCAAGTTATCGACTGACCGCTGCACTGTGCCACGTTTTTTTATGCTTCCTCCATTACCTGTTTTGTTCGCTAAGTAATTTTTTTCATTTATTTCAGTATCGGAACTTTTAATTTAATTTTTTTGTTTCACTTTCATATCAATACTATCCGTATTTTTCCCCCGAGATTCGCAAATTATCGACTGGCCGCTGCACTGTGCCACGTTTTTTTATGCTTCCTCCATTACCCGTTTTGTTCGCTAAGTCATTTTTTGTCTATTTTTCATTTATTTTAGTATCGGAACTTATTTCATTTTTTTTGTTCAATTTCATATCAATACATTCCGGAGAACAGCCTGCGTTATCGGACGAATTCCCCGTGCGTCCAGAAAGCGGGGATGGCGCAATAAATCGATCGCCTGAATAATTTCAAAGCGGATATCGGTTACACGAGAAGCTGCACCGTCGCGACTCCGGTACATCCCGTGCGCTACGCCGACGCGGGTACGTGCTTCTGCGTCTCGACCGTAGAACCGCTGTACCCGAGCTGAATGCAAATCATCGGAATTCCTTTTTCGAGCGCGTAACTCCCCCGACGAGCCTGTATCGCCCGCTTCGTTGTATTCCGCGAAGGACCGATCCGTTCGCGCGTTCTTGCATAATAAGCGAGTTAGTGTGTCAGACACGAGCGATCCATCGATTTATAATTTTTTTTCCTACCATTCGTTCATCCTTCTCGGTAAACCGTCGAGGAAAATTGTCCTCGCGCGATTAGATCACACCGTAAACGATGCGAGTATCGGCGAACACCCGGAAAAAAAATTTATTTGACGACCACCCTTTATTTGGTTTAAGTAAAATATTTATTTGATGTAAATAAATATTTATTTCGTTTGAGTAACTATTTAAGTAATTTGAATAAATATTTAATTAAATCAAATAAATATTTATTTACATCAAATAAATATTTTACTTAAAGCACATAAACGGTGGCCGTCGAATAAATGTTTTTTCTGGGTGCACGGCCGAAGAAAAGGAGGACAAAAAGAGGAAGCGGTGGATGGAAAGACGACCGGATCCGGATGATTCGTTCGCGGAAGTTGCATCGAAGCCGGCCGCCGCGAGTCGATTGCGGCACGAGTGCACGCGAGCAAAAGACTCGGCGCGTTTGTCGAACGAGAGACATGCCGCTTGATTCGAGTTCCAGACGCGCGGCTGTCCGAGGTGACGAGGCGAGGGGGTCGACGATCCCGAGGACGTCCGACGAGAGCCCGTCTCGTTCACGTGGAAAAGTGGAACGCCGCGACTGGGAAGCGGCATACTCGACCCTGATGAACCACCGGTTCCTTCTCTCGATCGGGATGCAGGCGTGTGATAGCGCGCTGTACCGCAAACGGCCAATTAAATAGCGTGAAAAAATTCACGGCGCTGGTGAGATGAAGGGTGAAACTGAGCAAATCGGAATTTGCTTCATCATTGAAAATAAATTTAAAATCGGGGTAGTAGAAGGTTGCTCATGTTTCTCCGTCATTAAGGAAGCTTCCGCGACGGAGAAGCCAAAAGTGGTCAACGACCTTTCACTGAGAAAATAAATTGGTTGGATTAACGAAAAGTCGCTGTGAGATGCGTTCAAAGCTGTAATTTGTTTGGTACAAATAAAGCATTGCTTTGTTAAACGATTATTTGCTTCAATTTGTTCAAAATGTATCGATTGAAACAAACATTTTTGTTGTATCAACAAAATAGATCTTCGAACGTATGTCAAGGCGCATTTGCTTAATTCAACCATTTCTTTTTCCCAGTGTTCTCAGAGAGAAAGCTATGCTTTTGCCGGCTATTGCCTCTGTTATAACACTGCAACGTGCTTTGGACCCGATAAACCACAGCTTACTTCTGTCGAGCGAAATGCAGACGTGTGATAGCACGCTGTGTCATTAAGTTAAAATCGGAAGTTAAAATCGGTCAATGACCGTTTCACGGAGGAAGCTATGCGCAAAGCGGTAAAAGAATTAATAAGCCATGCGCAAATTACGTTGCACCTTTTTAAAAGATATTTTTAAGATGCTTTGTATGGAATTTCGAAATGTATTCCATATGCTGTGAAAAACGAAACTCCGAAATTATAGCATATACAATGGAATTTCGAAATCCATTTCAAACTCTACAAAAATTGAAGTTCCGAAATAACATACGGATACGGATATATGCATATGGAATGCTATTTCGGATTTTTAATATGCTAAAAATAAACAACACTATTCTATTCCATCTTATTTTCAGTAGGGAAGAGCGGGGCAAAACGGAACAGTGGGGAAAACGCAATTTTCCAATAAAAATTTGGACGACCCATTTTGCCCCATCGATACATCTGGATTTTCTGCCCAGTTTTGCCTCACAGTGCCATTTTAAAATTATTCGAAAATTGCGTTTTGCCCCACTGTCCCATTTTGCCCCGCTCTCCCCTATGGATCTGCGGAGTGAGGCTGGCCACGCTTTCTCGATAGATCTCTTTGATGAAGTGTCAAGAGAGTCTTGCGTGGGGTAATGCGTAATGAACCCGTGGACCGAGAAGCGGCATTCAAATACGCTTTCGTCCGCCACAACCTTCGGGTCAAAGCCTGACGGCGAGGGTGACAGAGGTAAGACCGGAAGTGCGCCGGCGAGGCGCGACGCTATTCGTGCCTCTAATGATCGAGCCTCTGGCAGTAGGTCAGTACCGGCAGCCGGGAAGTTTCGCCCTCCTGTGCGGTACCTGTGCCGATAAATGTGGTCGAACTCTCGGCGAAACGTTGCCCGCATGAAAGTCAAACACCCCGGTTGCACTCGGGGTCTTGGATCTCGAACCCAGCGGTTTCCACTCTCCGGCTCGGCTTGCCAGAGCAAACTGGCTATACAGGTGTGTACGTGCCATATGGGACGGGGCGAGTCGTATCCCCGTGAGAGGACTTTCTGGACTAGGGCCAAAAAGTTTGCCTCGGCACTTTCGCGATTCCCTTTCCGTGCTCGTTTTTCTCGGTGGCGTCGGGAGCATCGAGAATAAGGCGATTCCGGGTGATATGGCTTGCCTGGTGATATTACTACGTGTATCCCCTTAACGCTGAGAAATGGAGCTGCCACTTGCAATGATGCTAGTTTATATGAGCGCAGTTCCATTGCCCAACTGGCAATATTTTTAGGGGTCGATGTGGGTCGGCCATGTCTGGCAAAAATGATGCGCCTAAGGCCATACATCTGGGGGTGAATAGGATTCATATAGGAACGGCTTGGGAAAATATTTAAGGGGTGAACGACTTATTTAAGCGACGGAGTCGAAGTAGTCAAGGTGAGACGTGATTAGAGATACAACATGCGATTCTTGAGGAATCTCACTCGTGCCCGATTCTCTCGGTGGCGTCGGGAGTATTCAGTATAAGGAAATTCAGGGTGATGTCGCCGCTTATATCTCCTTAACGCTGACGAGTGGCGCTGCCGCTTGCAGAGTTTTTACTTTATGTCAGCGCTGTTCTTACTGCCCCAATGGTTATATTTCTAGAGGGTAATATGGCTCACCGGCCATATCTGGAGAAAATTATGGGGGTATGGCCGTATATCCGGGGATGAATATTTTTCGTGGGGACCGCATGGAAAAATATTTAGGGGGGGGGGGGGGGGCGAGCTATCTACATAAGTGACAGAGTCGAAGTAGTCAAGGTGATACGCGATTAGGCATACTATATGTGATTCCGAATCGATGTTGAGAACTGACTGCTGGTCCAGATAGCATGGCCATATCACCCGGAATTCATCCAGCTGGTCGCCTGTACAGTCTCGACAAATATACAGCTCTTCGTATTTGGATTGGACCCGGGTGTTTCGTACGTGCGCGTCGATGCGAGTGACCCAGCGGGATGCCGCTCCGGGATAGCCCACAATCGGGGGATGGGTGCAACGACCGAATCCCGGGGCACGGATTTGTCGAAACGAGGTCAGCCAGGATGCGCTCGTGGATAGCTAACGAGTTCCAATCTTTTTCCCTTTTTTTATCTTCTCGATCCCGATAATTCTGAGCGCTCTGGTTTGCTCAACCAACGAGAGCGCCACTCACTGCCTTGTTATAAAAAAAAAAAACAGAAGAAAATGCACTGTGCGGACTTGGATTCTTCAGGTTCATTTATAAACACATTATGTTTTCTCATCGATCACGAATTCACAGCTTGTTTCACTCCCAGCTGAAATATTGTTTCATGCATTTTTTTTTTGTTATTTATTTTTTCATGAAAACAAAACTTTCTCCATGAGGAAGCGATGTTCACCTCGCGATGCGTAAATGCCATCGGGAGGTCGGCAATGCAGAGTGCGCAGGTTGCCATTATACACCGGCGCAGCGGTGTTCCTCTTCCTCGAGGAGTTACGGTAAACCCTATGCAGGAAACATTTACCAAATACGTTAGGCGCGCCGCAACGGCGTGATTCTCACGGGACCTCTTATTCACCCAACCCACACACACACACACACACTGAGACACAAGGGTGTATGATAGGCACAAGCCTATGATAATGATACTGAAATAATCACGTGACACAGCTGCAGCTGAATTCTCACGGCATCGTCACAATAGCATTGGGTGATCGCAATCTGTAATTAACGTTGGAGGACGGAGAAGGTGAGAGAGGACTCCGAACTTCCCGGGGCGCCGGGACGACGTCCGCGAGGAGGAGGACGAGGTCGATGCACGTGTACGTGTGCATTCCCCTCTATTTACATAATGCCTCGCTATCGAACGGAATCGCATCGCTCGGGTCGCGATAACATTCGTTCCACGATCCTTTCCGGACATCCATTATTGTTATTATGATTTTTTTCTTCTTTTTTTTTGTATAACGATTTTTTCATAAATAACATGCCACGAGTCCCGGAGTATTCTTCGAGCTTTCCACGGCGTTTATTGTTCGGGCTTTCGGCGCTGCCTCGTGGAAAAATTGGCGCCCGCAGCATGTCGGGATTGCGCTCGTTTCGCGGACTCGACTGGCTGCTGGTGACGCCGCGTGTGCCTCTCCTCGCTGACTTCGTCCCATCGCTTACGTCGGACCGACGTAATAGCTTCCTGATTACTCGCGCCATCGAACGGAATCACGTGGTTTGGATCGCGATAGCATTCGCTCCACGATCATTTCCGGATATCCATTATTATTGTTAATATTATTATTATTTTTTTTTTCAAATATGATTTTTGCATCAATAAAATTCCACGAGTCGAGGAATGTTTTTGGCCTTTTTCCACGGCATTTCTGTCCGGGCGTTCGCCGCTGCGCCGCCGCAAAGTTGACGCCCGGAGCATGTCGGGATTACGCTCGTTTCGCGCACTCGACTCGGCAGGCTGCTGGTAACGCCGCGTGTGCCTCTCCTCGGTCCCGCCGCTTACGCCGGATCGACGTAATAGCTTCCTGATTATTCGCGCGCGGCGTCAGCTGATTCTCATCTACACGCTGCACCGGAGAGTACGAAAGGTTCTGCGCCGTAACAAGCGCAGAGCGCAAGCCGAGAGGTGGCGACCGGTCGTTGGAGCGATGAAAGTGCATTCCATCGGAAGGTCGAGCGAGATCGGGTTGCGTCGGACGGCGGGGCTCGGGAAAACTTCCCACCTGGGAGAGGCCGGGCACGTGGGAATCGGTGAGCGAACGCGGAAGCCCCTCCGCCTTGCAGCCGATTATTCGAAGATCCGACCAGTGAACCGAACCGATTTTTATTTTTTATTTTTTTTTATTTTTTTTCGAACCCACTATAATGGAGGTTTAAGCAAGCGAAGTTCGCCGCAATTTGAGACGGTCCTCCCGATGGAGACTGCCGGCAGGTGCGCAGTCCAAAAAAATTGTCGTGTGAAAATTTTTTTTAAATGGAATAAGAGTACAGCACAGAGGCACTCCATCCTGGAATGCGGTATCCCGGTCCTCTCCGTATCTCCCTGGATGCAGATGGCCGAGAAGGTCCTCCGAACGAACACGAGTACGAGGATGCGTGCAGGACCGGCCACGGGCGCCCGAAGGTGTAAACTGGTTTTCCTTCCTCGCAAGGTTCCGCTCAGAGACGGACGCCGACTTTGTGACTGGAACTTTTTCTTTTCGTCAATTGAATGTCGCGCGAACGTCAATTGACCGGTCCGGACATGACCGCTCTGTGGCAACTGCGACATTAACTCTAAAAACCAGCACGATTTCAAAATTAACAGAGAATTCTTGTTAATCTAAGAAAAATTGATTTTGTACTACATTTTATAATATTGGTTGATCGATGAAATAATTGATAAATAAATTTTAAAAAATAAATGAAAATACGAATGGTAACGAAGTCGAGGAGGGAGAAAAATTCGTTTGAAATCGACCAGGACTGCTAAAAAGTTGGCTCAATTTGTAACCAAAAAACAAATGTCGGCCGAATCCCAACTAGATAGATATTTTTCACCATATTTTCAAACTCGACAAAAAATTATGCTTGTCGCACAACAAAATTTTCTCCAATCAAAAAATACAGTCAATTGACCCTTTAAACAAATGACCATCACGGAACATCTCTAGTTCCGCTCTCTATGTCCGGAAGCGGACTCGGTGATCTCAAAGTGCCCCGAGACTCGAGTGTAAAAATTTCCGTCGGATTGAATGAAAGCCGAATGACTGGTAGGGTTTCTCGCCGGCGCTGGAACATAACCAGACGGCAGAGCGCTCGCTGTCGTCGCGGCTGTACTTCGCGCCGTCCTCGAGGGCCGGTTGAAACGCGACAACGACGAAGGCACTCTCGACAATGTTGCCGTGAAGTGCGCTAGACACTCTTCCAACGAGAGTTGAATGCGATGCAACGTGACGGTAAGAAAAAAAAAAAAAATAGAGAAAAAAAAAGAAAGAAAGAAGAGAGAAAAAGACGACGTCTCGTACTCGCGCAACCATTGGCCGGAGGGGGGGTCGCTGACTCGGCAATCGTACCCGAAGAGTTTCTTTGTGCGTGCTAATACGTGCCCGGGCCATTGAGGACGCATCCGCGCACGTGCGTGGCCCCGACGCTTTTCTTGCAGCGGGAATGCGACAAAGTCGCCGGGAGAGAAAGATCGCAGGAGGGATGGACGAATGGAATGGAAAGGAGATACATACGGAGAGTTCGGGAGAGGGACACGCCTGGCAGAACGGAAACGACGATACGAGAGGAGTACTCGCGTGGGTTGCCGATTGTCGGTACCTCTGTACTCTACTCTCGTTTCGCTGCGTCGCGCACGGGGGAACGGGTGACGACGGCCGTTGGGGCAACGGAGGTCGCTCTTGTTACATCCGACATCGAGATGGGACTTGGCTCAGTTTCTCAATACTACTGTAGCGAAATACGTCTTTTTGTGACTCATGCATGAAAAGTGCTGCTTTATGTGGGGGCCGGGCGCCATATAAAGTGGTGTTTTTCAAGAAGGCGTTACATAAATACCGGAAGCGTTTCGTAAATACCGGAAGCGTGTCGTAATGAGTATTTATGCAACGCAAAAGCGTATCGTAATTACTGTGCGCATGCGCGATATTACTGTGCGCATGCGACACGGGGTGAATCGGGAGGTTTATAGATAGATAGATGGTTTATTGTGTCCTGGGATAAATCGCCTAAGGACCAAGCAATACATATGGCGAGCCGAAGAAAAGTTTCACTACAGTTTATATGTATTTCGTGTGAAAAAAAATAACAACAGGCCGCTTGTTTTTCTCCAAGACCTCTGCATATAGTAGTAAACACTGCTATGTTTCCTTTAGCGTTTGGCTCATTCAGAAGCGTTTATTTTCCATTTAAATGTTCGAATTCTTTCTTAGGTGACCCTCATTACCACAACACTCCCCGTACTCCCCGTTCGTGCGTGCGTGGGCACTGCCGAGAGTGCGTAAACACATAGCTATGTGTACTCGGATTGCCGTTGGGGCATTAGAGAAGAAAGCATTGAACGCGAGGATTCGCGAAGAAGCTCGGACGCCGAGTGCCCGCTGGCGTTCTTCCCCTACTCCTGTAGTGGTCGAGATCGCAGCCGTACCAGCGGCACGACACGTCGAACGAGCGCACGGAGGACAATGAAAAGAGTAGCCCCCGACTTGGAATTATCCACTCTTCGTGCTAATAGTTAAATCATTCATTAAGCCGACGAGACATAGAACGAGGAGCCACCACCGAGCCTCGGTCACGTATAAACTTGTAATTCTTCCGGATGCAACTCATCTATGGAGACTACTAGACAGACCAAGGGATGGCTCTTAATAACATTATTACGCGAGAGATTACATAGAGACCAGTTTAAAAAAATTGAAACATAAAAAACAGAAACATTATAGTCTGGTCGAGAGTGGGAGTTCTGGCAAAGTGTATTAAACTCACAGGGCGCTCGCACGATTAATTGATTAATAGAAGCCAATGCTTTTTACTTTCAATTGTTCCCTCACAAGTACGTACCTCGAATCGTACAATGTGGAACATCCACGGGATTTTGTTTTTTTATTTTTTTATTTTTGTTTACAGTTTCACCGTCACGTCTCGTACGTGGGATACGAAACGTCGGTAATTGCTGACTCGAAAAAACGTATTTTTGGGATTCAAATGGAAAATATTGGCCTGGGAGTAAAATAATTATTAAATACGTCGACTATAGCCTTAAAATAAAAGAAAATGATTAAACCATTTTCCCTTTTCCATTTTTGAGCCACTTTTGGACAAACGTCGATTTGAGTGATTCTCAAAGGTCGATATCTCGGCTCCCAATGGAGCTAGGGAAAATCCGAGCTGCCCATCGTGTTGTACGGAAAAAAATACACAAGATAGGGCTTTGTCCAAAGTTTTGGAGGCGTTTAATCGTGCTGTTTGAGGACGTTGAAAAACGCAACAAATGGACTCGAAAAGGGTAGACTCGAGTGATGCCTCATGCTAATGACCGAATAATTTGTATTAATTTTCGCAGCACATTTCCCCCACCGAGTTGGCTCTCGGGCACTTCTAATTTATGACTAGATCGGCGGGGTTGCCGCTCGGAAAGTGTGTAAAATCGTCGGAGCGAGGGAAAGTGAAGGACGTCACCGAGAATGCGTGTCGCGGCGGATATTGTCTAAGAGAAAAAAAAAAATCAATAGTCCGAAACTGGAGGATCTCTCGACACGCTTCGCTGGCGCAGAGAAGAGTCAGGGAGTCTTTCTCAATGGAGAGCGTCGCGTCCTACGAATCGCCTCTCGTCGACGTAAACAAACTATCGATGAAAAAGAAAAGATAAGAAACAGACCTTTCTCGCTGGACGATGTTACTACGTATAGTAACATAGCGACGTAAATATTGGGAACGGTCGCCAGGCAATGGAAGTCTCGGGGTTCATCGATGCGAGAAGGTCCGCAGCATCGACGAACCGCTCGACGAAAGAAATCTGAACTTGAATCGAACGATTAAACGAGGGTTATTACAGTGACTAATGGCCCGTGAATGGAAACGCACGTATCGCGGGCGCCCACCGAGAAACGAGAACGGCTCTCACTTTTGGTATGAATAAAAAACGAAAAGCACGCAACGCGCAGCGGGCGTCTCTTTGTAGAAAGCAACGAGAGACGTTCCCAGTGATTATTATCATCAAGGAAACGAGTCACTTTTTTTTCTTCGCTACTTCTCTCGAGGTCGAAACAATTGTCCCGATGCATTGATTATTGTTTTAATAACACGGGCCCGTCGACACTGCGCATCGAGGTAAACCTCCCTCTCGTGTCTCCGCACAATGTGCTGAATTAAGTTAACGGGAGAGTCGCCGAATGGTAATTTCTCTTCGCCGCTAAACGAGCGAGATTGTATACTTTCTTGCTTCCCTAATTGGAAGCTAATTCGGCCGTAAATTTTTCTCCCCTTTGCGCGACGCCATCCCCTCCTGGCTCTATACAGTAAAAAAATACTTCATAAAATACGCGACAAGGCCGCTTGTTCAGGTTTCAATCTCCAAACCTGTCCTTTTAGTTTACGTGTATTTATTGACATTTAGTTATAAATGCCGACGATACCTAACAGCTTTTTACACACATATTGTAGATCAATGCAACAAAATAAGAAAAATGCCAGTGAACCATCGACCGGAGTCCTTCAGCTCGGGTTTCTCTTTGGTTTAATATGAGATACGGTAGTCGTGTGCAAAAATATTGGATATTGAAATTGAGAGAAGATTTTGTCTATGACATTTCGTTCGCACCAGATCGGAAAATTAACAAATAAAAAATTGTGGACGTTCGTGGACAATAAGTTGTTGTAAAAAGTAAGAACCTTTTTTACTGTGTAAAGGCGCTTTTTGTCTTAAAGCTTCTTCATTCATTAAATCCTTCGTCAATATCGCTTTCACTCTCGAGAATATTATAAAATGGAAACGCTAAATGGACTAGCGCTTGGTACTGAAAAGAAAGGAAAAAAAATACGACGAGGGTGACACTGAAACCTTCATTATTATATTATACACAGAGGATGACTATATGACAACGCCACCCTATGCGCGGAGGGAGAAAAAAATAAATTGTCTGTGGTGTCCTGGCGTTACCATAACGACACGAAGGCGGGCAAGGGATGGAAAGAGTGAAGCTGACCGGGCTCGTGCAAGGGCTGCAAGCAACCCGGCTGCGGACAGTGTGATGAACTTAGGTCAGTTTCACTGTTCGTACCTTGCGCGAGGCGTACGCGAACAGTGCCATTGCCCCCGTGCATTACGTGTCTGACCATCCGACCATTCGTCGGTCCGTCTGTTTGTCTGCTCCGTCGTCCCCGTACGCTCCCCGAACGACCCCTGCTCGGCCTCACGCGCTCGCTACCGAGTACATCGGGACTTCAGTCGGTGGGGTCTCCGCTGAAGGATCACTGATTTCTCTCTCGTGCTTTCAACGACAGGGGGATAGCTTTGACCATGGCTCGTGGCTGCATATCTATTCCCGAGCGCGGCCACCGAGTCGAGCCGATCATTAGACTTGCACGAGTCTCCCCCGCCGTACTCGCGAGCTATTTCCACCCCGAGGCGATAAGCCCTGTGCAAGACCGATGGGTGAACCGTCCATCGACTTTATAAAGGTATAAAAAAATTATTACGGGTTTTCATTCCAAGAGCCGCGGTTGAAGGGGGCAGTGGAACAGTTTGGAACTGCAGGTGACGCAAAGTTTTCTAAGTTCGATTTAAGGTGGTGGGAAAAATACCTTCCTGCTCGGTCGGTAACAAAAACTGTAATGCATTTTTTTTTACCGGTGCTAACAACTTTTGGTTACAAACGAATTCTTGCACCGACCAGACACTAATGCAACTTCGTGTGAGAATTTGCTTTTGAAGGTAAATGGGTGGGGTAGAAAATTAATTACACATTTTGTTACCGACCGCGGTATTTCACATCGTCTCAAGACCAAAACTGTTCCACAGCCGTTAATTCGCAAGCGTTCAGGATCGTTAGCGATTACTCTCGAAATTCGATTAAATCTCGTGACAATTAACTTTCGAAGACACTCACGGACACGCACCATTCACATGACACTCACGTGTCTGCGAGAATGTCCGATTGTCTCGTACTTTGTTATCGTGCAGATTCCCGACTTTCTATCACGTTCACTGTAAACCGATCGAATCGACCCATCGGAACTTTAGAACGAAACGTCGATCGACCAGTGAAAATATCGAAGATAACGAGGACGCAAAGAAACATTCGACGCTTTGGGAAGAAACACGTACTACGCAAACGGTGCCCACGCTCGAGTCACGAGTACGAGAAGAGTATGCCGGTTAATCCGAACGTCCGAGAGAAATCAGCCCAGTGAGATTGCCTAGTCGTTATTATAACCAACGTTACTGCGCTCAGCAGTGCGCCGATGCTGATGCCCTGTGTGTATGTGTCTATCTGTATACATACATATGTCTATATATATATATATATATGCGTGCTACTCGTAATTCAAGCACCCTTCGCTTTCTCACGCTGCCGGCGAAAGTAATACTTCCCGAGATTATTGTCCCTCGCGTTCGCACAGCGGTTATATCCCTCGCTCACCCTCCTTCTCTATTCGCAATCGTACGGAGTCTGGATAGCACGAACTCGAAAGCAACGGTTCGACTCCATTTCCTTCGCTGTGTCAAATACCCTTTTCCGAATGCAAAGATAATTTATATATTTGGGAAAAATACTATCATGGATTTATTGGATTATCTCTGGAAAAAAAAATCGCCCAACGTGGGGCTCGAACCCACGACCCTGAGATTAAGAGTCTCATGCTCTACCGACTGAGCTAGTCAGGCGAACGAGGTGTTAATTCTAAATCTCGTCCTGGAACGAAAATGGGAACATTTGTCGCCGTTGTTCTTTATCACTGTCGACTCGTTACATCACGATCGTTATAATGTACCAGACGCGGATAACGACGATGAGTAATTAAAAGTGAGTGTATAATCCGGCTGAGAATATGGCCATGAATTGTAACCGAGATAATGACGATGAGTGTGAGAGTAAGGCGACGCGGTGTGCGATATATTCCTCATTACGGAACACATCGCACTCGAGTATATGCTTCGTGGAAAGAAACGAGTCGCCGAATCCCGTTATATATACAAGCACTTTACGCCCTCGATATTGACTATGAAATGTGGAAACCGGAAATTTTGATTTCGGGTGATTAAACGAACAATTTTCATAATTCGATCGGAAGTGCGTAATACCGGAAGTAATACCGAAAATACGTCACCTGCGGTCTGAAAATCTCATTTTTCGACCGAAAATACGTCACTTCCGGTCGAAAAATGAAATTTAAAAACCGAGGGTTCCTTGTAAATTTAAACAAACTCTCGAAAAATATATATATATAAGATACATATATCCATCACTATCTCGCTTGGCTCATTTATCGCTCTACTCGCGAAATAATTATGTACATGTTGAAAACCTCGTGCATAAACTCGTGCAGGATGTTCGAGACACCAACGCTTTTCCATTGTCAGTGTCGAGCTCAATAACCCCGCTTGCCAAGTTTTACGCTCTGTTCGTCGTTTATGAATGAAAACTAAATATGTTAAACGTTGTAAATGGACATCGTTTATCGGACATATATTGACAAAGCTTTCGTTAACTTTGTCAACGGCAAACATACAATGTATGCTATTACGCAGTTACCGACCGCGGTGTAAGCTTGAAAATTAATCATCAGGGCGGCTTTTACCGACTGTATAAGAGCTATTACTGTAGCTATTATATCGTATTTTCTTATGCTAGCATTTTCTTCTGTACTTTATACAATGTAACGAATAGCCGCGACGTGTGGTTATTACCACAATATAGCTGCCGTCACGATTCATGAGCTCGTGTCACTTTGTTCGGTAAATCAATATCCGATGTATTATTGTCATTATTATGAATCACTCGAAATGTATCATAATCGAGTGCTCTGCAATATCGGTATTTCCGATTCAAATGTATTATAATTTATCTCGTGTGTTGTACGATTGCGAAGCTGGGAAGATGGGAGTGAGTTTCGCCCTTTCCCGTCACCTCGACAGCTCGGAGAACGGATGAAGGAGAAAAGAAAAAAAAAACTGGAGGGAAAAACTGGCACCGTCTGTCTGGCGACGATCTACGCACTACGCGCAATATCTTCTGCGTACAGGCGGGGTTAGTCGGAAGCGAGCGACACGTATTTGGCTGTATCTCTGTGTGTCCAATGGCCATGAGTCTCGTTTAACCAATTCCATCGGGTAGTCTCGTAATTAAATTTTCGGTGACGCACGAAACCGCACTGTCGTATACTTTATCGTTGGTAGATTTACCGATGTGAATTTGCGCACGCTGTACCGACGGCGCGTAGCCGTGAATGAGAACCACTGCGCGTCTTGGCCCAGAGCGGGGTAACAGACGAATCTCGTTTCTCGTTTTATTCTCGGGACAGTGTTGCGAAGCCGGCGGCCCTGGCAAGTGGGGAGCGTGCATTGGTTAATACAATTTAACGAAACACGAGCGAGACTCGGAAGATTCGGCACGACACGGTCGGGTCTCGTAAAAGTGGCGAGCACTTCGGTCTCGATAAACTTTTCACCGCATGGCGGAGGAATCAGTAAAGAAGTTCGTTCGCCGATAACCTAACCCTCGTTACTGGTGCAGTCGACCGTCCATCTTGTACGCGGGAGACGCGGCCCTTTGACTAATTGAAGACAACGATCTCGAAGCGACCACACCGACTGAATTATTCACGGGCTTTCGTGCGAGTGGACTGAGTCAAGGATACCGATAAACCCCGGATATTACCCTCGTGACACAAATAAATGAGTCACGGTGTTGGGTCCGAAAGCGAGGCGCCTCATTAGATCCGGCGTCTATGAACTCTGCCGCGCTATTGGCTCGTTCGATCCGGCTGCGTTTTTCGACACGACCCGTTAGAAGGACACCGAGCTTTTGTACTCCGCGAGAACAAGAGTGAACGTAGCCGTCGGACAATAAAGAAGCTTAGACCAAGAGGATTTTTTCTCGCGGGACGATGCAAAACGCCGGAGTCGTGAAGGTGCGCGCGCATCTCGACGAACTCAGTCGATTCGAATATTTATGGATCGTTAAAGTTTTTTTCGTTTAAACGTGCACCTGCGGACCCTGTCCGTATTCTCTTGACTCACCACTCATCTTTTTTTTTTTAATCATCGGTTATCGAAATAGAATACACCACGGAGCGAATTCCTCCGGGAAAATTATATCAACGACGATTAATGATGCTTAAACTTGGTAATACCAGAAATCTGTACTTATCGCAATATTCGGTCGGAAATAAAATGTTTTGTCGCTCGTAATTTCAACGCTATGTCTTTTATTTTCGTAAGGTGATGTGAAATACCTTCACCGGTTACGAAAACTGAACGGAATGCTGTTTCGGGACTGCAATCCGCCAACGAAAAAAAAAAATTGTCTTTCTCTGGGGAATCGTCAGACGCAGGGAAAGACAATCTTCTTTTTTTCTCGGCGGTTCGCGGTCTTAAAACGGCATTCAGTCCAGTTTTTGTTACCAACTGGGCGCGGGGCAGATGGATAGGCGGTTGTAACACATCACCTTAGTATCAGCGAAATCCGAGTAAAAAAACAATCCCGGCGATTAAGATATTAATAGTTCAATTATATTTGAAACTGTATATATCATGATTATAGTTAAAACTGTACCGCGTGTACTTATGATAACGATCGGGATATTCGATATTTTCTGGAACGAATGCGGGACCGTCGACGCGCGGAGTAAACGCAACCGCGCATGTACACAAAACATAACCACCCGTCTGGGACCGTAAGATTATTACCGAGCGAGTGGTATCAATCGCGTGTCTCGACAAGTTGCGCCGAGCATATCAAAAGCCAAGCGTGTAAACGCGTGTAATGTATACGAATGAGTCCTCGGCGCAGCGTCCAGTGAGACAGTTCTCCTCGGTCTGACGCCCATCGTCAAGATAATAATGATAATGATAAGAACAACGTACAGTGTTCTCCGTAACCTACATAAGGACGACCCGCGAATAATGAGCAAATGAGCGGAGTTATTAGGGCCGTATTCAGCACGCGTACCGCGGCCCGGACGATTCGTTTCGAACGGGCACCGAGCCATCCGTACCACGTACACGTGTACATTTTACCCTCGCGAGCCGTTCGGCGTCCGTTGGACTCGACCATCGGCGTCCGAGTAATTTTTAATTCGGGAACCGCTCGTAGTGCCACGGGTGGCAAGTTTGTTCCTGGAATTCCCATAAAATACTCGACAACGTGCGAAGGTCGTTGAGCGGCGCCGAAGGGCAAACGAGTTTACAACTGCATCGAAGAGTTTTCACGTATTCATCGGAGGACGAAAAAAAACCAACAAGATATGGATGAGAGATAAGGACTGACGCGCTGAAAGTAAAATAAAATTGACCCGGTGAAACGGGACGTTCGAAGGAATTCGAGTCACGCGCGAGTTGCACTATAGGGAAAATTTGTTGAAGCGCAACTCGTAAAATTACTTTGCATTTATAGCGCAGTAATACAGCTTTGCATGCAGCAAGGCTGTACATTACGCGCTAAAAGTAGTGTACCGTACAGTGAGTTTTTTTTTTACACGCTGCGAATGACCGGTCAATAAACCCGTAAACTGTCAACGCCCAAATTCGTCTTTTCTTGCCTCGTTATCTCGCAGCACTGCGCACCCAGTATGACGGGTTTATTATCAGCGGATTTCTTACGTGGTGTGTCATCGATAAGAATATTATTTAAAAATACCCTGATCGAGGGTGGAATAACGGGTTTATTACCGGAGAGCTCATTGGTTGGGTGCAGAGTCAATCGAGAAGTAAACTAGTCGAGGAAGCTTGAATCTCGTATAGTCGAGGAACTGGAACCAAAGAGAAAGCGGATTCACCGGGTGAACGTGTACCCGGTTGAAGAGATAGGTTTACTCTAATTCCGTGCGAGTTCGATGAGAAGCTAGTCGGATCACTCGGTCACGAGCAGCTTCAAACTTCTCGTCGAATTAGTCGTTAAATAGTTAACACCGCCTAATTAAAAACACCGCAGCATCTCCGTGCTAAATTAATCGAACGTGCGCTAGCGCGGTACACAGAAAGGCCTGCATACCTGCAGCAACAAGTGGACTGTTCGATCGATGCGACTGTACACTTGCCGTTACCGTGTCGAGAGCAGAGTAATCTGTAGCGACGTTTATACTTACGATACGAATAAAGGGGTCGAAATTTCGTTTGTTTGTTTTATCGCTCGGTAGGTAAAACAGACTTGCGCCACGATTTACCGCGATTTTTTATCGAGCCGATGGTGTCAGTGACGCCAAGGAAACGAACAAGAGAATCGAAATTTTTGGTGATTCCGCGCTGGAAAACCGAAAGGAAGACGCCATGATTTCATTCGAGGCGAGCAGCGCACAATGGCATGGTGAATCGGTGTAAAAGGTTCACACAGGGTGTACAACATCGCAAGTCTAGAGTGCGCGACACCGCGCTAGATAACCACCCGAGAAACGCTGTTGACGCAGCCTCCGGCAAGCCGCGCATCAGTTCTCATCTCGTCTGGTACGAGCTAACGCAGGCCTCATCACCCCCTTATATAGATCGTATGAAACGAGTATCAACTGTTTTCCCTCCGGATGCCCGTTATACGCGCGTTTATCATCTCTCGCCCTTCCTACGCCGGTTAGAATTTTATAGCCGTTAAATAATCTTTCTGAGATACGAGACAGCTTTATTCACGTGCGAGTCGTGTGATCCAAACAAACACAGATGTTTCCCGCATCGAAGTTACGTGCACGTTGGATTCGGCTTAGTGGTTAAATATACGTCTAGATTTCACGACAGTTTGAGCGTATGACTCGTTGTTGCTTACCCTGACAGAAGATGCTGGCGGATCTTGGTCAGCCTCGGTGAAAATATTCTCTGGTTAAATCGTCACCCACAAACTCTTGGACACTGTCATGCGCCGCGCAACACCGATTACCGTACTTGCGTTGCTGTTGTACATACGAGAGAGGCTATCTTTACGGGCTCCCCGGTCACGTAAACGGGTTAGTAGCTTGCACTCACGGACCTTCACTCGAGACGCGAGATCGGGACGAAAAAACGAATTTACAACTATATGCTCGCGGAGACCGTGCGCAGTTCAACTTCCTTACTCGGCGCCGTTCGCAGCGCGTCTGTGATGGCTGGCCGGTCCCGCCTCGAGGCCTTCTCCCAACGCGACAAGTGCATTCGCCGACTGTGGCCGAAGATTCACGAAACTCCCCGGAGAGACAGGCCGGCGCGGGACTCGCGCGAAATCGCCTCCGCGCGACGCTTTGTTTTTGTTTTTCTTCGTTTTCCGCCCCACGGTAAATGGCTTCTGAACGCTTTGTCTCGTTATTTATAATTTTCTTTTTATTCTATCCATGCTACATTTTATAACTCATACCTGAGTTCGGGATTTCAGCCGCCTCGATTTTTATACAACTTTTGAATATTAGCATTCACGGATCGGCTTGTAGCAGTCGATTGTATTATAACGATCCGTTATTTATAAATTGCCAACGATCGTTGATCCATATAGCGCATTCGAAAGTATTTTTTTTTATATACTTACATTTACTTTCCTCACTGATCAACGAATAAAAATATCGTAAAAATGTTACGATACCTATAGCTATGTGTATTCTATGTTTGTATATATATATATATGTATGACGCATGACAACGAAATATTCATTTTTCGGCGCAGAGAACAATGTCCGCCTGTTGTATCTCCGTTAACTTTCCGTCGACACTGTTGTCGTTGTAAATAATCATTTGGCCCCCGGCCGGAAACGACGAGGTCGCGTCGAGTCGTCTGCTGCCGGGAAGCTTGGCGTCGCACTGATCATCGTGCGTCTGCAATTGAACGAGCGAGCGATTCGTCAACGATTTCGTATCCGCAGCGATGGGGCTTCTCAGAAACACGACATCCTTCGGAAATGCCACGGCTTTTAAGCCGTAGTGGAAATTGCTGTTGGGGTCATTAACGGGACCAATTTGAATGATGTCCTCCGCTTTCTCGATTAGATCTATGGTTTCCGACACCGCATCATTGGCTGCCGCGACTTCCGAAAGTTGACGGACCTCTCCATTATCGAGAATCCTTTCGCACACGATGTCAATCTCCGCCCCGGCTGTATCGTCGTTTTCTTTGTCCATCGCTTCGTCGATCGGTTTTTCGGTCGTACCGAAGATCACCTCCATGACCATCTTGCGAAGCTCGGGATCGCAGTCCATGCTCGAGGGCGCCCTGAACCGAGAAAGCTCGCACATCCTCGAGGGGCTCCGTTCGTCGGGCGACTCCTTGGAATTTACGATATCGCTGACCTCGTCACACTCGGAGAACTCTCCGGCCAGAGTGGGTGGCGATACGTGTTTTGCTTTCTGAACCTTCTTCTTCTTGCCCCTCCTCTTCCTTCCTCTCTTTGGGTTCGGTGGTCTGCCTCTCTTCGGCTTTTCGTTGAGTAACACATCCTTTTTCACCGTGGATACTACATTGTCTGTGGATGAAACGTTTTGCTTGCTTCCTTCCGCATGGTTCAGGGGTTCTTTCTCCACGGGTGGATCAATGGTCTTGCTCGTCGACGCCAAGGTCACATCTATTACCTCCAGCTCATCCCTCGCTTCGGCGTCGTTGTCCTTCGCAGGTTTTTCATTTTCTGTCGCGTCATTGATCTGCGGCACCTCGATTACCAAAGAAGCCAGCACCGCTCGATTGTTTCTTGCGTTGTGCTTCTTGTTGCAGTGAGCGATGCATTCGCACTTCAAGAACGCCTTGAAATCGCACAGTTTGCAACGATAACGATTACGCCTCTGGTGTACGGCAATGTGTCGCCGCAAATTTATCAGCGACATGAATTTACGGTTGCAAGGCAGACACTGTAACTTTCGTGGATTTGCCAGTGACGAGAACTTCTTGTCAATGTGAACCGATCGTTCGGGGGATACGTTGACCGAGATACTAGGTTCGAGGGACGTGGCATCGACGCGACCACGTGTGACATTTATTTTCTCCAGCGTCACCGTTGGCAGTCGGATTCCTCGGTACCGGATACCCAATTTTTTTTCCGTGCCCAGTACCGACAAAGTCAACGGCCTCGCGTTGTCGATGCTCGTGTATATCACCTCGGGAACGTCCAAAGTCCCAGTCGCGGATGAGCGATCTTTCGTCGTCTCGGTCACTGCCGTTTTCTCAGTTGTTTTCCGGGGTCCCGGTAATCGTTGGGACGTCGCTGACAGATTTTTATTTTCACCCACCGGTCCCGAATTTCCGCCAATCTGATCCGTCCCGATCATGTCCCAGACGTCCTTGCTCAGGCTGGAAACATCCTCTACGCGTATAGATGTTTCATGCGTTTCCTCCGAAACTCGGCTTATCGAGACCGACGGAGGGCGCTCGGGTATTTGCCAATCCTGTATTTCGATTTTTGGCGAGGACGATCGGTCTGTGCTGGAATCCTCCGAGGAGCGATCGTCGGCAGGTTTATCGGTCACCACTGGCTCAATATCGATAAGGCGTTGTGGTGGATTCTTACTCGCTCTCTTATGCCTGCCCGCAGTTTCGTTCCGTGCACTGGCTGCTCGTTTCGGACAAATCAGCGAATGAGACACCAATGCCGCCTTTCTGTCGAATCGCCTCCCGCATGCACCACATCTCTGAAGCTCCGTGTCCAATTCCAAGTTTTCCATCCATTCCTGCGCGATAATTAGATTCTGACGATGTAGGAGCAACGTGTTAGTATATTTTTATTAGATTTTTTTTTTATCCATGCGGAAGTTCCGGCCGAAGCGTACATACCTGGCTTTCCTCGGTCGACCCACTCTCGTTCAAGGCCTCGTTGAACTTGGCGGTTGCATTTTCTTCGTTCGTCGTTTTCATTGCCTGAATTTGCGATCTTAATTTCCGCATTTGTTCATTGGATTTTCTGTGAACTGCATAATATCATTAGAGTTCGTGTAAAGTGGTACAATATCTAGCATACTCTTCCTGCACATACCTTTGACTAAATGGCGATGAACACTAGCGCGATTGGTAAATGTACTCGTACAACAGGGACAAGGGTAGTTCATTTGATGTGACATGTGTTTGGACTTAACATGGAATGTCAGAGTCTTTTTTGTTGCGAATGTCGCGTTACCTGGAAATACATTTTATATGTGATTGTCAAATGTACAAAGGGTCGAGGAAACAATTGTGTATGCCATTGACTTACAAGTTGAGCAAGTGAGATCTGTCCCGCATGCAGAATTCGCATCGACCTGACCATCTTCTTCGCTTCCACACTGATCATCACTTTTAGAGAAATTTTTCACATTTACAAGTTGGCCATCGGGTCCAAGAACTGCGGTGTTCCGACTCAGCATGTTTTTCAGTTCCAGAGTCTAAGAATTTCAATCGGTGTAGTTACGTGAAGTGAATGGAAAAAAAATGCCAACAAAAAAACTGATAATACAATATTTACTTGAGTTTTCATTAGATCCGAGTCTGCGGAGACAGGGATTTCCGGTCGAAGCACCGTTTGATACGCAGCCTGATTCGAATCCATTATCTCCAAGAGCACTTGCTCGTAGTCGCTCGAAATACGCAATGGACCAGCTGAGTCTCTAGTGAAATGTTCGTATTGACAATCATCGTTCTGTTTTTTTTTTAGCATGTCCACCACAGATGTAAGGTCCTTCTTCGGTTCTTTTCTGGTACTTCGACTTCTGAGTATTCTGTCGTTTGTACAGTTTTCTTTGTACTCCAATTCTGTACACGCCTCGCTGTGTCCAAACGCGGCTTTGTTGAAAATCTGAAAAATTAGCTTTACTCCTCGATTCTCACAGTTGCTGGTCGTACCACATTACGGCGCGTACCTGATTCGCAGGATCCATTGAACTTCTGTTAAGTGTAACATGGTATTTTTCTGGACAGTACACGCGCTTGTGAGAAATAAAATTTGCCAGACTCCTGAACAAGCTCCGACAAATTCTACATTCGTAAACGATGTCACATTCGTAAGTGAGTATGGCCTGTACTTCGTCGCTTCCTTTCTCAAAGAGTTGCGCGACTTGCTTCAAACTGCATAGGTTTGTATCAATCGGCTTGCGCAGTTGAGACAAGTCCGATGATTCTACATCCGTTGTTTCCTTGTTAGCTACATGCATTCTAGCAATTCGCCCGATGTTTTTCTTTAATTTTCCCTTTGCTTTCATCGTCTTCAACGCTACGAGGCTGTAAACAGTTTTTGGTTGCAAGAGCCTGAAACGCAATTACTCTCAACTTAAGTTTCGTACGGCAACACTGTGCCGCATGTGACCATGTGGCCTGATAGTATCGACTACTCGATCAAGAACGCATTGAACATGATTCTCAGAGAAATCGTGATATCATGAGCGATACTTATAAAAATAACGTGGACATGAATAATTTAATCAAGTCACGAAAAGCATACACCGCGAGGGATGTTTTCTTTGCAAGACTTAAGTTTTCATCTGAAGAGAGCAAGACTTTGCGTCGAAGGAATTATCATTCCACTCTCAGTAACGCAAAAATGCATCAAACGATGCGGTATGCAAGAGGTACGCGAATAAAATAGTTTCAGCGATTGAAGTAATACAATTATTGGTTTGTCATTAAATATCCGTTAAACAAAGTGTAAGATGAGTCAATTGGTGCATTGGATTCCTCAAGGTGGTAGATGAAGTTGGACATCCTAGTATCAAGTCTCTCCTTCATTTTACACAGTGAAAATCGACTCTCGTCTGTAACATTGTCCATTAGTTGTTTCAATGGAATATAGAGTTACCGTTTTTAAGGGTTGTTCGATGAATGCCTGAAGCGATAAGCGAAGAAATCGGTTCGAAATGCGGTCGCGGTCACAACAACTCAATCACCCGGTGACCTCCATTTTTGGTATGAGTTCTCATCTTCGCCGTGTGGCATAACTTTTATTAGGCAGCACCGTGAGTGTATTTATTTAACGTGCGAGCTTCAACGATACTTGCAAATTGTATTTATGTCAAATTAAATCGTTGATAATTCGTCGTTTGAATTACTAATTATGTATCGCGTACGAGTTGTCTCTTTGACGAAGGTAAACATCGCCACGATCGGTCCTGTCGAAAGAATAATGTTAACCTGGGAGCCTCCTCAGGGAAACTTGTGTTGCACTTTTCGATGCAATTCGATCTATAAATCCTCAAATTAATCATTTATTTTTCGTTGCCAGTCACCGTGGATCCTGTCGGTGATGCAAAACGAGATGGCTTCGTGTTACAAAATAAAAAAGTCTCCAGTTATTGTAACTCCGTATTTTGCTCTTCCGTCGCTGGCGACGAGAATGATGCATCTCACTCGAACCACTTCGGTCGTTACCACCGACGAGGAGAATCCAGGCTTTTTAAAACGAATCTATCGTAAAATAATTCCCGATCCCTCAAAATATGTAAGTCAAACGCGTCATTGATATATCGCCTTGGCGTGTATAATCATGTATCTATCGGGTACTTTGCAGAGACGCATATACCTCGGGTACCTCCTCTACGAGGATATAGCGAACAATGTCAACTTTGCTAATTTCTTCAATGGTATGTTTTATTTTTTTTTAATTCTATGGTACCGCATAATGCAAATCGTAGAATTATCTAGGTACGTGGGACTACTTCCCGACGCACATTACCAACAGTTCAAAGTTAACAAGTAGATTATTTTGCAGATTTCAAAATGCAAGACACATTTTATTCGTGGTTCGTGATAATGGAGTTACACGTATGGATGCTGATGGTCCGATATATGGCCGAGGGTAAACACGGACAGGAGATTCGAAACAGCATTGTCGAAGCGATGTGGGAGGATGTGAACAAAAGAAAGACTAAACTCAAAGTAAAAATTCAATTTTACATTATACCATTGTCGGCTTTGTCTTAGGGTCAATGCGTCTACGTTACTTATTAATAATCGTCATTGCAGAATGCCAATGTAGCAGCGCTGAAAAAGCAGGTAACAGAATTGTCCTATCAGTTTAATGCTGCGATTATTGGTTACGACGAGGGCATCATGAGCGACGACAAGGTGCTCGCAGCGGCATTGTGGAGAAGATTTTTCCAATCTGAATGCAATAATCCAGAATACCTGGAGCAGCTGGTTATATATGTTCGGAAACAGGTGAAAATATGCATTGGATTATACGAGCGAGTTTATTTCCGTTTGTCTTACAAGATGTTTTATTGCAGTTAAAAGAATTGGACAGAATACCAGGGGAGACGCTGCTAAAGCAGAAATCAACTGAGTGGATAGACTACAGAAAGCCTTGAAATGAATAGAACAGCTGTAGGTTTTTTTTTTAATCGGTGAGTCACACCGATATGTATATTGTTACCATTGTAAATACAACTCCCGACATTAATTGAACGATGTTAATAACATTTATCTGCCTGAAGGCGTCGTTCATCCAACGAAAATACGATTTTACCGCGACGTGTTCATCAAGTAGTTGCATTGAGTTCTGTCGTTCGCGCTGGTTGTGACGATATCGCACAGATAGTTCCTCAGGCAGACCTCTTCGCATTCGTTACCCAGAGCGGTATCGGCATGCTTGTGGAAGTTTCTGAAAGAAAAAACGAACAAATGTTTCCAATGGCCAGCAAAAGCCGAAACTGACTCGTGCCTTTCTTACTTGTGGTACGTATCGAGCTTTGTAATATCCTTGGACATGTCGACGATCCATTCGCCGAGAGCCGCGGCCGAGAGATTTTTAAGACCGTACTCTTCTCTGAAGGAATACGATCTGTACCACTCGGGGCGCTTTTCGGGAGTTTCGTTCGCCCTCGTTAGATTGTATATCCAATTATCGATATCCACAACAGCCTACGTTTACAATCGATAATTAATTTCTCTGCCCTTTGGTGCGATAGAATATATCCGCATTTACTCACAAAAGTATTCGCATTGGTTGTGTAAACTTTGTAGTTCGGATTGAGATTTGAAAATGGAGTGATGCTCCCACCGTTCCACGCTACGTTGATGGCTTTACTGGGCTCCGCCGGATCGTAAAATACATTGAATTCGTCGAAGTGCGTGTGCCCGTTGAATTGACCAGTTATAACGTGAGCGAATCTGTTGACGATTCTACGGAACTCGTTGCTCCACGCGACGTAACAGTCCTGACTTCTCGGAGGTACGTGCGCCAATATATGAACATGTTCTTCATTTCGTTCGGCTTCCAGGAGAGTGTCGGCCAGCCAACGCAATTGACCACTGGGATCTTCGGGTTCGTATAGCAGCCACCTGAAAATGCGTTTCGTCATCAACTTTTCCGAACAATTTTGCGATCAACCAGTGCAACTTACCAGTTGTACGTGTAACAAACGTTGTTGTTCAACGCGATTATTCTGAAACCCTTTTTCGGCGAAATTGTGTAGAATCCACCGCGAAGTATAGTTTCTCGCGTCGATTCAGGCAACCATCCGTAGCCTATCCACAGATCAGCCATCAGGGTGAACAACCATTGGGTACTCAAGCTCTCATCAGTGATATGGCTTGGTGCGAAACTGAAAGTAATAACAAACGATTTTTGTGATTCTCTAGACGACGATTAATTTTTCGGAGACATTGAGAAAATCGGCAATTACTTGTTGAGTGGATGGGGCTCGTGATTTCCAATTAGAGGATAAACCGGAGTATTCTGAAAGGTATTTTTTATTAAATCGTAACTCTTCACCAGACTCTCGGTATTTCTTCTTCTCGACGTCTCCCAAACACCATGGTCGATCACATCGCCGGTGAAGTATACGTAGTCGATATCCTGGCGAACGAACAGTCGAATTAAATTAATGGCTTTGCTTAAAGATTCGGTGCGAGGAAAAAAATTAAGTTTCAAATTTCTCCTACTCTCTGAACGTTCTTTATATGATCAAAAGTATCCTCTACAGCATGCCAGGGACTATCGCAATCGTTGTAATCTCCCCAGTATCCGGCAACTTTGCCAATCGTATTTGTAACATTTTGCCCCTTGCGGCAACAAGTCGGCTCGTCGCAATGAGAGTTGCCGTTCGGCTCGTACAGCGGGTCATAGTGGATGTCCGTTATTTGGAGTATCTTTATCGTCTCCTCTGTAAGTTTGGCTTCAAATGTTTTCGGCAACGATGAATCAATCTCGATAGACCACTCGTACTTGGCGCCAGCAGTTGTGCAAGATCTGTCCTGTAAAGCCACTCCGCAAATGTCGTCAGCGGTGATGTTTGGATCGGAGTCGATGATATAGAAAATAATGGGCTGTGTAAGAAATATAACAAAAAATTATCAGTAGATTGGCTCCTTATCGTGGGTGGGCGATCTCGTCGATATAGTATCTTCCTTCGACATCTCATATTTTTCGGTTCAACAAAATTACCGATTAATCGATTAACTGGCATCAACTGGGTCAAATAACTATGAGAAATATTTAATGACTAGATGAGACATCGATGTCATAAAACACTTAGTTACTAACCGTATTGATGCTGATGAGTCCTTCACAAACACGCTCCGGCTGTATATTCAAACGCGTACAGAGTTTCGTTATTACCGCCTGTATATTTTCCAGAGGCACTCTATCGTTTCTCAGTGAAATAATGGATCTTGCAAAAGATTGGCAAACAGTGCAAATTACATTGGCTCTCGCACCGGTTAATGTTCGCCAGTCGACTCTTCGAAGCTCGGTCGGGAGAGCGAGTGCGCTGACGATTTCATCCAGAGTTCTAGTCCGATAGCCCGATCGCGCCCAACTATTGATTTCGTTCGAAAAAATCTTGACGACTAAGTCCTCCTCTGCATTAAAAATATTTTAGGCTATTTTATTCAGCTACGAAATTGCAGTGTCTTTGTAAAAAAAACATGTATAGAAAAAAAAATACAAAACACAAACTTACCTTCCAACGCGGCACATCGTACGGACTGGACCGCGAGGATGCAGAGCAGTCCTTTGGCGACCAGCATGTTGAGAGGTATCAGACAAAACTAATTTGGCGCGAATCTGGCTACGATATATATACACGAAAGGTATTCGTGGCTTACACCCCCCCCCCCCCATCTTACCCAACTTCCCTACCACAACCTTTGCCGAGATATCGTTTATCAACACGATCTTATTTGCGAGTTCGACGGATTAGCTTCCGATATGCCTCTTTCACGGTTTGTGTTAAATCGAGCGAGATGAGCGATACCGTAAGAAAATAAGGAAACGATATAATCGGGAATGATGCTCGAAATAATCCAATGAAATAATAGTCGGTAAAACATCTTAGACTCGAATGCTATGTATTCCTCTTATTGTTGAGTAAAAAATCGTTCCTCACAGAGTAAACATATGTTTTTCATGCTTCGATCAATCGAATCTTCGATGTTGATGTCGCATGATCGATCTCTTCATTCAATGTGAAACAAAAACATGTACATCCTATTGTACACAAATATCTTCAACGTACGAACTTCAATCGTAGACCTCGGTCATTTCGGCGTCATCGATGACGAGATCGTCGAGCATCTCCTCGAGAGTTATCTGGGGCATGCTAGGATCCATGTCGTTCGCATCCACGGGCATCTGTTTACTGGAGTCTCGGAAGATATTTATGTTTTGCCGCAGTTCTGGATCTTCCTCCAAGTCGTCGAGGAACTCGTTGTACTCGCTGAAAAATTTGAGAATTGTAGGTGATAAAAGGAATTGGCCAGTACAAAGAAGACACGCGAAGAGACAAAGTCCAGCCATACTTGTTCTCGGTGCTGACGCTGACAACTTCTCTGTCGAGATGCTGGAGCTTCCACATTCTCGCTCTTCGACGTGCAGCCTTGTCGTTGCCGTAGAATTTCTTCACCAGGATTATATCGGGAATGGTATCCTCGCTTAACTTGTCGTAATTTATATCATTGATATTGCTATCGCCGATAGCGTACCTACAAGTAAAAAAAAACAATAACAGTCTTGATCTAGGAGGAATGTAATTCATGCATTTTCTTGCTCCCAACAAACTCACCCAAGCGCCGAATCACCGGGTTTCAAAATGTGTCCCAAATGTGTACGCGTATGAATCGGATTGTCGCAGACACCAAGCTCGGAAGCTTTAACCACCCAAACGTCCGCTATCACGTGCTAGAAAATCAAGTTGCATCATCCTATGTAATCCGTGCCGCTGCAGAAATTTACGAGTTTTTTAAAATTGAAAATACCTTATTCGAAATAGCTCCTTGACCGGGAAAAACTTTTTTATCTTTATCCTGAATCGGTTCTATATCCATGACAACGTATTCAGTCAGTTGTTTCGGATTGCATATACTGTTGAAGGTGTATCTCCAGTATACGGTAGAGCTGACCTCGGCAACTGCAAAAAGAAATCGTCGTTGATACGGCATATAATCCGAGTTATTAATCAGTAAACAGTCGCTTATTTACGTTGTCCCGTAGAAACATCGATAAGGTGTAGAGAGTTGGTGGTCTTGTAAACGAGAGCTATAGGGTGCAAGCCTCCCAGTTGATGCGTTAATTTTTTCGGCAAACAGACAACGCTGTCTTTTGAAATCGGCACAATCTCGACGCTGAAACGATTAGCGAACGTTTTACGGATTCGATATCTCGGCTTTCGGACAAACATACCTGAACGAGAATTTGTAACTGTAAATATTGCTATGAATATCGTGTGATATGAGTTTCTTCGAGTGTTGATATCTGCAGGGCAAAACAGCTACCAAAAAATCTACCATTTTCCTAGCGGCGGCCTCGTTCGAATAGAAAAAGTCGATGCCCTCTGCAAGGAAGATATTTCAGATATCCGTTAAGTCAATGAAACTGAATTAATAAAGTGAATTTTTTTAAACGCCGCTCACCGTGAATAGGATTGATACCGAGGGTCTGTGCGTGCGCTTTATGCTTCAGAATGAGTTGCTCCAAATAATAGAAGGTCTTTTTGTTGATAGCTTTTTGCCGAACTTGAACCTTTGAGAAAACAAAAATAGTTTTTTTATTTTGTTTTGTTTTGTTTTTGTAAAACCCCACAGGTAATACAGAAATTTCTGCAGGATAAGTTGAACTCACGGATGCACGCCAAAAATCCTTAGCTTCCGTGCGATGACAATCGTCGCACATTTGATGATTGACAATGTATTCGACAACAAATACCTGTTGCAGGACGGCACCACCGACTACTTCGGCGTGAACTGTGAGTTTCACCTGGAAGTATAGAATAAACAAGAATCTGTGCAAGAAACTAAGAGACATGGAATCATGGACAGATAGTTTAAAAATATACCCTGAGTCTCTTAGAGTGCGGTTCCGTCCACACGAATCCTGCATCAATAAGTTTTACACGTTGAAGTCCTTTAAGTTTCTTTAGGCACAGAGACAGTAGCTCGCGGGACTCCAAAGAAGCGTGTACCCATTCCGCGGGTGGCTGCAGGTACCTGATGGAATACAAGGCAATAAATAAATATACTACCGTTCGGTAACAGAGGGTCAGTTGAAAAAATTGTTGTACCTCTCGCAACCCCTGCAAAAGTGCAGGGTCGCTTGCTTCGGTATTCCCTCTGTAATGTCGACCTCTGAGCGAAGACAGGCGACGCACATGTTGGCCGGATTTGGCTCGATAACAATTCCGCATCGGCAACACAATCTGTCGGTTAAAAATCATCGATCACAAAAGCCCTGACGTTTCTGGAGCAGGATTTATACTTACACTCTCGCAGTGCTCTGCGGAGGCTCGCCGATATTTTCCATCATCTCCATCGTGTTGTAGAGCTAAAGATCGACGATCGTGTCGCGAGACGCTGCTGTCGACGATTTTGAAAATTCGTCAATAAATTTTGCAGGTCTTGCTCGAGCACGTGTTTTCGTAGTTCAACGAGGAGGCCCCGACATGCACCATTTTTATTTGCGCGAAGCTGGCGCCGCGTCTCGACTCTCGCCGGTACCTGCGGGATGAAAAGGAATCGTGGCGGCGGCGGCGTGGCGCGTGAAAATTCAGTAAAGGGCCTAGCTCTAGCCAATGGACACATTGCTGACGGCTGGAAAGCGATATATTTGACGTGTACACTTGTCCTCTTAGAATCCGTTAGCCGAGAAATATATAAAATATAACAATGGTCGAGATAGCTTCGAAGAAAGATCAGAAGGAGAATGGAACAATGGTATGAAACAATGTACAACTGAGTTATACGAAAGCTGTTCGACGAAGCTGTTTCGTTGTCGATGAGAAGGTTAGGGCTAATCGCTACGGTGTTTATTTCAGGATATCAAAATTACCAATAAATGGGACGGCTCGGCAGTGAAAAACGCTCTGGACGATGCCGTAAAAGACGTTCTCCTGAGGAAGTACGATTATAAGGAGAACTTTTCACTTCTCGACGGTCGTCTGGCGCTCTGCGGGGTCGCCGTCGGTGTTGCTGCCGTTGCACTGCTGTGGGATTACTTTTATCCATTCCCGACGTCCAAGCCCGTTCTCGTCGTTTGCGTATCCATCTACTTCATCCTCATGGGTGTACTGACGCTCTACACCACGTACAAAGAAAAAGGAATATTTGTCGTCGCCATTCAGAGGTGCGGCTTCGAGCGGGCGAAATGCCGAGGCGCGCGGCTCGACGGCTAAATTCTTCTTCTACTTCCTGCTGGTTTTACGCCATCAGGCCAAGTACGGGATGAGATTGTTTATGTTCAATGAATATTTTATTCGCAGGGATCCGGCCGGGTTCGATCCGGACTTCGTTTGCGAGGCTAGTTCCTACCTGAAAAAATACGACGACAAGTACAATCTCGTGCTGGCGGTGAAGAGCGAGGCCACGGGTGTCATCAACGAGGCGTCCGTCGTTAAATCCGTCGCGAATTTCATCGATGTCAACGGCATCGTCATTCCCGAGTCTATCGAGGCGCTCGTGACAAATCTGCACGACAGTCTTACGTCGCAACGCAAGGACAAATAGTCACTCCGAAAATTGCGTCGATTCTCGCACCAGAGAAATCATTGACATTTGTTTTATGTTGAAACGATTTATGAAAAATGTTTTTTTTTTCTATATCTCGTAAACATACACTCGTCGTCGTTTCGTACCGATAATGTTTCTTTTTACAATGATATGAGTGAATAAATATTGAGAGATTCCACAGACATTGTTTTTATATATATAATATATTGTATAAAACAGCGCGGCAACGAGATTGTACATCTTCTTGGCTTCCATACGCCACGATACTCTTCAAACGTTATGCATCTGTAGTCGTACAGTATCGTCGCGTGAGTAATCGAGTCGTGTGCGGCTGTTGTATAATAAATATTCTCCTTTTTCCAGTCTCATTCGAAATGGTTATCACACTTTTATACGAATTTAGCACTTGGGCTGTAGAAAATAACAATAATAGATAACCATCCGCATTTTGTGTGTATGTCCAACTTTTATCGACTATCCGTGAGTGGTGTCGTCCTCCACGAAGTCGGCAGCTTCTTCGCGCGTGACACACTCAACGTGAGATACTTTATTTCTGAATTTCACACCGTAGAATTTATTCGCGTGCTGAAGCAACTCGGGTCTGCGGGCAGAGGAGAATGTTAGATTTCTTCGAATTTTCCTATCGCAGTTGTAATATTTTTATTATTATATTACTGGGCTCGGTTTACCTGAATGTCGTAGTGATGAACTGTGCGTCGGAACTGAGCTCGTGGATCATGTCGGCGACGGCCTTTCGATGCTGAGCGTCGAGCGCCTGATCGATCTCGTCGAACAGGTAAAACGGAGCTGGATCGCACTTTTGAATGGCAAAAATAAGTGCCAACGCCACGAGAGATTTCTGGCCACCGGACAATTGGTTCATCTCTCGCATCTCGGCCGTTTGACCCGTAAAGGAAACTCGTATGCCTGCACAGAGAGACTTTCCGGTTAGGAATAACAAACAGCCGAAGGAATTCGAACTATCGTCGCGGCGAATCTTACCGACGCCTGTGAATCTATCAGAATCGGCAGTTTCGGAGCCGGCATCGTCGCCCTCTTCGCCGTCGGCAGTTTTCATCACGAGCTGAGCATGGCCGGAAGGTACCAGCTTCTTAAATACCTCGCTGAAGTATTTGCTCACTTGCTTGAATGTAAACTGTATGGCTTCGTATTTGCGCTGCTCCAACACGGACATGAGTTCCTTGATCTTCTCGTCGCCGCGATCTAATTCCTCTTTTCGCCTTACCAACTTTTCCTTCTGATCGCTGAACGACATGAATTGGTCCAACGCTTTTTTATTCACGTGACTGCAAGAGAAATTAATTCGTATGATGGTCGAGGAACGCGATGAAAGAGGCGCACATAGCAATTCAAGATCAATAACGATAATAATCGACTAATGACCTGTATTTTTTGAGGTGATTGTTCGCCTTCTCCATCTCCCGGAATAACAGCTTGGTCGACATAGTCGTGAACTTTGCGTAGGCCTCAGGACTCGGTAATGCACCCAATTCCGTGATCTTCTGCGTACATTCGGCGATTTTCTGTTGCAGTATATTCTGCTTGCTCGCCAATTTTTCCAAGTCTTTCGCGTCAGCTTCGATTTTCTCTTGGACGTCCTTCTCCTTCAATTTCCACTTTTCCACCTCCGCCAATTCGGATTTTTGCTACCGATAAAAAACGATGGTTCAACGTAACACAATACAATGACAACAAGTGACAAAGCGGCACAGTATTGTGCGAAACGTACCTTTTTCGAAGCGGTCGCGACCTTATCGTTCTGAGCTTTGAAATCGCTGTTAACTTTTACCAATCTCTTTTCGATATCGGCCAGTTGAGTCTTGGAAGAATCTAATTGTCGCTGTCGGTCCTCGACAGATATCTCTTGGAGTGCCTGAATAAGCTCGTCTCTTCGTCTCATCAAATTGTTCGTCAATAAGTTCTCCAATTTATTTTTTTCCGCTTCGCGTCGCATTCTCGTGGCGAACGCAGTCTTGTTCTCCTTGGTCAAAGCCCGTATTTCGTCGTTCAACGTGTCGACCTGTTCCTGATCGGCAACGGACAGCTGAGCCATAAGATCCTGATGCAATTCGCTCTCCAAGCCTTCCTTGGTTGCTTTCATGGCCTCCAAGCTCGAGGTGCACTGGGCAAGACTTCGCTCCTTTGGCGTGCGGTACCTCTCGATGGCACTTAGTTCTTCCTTCATCATTCGTATTTCCGCCTTCATCTTGTCGTATATGTCTCTGTAGAAACGACACGATATTCGAGACTATTTTCTAGACTACCGAATCTATTCGACGATGCAACTTACTTAGCCTTGCTGTTTTTTGTCTCGGTGCGCTGCATCTCGCTAACGTACGAGCTGATACTTTGGTCGGCCTTTCTTATGTCTTCCTTGAGCGTCGTGAGCTGACTTTCCAGAGTAGCAATCTGAGCCATTAATTCCGATCGGGTCTTCTGAATTTCGAGACGTGACCTGAGAGTGTTGAAGTATCCACCAGTCAGGGAACCCTTCGACGAGACTTGATCGCCCTCCAGTGTTACGCAATCCAGACCGGATTCCCGAGCGAGACTCGTCGCAGCCTCGAGATTACGACAGATCAATGTTTTCCCGAAGATGTACCTGCATCGAATATATCCATTGTCATTCTCGGTAGACGCTTCGACGATTCGATGTACTAAGAGAATAATTGATTATTTACCTTAGTGCCCGATCATACTTGCTATCGTAATTCAATTTCGATATCATGGGAATGGCGTCGCTGGTTGTAGGATAATCTTGCACCTTTACGTGAAGACGATTCAATGGCATGAACGTCACTTCACCTGGCAAACGTTGATTATTCATCTCTTTGAGAATTTTCGTTCCAAACTTGTCCGTTTCCACGATGTGATGAAACAATCTGTTGCCGGCAGTTACTTCAACAGCCATGTACACGCTCTTGTCGCAGTCGAAGTTCTCGATCACCGGGCCGTAATAGCACTTTACCTCGTGCGCCATGTCTGGACGCTCGCTGGATGAGAACGATCGGTGTATTGTAGATTAGTTGCTTCCGCATGAATTTGTAAAAATCGAAGAACAAGGATGCTTACCGAAATGTCTCCAATACTTTGCGCACACTGTCTCTGCCGTTCAGAATTGGCTTTCCAGCCATAGATCTCAGGCTCTGATCCGCTTTCGCCAAGTCCTCTTTCAGACCGGACAGGTTGAGCTGCAATACACTCTCCTGGCGATACCTGGCGATGCCAATTATATTAATGTATCTTGCCATTTTTCATCTCCAATATAAAAGAAACGGTTAAGCTTACTGTTCCTTCCGTGTTGCTTGGCACTGATCCTTCGCCTTGTTCATCTCGTAGTATTGTTTGTTGTGTTCGTCAATCGACGCCCTTTGACGCTCCGTCTCTGCGGTATGTTCCGCGATCTTTTTTTCCAAAGCTATTTGTTTCTCGTGATCCCGCTTCAGATCCTCTTTGATCTTGGCGTGATGGTCTTGCTTATCCTTTATTTGCTTGGTCAGTTGTTTTAATTCGTTTTTTATCCACTCGTCTCGGGCATCCTGTGGAATTAATATCGCGTTTATGTTAATACGACCAAAGGGACATACCAAAAAGAACTATACGAATTATCGATGCGACTTACTTTGCTGCTGAACTGGCTGCCTCGACCTTGCTTGGCGTAGAGTTCTTTTCGCTTCTGTTCCTTGAGCGCCAAATTACGCGTGCACTCTTCCTCCGTGCGTTTCATTTCCTCATACTGTGTAATAAAAACCATCGTGAACGCGACATACCGATAAATGTCTTACGAATCGCAAAGTTAGAACCTTACCACGGGCTTTATCGTCTCGAGCTCCTTCTCTTTCTCGTCAATCGTCAGCTTCAACTTCTCCAGTTCTTGCTGAGCTCGTTTCTTACTGTCATTGTCGCCTTTTACTTCCTCCAGCAAGTCGTTTATCGTCAAAGTCAGTTTAGTTTTCTCCTTGAGAAGTTGCTGTTGTTCGGCGCTATTTGATGCAAAAATCAATGTAGTTCGTACAATAATCAAGATACCGGATGTTTTTTTAATTTACCTCAGAGTATCCCTTTCTTCTTTCGCCGCTTGAACCTCCTTCTTCGCTTCTTTCAATCGCTTCGTTGCCGCACGGACGTTCTCCTGCGCGGCTTTCGCTTCGGCTCCGAGCTTCGCTTGCTCCGCACCGCTGTTCGCTCTGGATTCGTCTAGATCATCCAGCTTTCGTCGATTTTCCTTCAACTCTCGCTCGTGGATTGTGTACTCGAGACAACGTCGTTGCTTGTCCCAGCGCTGGTATTCCTTCAGCTCCTCCTTCTCTTCCTCGAGTGTTTGCAGACGCTCCTCTGAAAGGGCGATCAAGATATTTATCGTATTACCCGTTTCCTATTGACGTCTGGCTTGAGATTCATCGGATTACTGAGCGTACCTATGGTTCGCAAAAAGTCAACGATTTTTTCGAGCTTCCCCTCGGTCTCCTTCAGGATAGACTTGGATTCTTCTCTTCTCTCATCGTACACCCGAGTACCCGCGACTTCTCGAAGCAGCTTCAACCTCTGCGAATCTGGAGCTGTCGCCATTTGATTGATCTGCCAATGAGAACATCGATAGAAACCTTCTCTCTACTCCATTCGTCTATAATGTATATCTTAATTGTTACTTGTCACGATCCTATAATTCATGTTACTAAAATAGTTATATAAGAAAGGTGTTGTAACAGCGGTATCGGAAAAATGTCCCAAACCTCCGTTTTATTTCCTTAACCCTTTGAAGCATACATTTTTGATTCCAAGTATAAAGTTTCAAATACATTGGTTGGTTATTAATCCTTCTTTTTACCAATTCAAAGAGGTGTATCGCCTGCGATACAACGTGCTTCAAAGGGTCAATATAAACATTAAATTTTTTTTTAACTCCATTTGGCTATCAACTCACTTTTCCCTGCTTCACAATGTAGTAAGGATTTGATCTTGAGAATCCTGCGGACTCCAGTAAGTTCATAACGTCGGTTCTCGAAACATTCTTCTTGTTGAGAAAATAGTTGTCCTTCTTTGAACCGATCACTCTTCTCAAATACACCTCGTCCTTGTCGATCTACAAGGGATACAAAAATCCTGATAAAATATTTCATGGATAAAAAATTGAAACTGATTTTGTATGTTGGGCATATACCGGCAATCTTCCATCCGCATTGTCGAATATGATCTCCACATGAGCAGATATGACCCGTGGTCCGGTACCCTCGTGGAGAAGTCCTTGTCTCTGCTCCGGCCGCAAGTGCGAAAATTCGTCGCTCAGGACAAACTGTATGGCATAGAAGAAATTGCTCTTTCCTGAGCCGTTTCTCCCGACTGGAATAACAAAATTGTTGAATCAACATTATTGTACATCAATGAAAAATCTCATGGGTCTTGTATTTTTCTTCTTTACTTACCAACTACATTGTGCCTGGGATCAAAAGGATCCACTACAGTTTGTTCTCGGTAGGACTTGAAACCCTGAATAATTACCTGGAAATAAAATTTGAATGTCAGTGTGGGCGTGACGACGAATATTGTTGTCGAATCGAAATATAAAATCAATGGTTGCCAAAATCAAAATTCTAGGTACGCGCGGGCTTCGCAGACATAACCTCCTCGGAGATAAATGACTACATAATTCGGTGTTCATTATATTCGGATAACTATTGTATTTTTGTCAACGGCAATACAATTAACGACGATCTCGTCGTGCGATCGATGATAACGGGACGGAGAAGCTTTGAATGAGCGGATCTTAGCATCCGCTCCGAGCAACGACACAAACCGTTCTGGTTTCATTATTATCGACGAAATATCTTTGATTCATTAAATACCTGTTTGATATACATTGTGTCCTCGCTATGAACAAGTGCATACACTCTTTTCGTAATATTGTTCGCAGATTAAATCAAAAACATCTCTCCGCGATCGACATGTCTGGAGGACGCACAACGTCGATGTGTGCCAGATGAAAAAAACATCACTAGATTTAGGCGGGAGAAGAGTGGTGGCGCTGCCAATCGCTTCGCGTAGAAAAGTACTACGTCGAGGCTTTGTTTTGAAGTATGTCAGAATTTTATTGTTTTTTGTTTTCTTTTTGTACAAGTGTTTTTTCGAACAATGGAAGGAATTTTATCGATCAATGATGAATGCTGAGTGCGTCGCTCTGCACTTCGTGACTCAATTGCGTTTGCAAGTTGGACAGTTTGTTCTTCAAAGCTGCTATACCCATCATCACGATATTTTCAGGTTTCAGGGCTCCGCTGCTTTCCACGTTAAAGTAATACTTGTTCGGCTTGGCTTCCCAGTTGAAGGGCGCTTCGTCTGTAAACGGAATTGATGCATATCACGTTTTACGAATCTCGCACTCGAATTTAGCATTACTTACATTGATCCTCCTCCAGTTCAGTGTATTCAGACTTTGGCCACTCGTCGGGCTTCGGAAACAGAGTGTGCCGCATAGAATTGTCAGGGTCATACTCGAAGCACACCCCAGCAGTTGGATTCCACTTTGCATGTTCCTTGCCAAAACCTTTTTTAGCGTAAGCCCTGAGTTTCAATTCTTGTCCCTTTCTTAATTTGACGATCAAGATTTCTATAACAAAAAAACAATTTCAATTGTAGAGTAGTTACATAATTCTTTTTTTAAATTAAATTTGTCAATCTATTTCCCTTTTTACATAATAATAAAAATATATTAGACACAACAGCGGTAACTGAGAACATGACCCTGCATGTATGTCACAAAAATTACAATAATCAAGAACAAGCGAAAAGAAGTTCGTAATACAAATTTTTCATTATCATTATTGTTAAGTGTAAAAATTACCGTCGGTCTCTCCGTATTCACTGGCATCGTCTTCTCTGTGCCTGGACGTCACTGGAAGCACCCTGGGGTCACTGGATTTGAAATCTGCTGTAGTTACATGTCTTGTTTGCTCCTCCGCACATTTTACATCCAGCGTGAATTCCACGCTGCACTCCGGACAAAAGTCAGGGCAGCTGCAGTCTCTTGTGTATTGAATCCTATCTACAACCTGAAGAGAAATATTCGTATTGGGCTTAAAAACGGACAGATCGTTCGTACCATCTACGGAATAAACGTACTTCGTCGCTTATCAATGGAATCATGCCAATTCTGTGGGCGAGAAATTCGTCGCTCAAAACTGTCGAGTTTGCTTCAAGCTGAATCCAATCGATCGCCATGGTCGGAGTTTCGGCGATAAAGACACGCCTCATACTATTTGCGACACTGAAAACAAATAGATTGTTAAATTAACAGGATACTCGGTGATGCGTGCGATGGCCGGTCGCGACCAAAACAAAATCCTAACCTCAGCTCTGTGTCTTCCACCTGAAACTTCACGTTCTCCTCGTTCAATTCCGTGATATGCACCGAAGGCTGATTAGCGTACGGCATTCTGAATCTTTTCGAAATTCAATTGTTATTAACTTTATTCGATACCACTACTGTTTTGTTTTGTTTTATTGAAAATTGAACGATCGATCGACGCGTTGACGTCAAACTCGAAAGAAACGAGACAACCCATTGCCAGTGGCGCCAGAAGCTCCCTCTGAAAATTCGTCACTTCCGGTTTGAAAATCTATTTTTTCGACCGGAAGTGACGACATACTCGAAACACGTCACTTCCTGTTTGAAAATCTAATTTTTCGACCGGAGGTGATGCATTTCGGAATGACGTTACTTCCGGTTGAGAAATTAGTGTTCTGAACCAGAAGTGGGGAAAAAGAATTAAGTACCATTGGGTTGTTTGGTGCATCAGTTGACGAGTTGACTGAATTCACTTGATGTACTGTCAAAGTCTCGATCAGTCGCATCCATCAGATAATGACTCCAATTAGGTATACAATTCCCTTTCATTTTTATTGTATATTTATTTTAAAAAATCGTGCGCCTTGCAGTTTTATGGTTTGTGCAGAAAAAGTAGAATTACCAGGAAATTCGTCGTGTCACTGAAATCTACACTCTGAAACGCACTTAATTAATAATAATTCATAAATGACAGATTAAAAGTAAGTAAAGACTTTGGCTCGCTTTATGGTGAAAAACCATTTGATCTCATGGCACTCGAAAATGTGTGGAAGATGGAAGACAATGACAAATCGCCGTCCTGGTCGAAAAGTATTTGAACTTGCGCTTGAACTTACACGTTAAATTATTGATCGAAAATGGCTGACATTTCCGGGACGAAGAAGAAAATCACACGGTGCGCCGATGTCGGTCCGATGAAAAAAAAAACTCTAGCTACCGGAAATGTACAGAAATAAGAATAGATAATAAATAAACGATAAGAGACAGCCGTCGGAAAATATTAAAAATGCTTTGAGACTTCTGCCCCGCAGTACTTTCCGTCGGCTCGGTAATTTCTTTAGGATCCACTGTAGTATCGCGTTTCAAAGCTCGTCAGCGAAACGCTCGATGTCTTGCAAGTAATCCCCGTAATCCGTCGCCTCGCTACCGACGAAAGTATCGTGGTGTTCGAGAATTTCCTCGAAGGACAATCTATTGTCGTGATCGTCGTCCGACGCGGCGAAAAGGTGATCCACTTCGTCGGTCGCGAGATCGCTGGAAAAAAACGTGCGACTCACTTGTAACGCCGGCTGATCTTTGCGCTTACCGTCGGCTCTAAAATCTAAAAATGATCCAATGAACTTACTCGTTGCTGGGCACAAGCCACGCGAGAATTTCCGTCGAGTCCAGTTTGCCGTCCCGATTTTTGTCGTGTTCATGATCGAACTTGTCCTTCTCGACGAGAAGCCATTCCTTGTCCTCGCTTTTTGCCCTGTTACCCAAAAATTCCTGAAAGCTTATAAATCCATCGCCATCCGTATCCTTGTCCTGCAGAGCTTGCTCCAAAAGAATCGGAAACATTCTTGGTGTCTCCTCCGGATGGGTGTAGGCTTTGAATTCCTCTGTGTCCAAGTATCCATCTTTGTTCAGATCAGCAGCTGCAAAAGTGGCTTTGTCGTCATTGACGAGTCTGTCGTCAGGAGAAAGATCCTCGGCGTCAGAACCGTAAGTATCTTGGAGAATCTCTTCCCAACTGATCCTGCCATCCTCGTCCGAATCTGCGTCGTCCATGCGATCCTGGGACTCCTCTGAGGAGAGCATCCTGCAAAACGAACGAATACATTTTTATCAAATGACTTTGACTCGCCTGGTTTTCTAGTATTTTTGGGCATACTCATTATTCATTGCGGCTCATTATCATTAACTGTACTGTATATAATAATTATTCTTTCTTATCTTTTCTTTTTGTATCTACTCTATTTCCACACGCGTACATTATACACGTAATGTACAAGCTTGTATGTAAAAGGGCTTGACCCATATAATACATAATAAATAAATACATACCCGAAAGAGCGTAGAATCCAAGCTTTGAGCTCGTTCCTCTCGATGTATTGATCTCCGTTGCGATCCATTTTTGTCAGCAGAAGGCTGAGTCTCCGCCTGGACTCTTCGATAGGAAGTTTGTCAAACTCTTCGGCCTCTTTGACGCTGCCTGGAGATTAAAACAACTAATGATTTCTCTACCTCAGACCGTGGCAGTGCAACAATGCCAAAGTGGTCCAGCTTTGAAATGCAAAGTTTAACCAATAACAGTGGCATAGACATAGAAATCTCACCGAGTATAGCTTCATGATCGAATTCCTGATGATGCTCGCCGTCCACGTAGTGGTCGCTGTCCCGCGGACTGAACGCGCCGTCTTCGGTTCTTTCGTTGCTGCTGGGCTTGTGTTGATGCGTCCTTATGTGAGCTGACGCGGCGATGCATCCTGTCAGGACGTCGAGAACGCAGAGTATCGTGCACAGAGATACGATCCCTCGCACATTCCACATGATTCCTTAAATTTTAGTTGTCGCAGTCTTTAACTACGCTGATCGAAGCTTATAACCTTAGAAAATTGGTTGGGACTTTTGACAGATATCCAGACACGAAGCACGCGACCGCCCTCCGTGCCGCATACGACGCTTCTCGCCGTGGCGATTCCTACAGCGTTCAGTTGCGCGATTCGATACAGTACACACTTGCGTGTACACTTTGATACTGCCCACGGTATCGAAATGTTGTTTCAAATATTGTGCGATAAAAAAAATCAATGCGACGGAGAGAATTCGGGTTTTCGCTTTCGCTATTCGATGAATACAAAGAGCGTCGAACCATCGAACATATTCGAAGCGTAATTGCCGTACATGCTTGAAAACTGGACTATAAACGATTGTAAAAAAAAGAAGAGCTTCAAAGGCCGGTTAGTTGTCGTCTTGAACCGGTGTAACTTCGCTACATTCCTTTGAACAATGAAATATTATGAATGAGAATAACTTACGATTCGGTACCACTCTGACGTCAGGTGCGGTGATAGTGCAAGCTACGCGTGGAGGCGTCATGTTCCTGCCGGCAGTAGGATTTTGATAAATGTATAATTTTCTGTTTCTCCCGAATTTTTTTTCGCACGTTTTTCACACGAGAACGTCGCAACTGACTGAAAGAGAGCGATACGGAGCTCAGCTATTAGATTCCGAACCGAGCATGGATTTTTTGTGCTGGCATTGCGGAAGAGGGCTGGGCCTTTCGAGCGACAACTCCAAGTGCTGATCGAGCAGCAGCAGTTTATCCTCAGGGAGGGTGTGCTGCCACGAAAGCACGCGCCAGTCGAATAGTATAAATATAGCACGAGAATGGCAGATACGTGCGTTTACGCTATTTCCGGAACTCATCGTCTCGTAGGTCGTCGTCATCTGCTTCATCTCCATCTCCCCCTGAAAAATACTACACAACAAGCAATAAATTACGCGCTTCATTAAATTAATTACGCATTATATTTGTCCGTTAGCTTCTCAGGATAATCTCGACGCGGCGAAGCCGCTGATCGGGTCCGTGATGCGGGGAATTATCTTTTAGCTCTTCCCACGTCTTAATTCTTGTATTAAGAAGAAAACATTACATCCTCGCACAGTTCTAATCGGATTACAGCCATCGGTTAATAATCGCGCAACATCTTTTCTAATTAAGAGACGCATTAGAACGAGCACACAGCGGCTTTTCACGCACAGTGGCCTGTTAGGTTTTTCCGGGAGCCGACAGACCCAGAGAGACACCGCGCATAGTCAATTTATTTATTTTATTCAAGTCATCGCACATGCTTTATCTCAGCGTCCGGATCAGTCTCGGGGAGAAGTTTTTAAACGAGTCAGCACGCTGGAAATGAGAGGAAGCATCCTCAAATCAGCGTCACGGTGTAAAGTCGTCGGAGCGTGAAGGAGGGTGTCTCTATATTGTACCTGGTACTGTATACGACACAGGATGTTGCTACCTTCCGTGTTTGTCGCGCTCCAGACCCGACCATCGTTTTCGTCCGTGTATATGCGGCATAACTTTTTTTTTTTTAACGGCGCGTCGGCACAGTGATATGTTGATAGTCTGCGAGCTCAACGTTCGTGGAAGATTCCTGTATTTGCGCGAAAAGTATCGCGACGAACAATGGGCCCCGAGACTCTCATACCCGGCCCCTCTCTTCCTCATTTTCTTTGAGCTTGTAACTATAGCTGTAATATATGAATTGCAAGACAAAAAAAAAGACCAACAAGCTGAGAACCATAAATATCCCGACAACAATACCGTACAGTACATTTAATGCACCGAACACGATTTTTTTCAATCCCGTGGCTAGTCGTTCTGGCATACCATTGCAATACCCGAATACCTATCACAACTATTCGCTTCATAATTATCCGTTATAATCGTTTTAATTTCCACGGACTACCTCCGTTTATCTAGCTAATTAATAACAATCGCTGTGTCCATAGAAGCGCCCGGAGACATAACGAGACCGCCTGCAACGACTCGCTTGCCAGCAATTACTCTCGCGATACATTCGAGACGTGATTCAGAGCGTACGGTATGGCTTTAAAAGCGGTGAGACTTTGTTACAGTACAGTAACTCCGTGGAGATTACTATATATTGCGGGAAGCGAGCAGTGAATTCGTTGATCCTAAATAAAAAATTAGCAAGCCACACACGAGCTGCAGCGGCAGCTCGAGCGTCGAGCATAGACAGTATCAGTAGAGCAGGAACGCGCGATGCTCCCGTCATCGTCACGCCAGCCCGGCGACCATGCGCGCCCTCTGGCGGTTTGTTTCTCTGCACTGACCGTAGGCGCTGGGGCCACGGATTTGCGCATATGCCCTCGGTATAGGGCCTGCGCGACGGTGGAACGCGATCGCAAGACAAACGAGAGACAAAAACGAAACTTTTGCGGAGGCAAGGACAAGCGATGCAGTCCAATACAGTACTGTCATGCACCACAAAATACCGGGGGAATTGAACCGAGCGAACGTTACACGAGGCAGTACGTGCGTCACGAAGATGCCCGGTGCAACGATCACGAGTCGAGAGAGCTTGCTCGGTGTTAGCACTCGCCACACCGGCCTGCACTGACGAAGGGGGACGAAAACTCAACAGCCGCCCAAGCATCAGCCACCGCTTCGTAATTAGTCATAGTGCGGTGCGCTAACAGCGGCACTCTGCTAGACTGCCTCCTGAGCCTCTCCGCGTGACCGTTGTTGTTGCCTCGCTCTACCTGCGATCCGAATTGAATTTTAATGAAGAAAACTCACTTGGACTTGGGATACCTACCTGTGCGCCGACGCTTTGGAGAGTTATCTTGTTATTTCCCCTCGCGCTTCCGGTACATTATAATATTTCATGTTAACGTCTTCCATTGACCGATCGACGAACGGGGATTCAATTGAACGGGAGTATTAAAGGAGTGCTGTGGAGCATTCTGAACGGTAAGTATGAACTTAGGGTAGCCAATTACGTCTCCATACCAAATGGCTTTAAGGCAGCGTTCTGATGCGAATACTTGTTTTGCAGGTAATTTTTGGGGACTTAAATTTATATTATGATATAATAAGTTAGGATAACTACCTAATATATGTATCGACCCTTCGAAGAGTTACCTCTCGTTATTTCTCCTCGCGCTTCCGGTACATTATAATATCTTATGTTAACGTCTTCCATTGACCGATCGACTATCGCGAAAAGCGTCGACGCTGGAATAAATAAGAACGATCGGAGGGGTTCAATTTACGGTAAGTATTAACGGAGTGTTGTGGAGCATTCTAGACGGTTACGTTGAATTTAGTGCTTTAGTGCATTCTAGACGGTAACTATGAATTTAGCCAATAACAATACCTCTATACTTAATGGCTTTAAGGCAGTGTTCTGCTGTGAACACTCGTTTGGCACGTAACTTTTTGGGACTTACATTTATAAAAATGTCAGACCCACAGTCTTATCGTTTCGCAGATACAATCGATCGTTATTTCGACACCCCGAGCCGGTGAGTCTGGCGCGGAGGACGAGCACGATGCTCCTTACCGCTGTAGCCGCAGGCGAGCAAGGAGGGTTGCCCCGCCAGCGGGGCACCCGTGAGAGCAGTCACGGGCCGTGCTGGGACAAACGTGGCCGTGGCGACGAGAACGAGGGAGGAATCGAGAAAAGTTGCGGTGGCAGCGGCGCGTCGGGAACGGAATAAAGACCGAGGGAGGTTTGGAAAGCGGCAGAGCGAAGCGGCAAGCGACGAGCCGTGTTTCCGGCGAATGCCGAACGACTCTGCACTCTGCCATCCGTCTCTGCTCAGATATTTATTTCTCGGAGTTTTTCCCCAATGATTCTCCACGCTACGCATGGCAGAGGCATTTCCATTTCACGTACACAGATGCGATACAATACTCTCGTCACGATTGTCTCGCGCGTACACGCTCGCGGTGCTTAACCGCGTATACGTACGGAAAGGTGCCCTCTCAACAGCGGTTTTCTATTCACTTCGATCAGCGTCAAGGGAGCGTACAGAGACCGGAGAAAATGCCGGACATGGTGCGCGCCGGTACTCCGGGAACTCGCGCACCTGCGCGCCCGCGATACGCTCGCCGCTGCTGCAAGCTTACCCTCACCTGCGAAACAAACGGGCGCGCGCGCGCGCGAGCGGTCAGCCGAGGTCTGCTCCTCCTGGCTACTTCGAGACTCTCCGGTGAGAGCCGTCCAACACCTGTTACCTACCACCGCACGCAGCGTGTGGATACGCGCTCGAGTCCAGGTTCTTCTTGCCTGTGGCACGCACCATCCGGATATCGCGACTCTCTCGCACGGACGAGATATATCGATCTTCACGAGCCGTTTTCATTTTGAGGAGCAGATCCGGAGGAAACTCGAGATTACATTGTAGAGTTGGGAATTTCACGCATCGATCGGTTCTCTCGGTAAAGGGGAGCATTTTAAGGATGGTTAAAGGATCCACCGAGTCGCGGGAATAAACGGCCGTAGCGAGTAATGTATGTTAAGACCAAGATACGAAATTATAGAGTCAGCAGGGAGATTCACTGAACGGGTAGTTGGCGTTTCACTCGCTGAATCGCTGCACATGCCTCGACACTGCGGGCTCGCAATTCGATTCCTTTCACGAGATTTCGAAACACTTATTCACTCGCCAACTTTTTAGACGGACCGGAAATCGCAAGGTTGTTGCAGTTTTTTAAAACATTATTACCGTCGCTGCTTTGGGCAAACTCAGGACGATTGCTCACATCTGGCACTGGTAAAATAAGTGTTGGTAAGATGGCTATCACCTGAGGTTTTTATTTCATTCGAAACCTATCGACGATCCATCGTCGATCTATCTCTGATCTATCGCTGATTCCAGATGATGAATGGAAAATCGAGAGGGCCGGGTGATTCGCGGTCTGGGAATGGACACGAAGACGCGTTGGTTGATGGAACGAGAGATGAGATTCGAGCGCAAGCTCGAATCTCATCGTGTTGCCAAGAAGTGACGGATACCAAGAATAACTGTTTTAAGATAACCGGGTGCATACGTGGCGGTGCTGCATCATACGCGGCGAGCTCGATCATCGTGCCTCGGGGAAGGACGAGTGACCTTGAGCGCTCTTCAGACTCGCATAAACATGAAAATTTGTGGAAATGCTTATTGGCAACGAGTTCGGGATACCCCTCGTACACCTCATCGTGCGATGTATTATAGGCGATGATGGCGTATCGCGGATTAAGTAAAGTGAGCTTTTTCGGTCATTCAATCTCATCGACAAGCGGCTCAAGCCCAATCGAGGAGTATACGGATTGCGGAAGTTGAAATAATACCGCCAACAACATCTCGTTTGGGAAGGCATTAAAGCGCGTAGGCCGCGACGAGGTTGAAATTGACCGGTGACCTCCCGACCTCGGAGTGTGCTCACGTAGCGGCACCCCGTGGCGTTGAGTGCGCTTTACCGTGGTATAACGCAAAACTATAAAGGCTCAACCCGATTTTTTTTATTTTTTATTTTTCTCGTGGGAACCGTCTATACTGGATCAGAGTATACACAGAGTCCGCGAGTGGCAAATAAAACCACATACGTATACATTCCGTGTAAGCCCGCCACGATACGTATTGTGTCTCAAGTTTCCCAAGCTTCGTTATTTATTTATAACGCCGGGCTGGTGCAGCTATTCGAGCCGACGAGAAATTCATGCTTTTGTCAGTGACGATCTTGGTGAAACGACGTCAGCTTCGTATAACATGCAGTCTCGCGTGTCTACATCTGTACATACACTATTCTAGGACTCCTCGTTGGATTATCCGTTTTTAGCGCGTGTCCCGTTAGGTACACAATACAGTGTTTATAGAATGCGTGGCATAATGGTGCATGCGCTAATACGCATCTTGTACACCTAACAAAAAAACCGAGCCAAGAAACTGGAACATACGTTCGTCGCTCTGTGCACTTTGAGTTACGAGTTATCTTGCTCATTCCCACCCGAAGATGATACACGGACGGAGTCCGATCGTGATACGACTTTATATCGTTCAACACATTGGTCAATGCGCGTCATCTATCCCATCTATCCGAGCGGAGACTTCAACAGCGATAGTTTGTCACGCTAATGAGTCGATAGTTCCAGCTACCCAGGTCGTTTGTGTCATGCGATTGTGTTATTGCCCATGAATCGAATTCGAGGCATTCGCTCAGACGGGAATTCTATTATCGCGGTTATTTGCCCGAGGAGCATTTCTTCCTGAGACCGAGGAGAAGAAGAGTCAGGCCGGCTAGACTCCTCGGAAGGCAGGTGAGCGTGGCTTCTCATCTAAGACTACGCTATGGCGTTACGCTGCTGGGCCTAGATGTCCGGTTAATGCACCTGCGTACTCCGTGGCCTGTGAACGGTTGCGCTATGGCGAGACTCCCGAGCGGAAGGGGAGGTAAATACTCCGCCGTGAAAAGGTACGAAGGGACTGGCGGCAAGGAAGTCGAGGGGCATCCGAGAGGGACGAGGGAGGGGCAGCGGCGGAGAACGAGAATACCGACTTGGTACTCGAGAAACGTTCGACCCTGATCCTGCTCAAGAGAGTGATGTAACGAGAGACCGGCAAGCCAGATATCAAGTTCTTTGTGGTTGCGAAACCACCATTTTTGACCTTGATTCAGGGCGTCGCGAGGATGCGAAATCAAGTTCGTTTGCTCGTAAACGACACGTGGCTCTCCGAGTTTCCTGTTTCATGCGTATTACGATAAATCGGATGCGAATTCTGGCGACCGATCAGTTCGGTATTTTCTCATCCCCTCGCTCGTACCTAGAAACGAGACTCGTCGAACGTTCATCCCAAGCCTCCGTTCTCCACGCACCGATTCATAAAGTTCCTCCCGCGAGTGTGCCGGTACGCTGAGCTGAGCGCTCCACTAACTCTGTCCGCGCTGCTGCGCTGCCAGAGTCGCTGACCTCGCGAGAATCACCGGTGCGCATCACACAGCGTCTTTCTTACTCCGGCCGAAGAGAGCTCTTTGCTCTTTCTTCGTACTGTAACGAAGACGAGGAGTCAGAGAATGAGATGGAACATCGCATTTATTCTACGAGTCCCGACGGTGATTTTCAGCCTCCCTCCTGCAGCCCAACGCGGGAACAAACTGCTGCGGCACTGAAATCAATTAAATTGATTAAATTATTAAAACATTTTTGATACTCACGATCTGTCGAGGCGATCGATTCGGCGACGTTATTTATCGGTCAGCCGAGTTGCGGAACAGCTTATTCCCCCGAAGACTGGGATATTCGAATCGAAATCGATTCGCTCTCCCACGACACTCTCTCACAGCAGTGGTTTCGTCGACGCCGCTGCCGCCTCGGGAAAGTTCCATGAAGAGGGCAAAGTACCGGCCTGATATTCCACCGATCAACCGAGAGGTTCTCCCGTGGAAAAACTCTTCTCACCCGGAGTTTTTCCTGCGGAGAGACCCTGGAGGCATTTGTTTTTTGCTTCCCGCGGCTCCGTACCTCGGGTCGCTGTTCGACTCGTGAGACTCGGTTAGTTTCATTGTTGCAATAGAGCGGTCGATTGTTTCGGTTGAATTCCCGAGGACTCGTACCGTTCGGCTCGAGGGAGGTGAAGAAACAGCGCCGAGTGAGATGTTTCCGAGGCACGTTCCACGAAGGCGATCGGACCTGAAAAATCGATGAGGCCACCCTGGTGCGATTAATGATGATTATTTTACATTTGCCGATACGAAGTATCCTTCGGTACCGACGTTGACGCAATTTATCAATGGATCGATACCGATAGAATCCCTCCCGAGTTTCGAGGCCTTACGTGTGTGCTCGCAACTTTTTGCGCTGGATAGAAGAATCTAGGATAGACCGCGTCAGTGCTGGCGTGGTCTCTTTCATTATTTCCCCCCCCCCTTCACCTCCCTCCACCGAACCCCACTACTCCTTCGTAATGCACAGCGTGCCTACTCCACGTGAAAAGTCACGCTCTGCTAGCTACAGGTATAACTCCCTCATCCCATGTAACGGGTGTCCCCTATACATTTTTTTCTCTCACGACGCAATAGTCTCATTGTATCTGTTTCACAAATTCAAGCGCAATACTAAAATCAATGCACCTTCCCTCCGTAGATCCACTGGCGCAGGTTCTCCGAAGCGCATATTTCTTAGAAATCCTGACTTGTAAAATTATCGCGCTGTTCTAGTTTCCGGACGGGAGACAACTCGAGCCTTACCGATCGAATTCCATGCCCCGAATATTGAGCACCCCTTGTGCAAGACTATTCCCGAAGAGCGTACCGCGTTTTGCCGTGCCGCTGGCCAATTCGCTAATTTCGAGCTGAGTCACACACAGTCTTCGCCGTGCCTTACCCAAACCTCTCAGTCTCTCGCGCTCCTTCCTTACCTCCATCGCCCCTCCATTCTCACCGGTCCCTCGTCCTCCGCTCGGACAATAATTTTGTCGTTTCTCCTTCCTCCTTCGACCGCCCCGCGGCCCGATAGTTTTGTCTCATTCGTACTCGCCTCGCCGTCACGGCCAGGCGAAGCACCGCGCTCTCCGGATCTCGCTTGGCTGACTGGCCCGACTCGCGCGCGCAGGTTGCGCCTGACTGTACCTGCCGCCGACTGGCCGGGGCACCAGCCAGCGAGCGCGTACCCGTCTCTCACTCCGCCGTCGTCCCATCCTCTCTCTCTCGTTACCACGGCTCGCTGGGCACCTTCCTCTCCTGCCCTGCCGGCCGGCCGGCCGGCACAGGTTGCCAGCGTAGTTTACCTGGCTTTACCTGCCAGCGAGAAGCTTTAGTTCGCTCACGTCACTGCGAGCAACCGGTTCGCAGAGCTCCGGCGGACGGTTTTATCCCATGGCCTTATAACCACGGGTACGAACTCTTAATCGTCGCTTCGTTCGTCGCTCCGTCCGGTTCTTTCTTCGGTTTTCTCTCGTACCGCGAACGTCCTCACTGGCGACTCCTTCCGAGACTTTTATCGCCGTTCCTCCGTCGTAACGATAATCACTCCCTGCCGATTTCATTCGTCTCGAGGCCTCGACTCTAACGAATGTATCTCTGATAAACGCGCTAAACTTTATTTTTATTTTATTTTTTTTTATTTTTTTTCTTCATTTTTTCTCCATCGGTTCGTTGCTCGGAATTGTGCGCCGCCGTTACGCAACCGCGTCCGGTTTCACCGTCGTCATCGTCGTCCGACTGTTTACTCTGTTACATCAACGGTAATTTACGAGAACTCCACACGAAACGCTCCGCTGCAGGCCGCAACGAACGAGGAGCCAATCCGTCGGGCATCGTCGACGTCCAGTTGAAGCGATACCAACAGCAGGTGATTTTCGGCTCCCCCTCTCAAAAGTCCCCCTCGACCCCCCTCAACGCACTTCTCTCGCTCTTGTCCGTACTTTAACTCACGAAGTCTGGTTTTATCTTTCATTTTTTTTTTTTTTTTTTTGGTCTTACCGCGGAGTTGGGACTCCGTTGATTCGTTCACTCGCTTCTTACTCGATACAGCGATACACCGCTTTCGAGGGCTCTTCTGCACCGCATGGGTACTCCTCTTCTCGAGTTGTACATACCTCACTACACCTTCCCGCTCGGGTCATCGCACCCGTGAGCCACATACAGGATGTATGGAAATCTTCCTGCTGGAACCCACGTTGTTTTTTTTTCTCCTGAAACGTTTTCTCGCGTTCGTCTTTAATCTTTTTCGTTTCGTCTGTTTTTTTTATTTTTTATTTTTTAAAATCGACGATATATCGTTTTTCCACGGGCAAGTATATATACATATACATACATATATATATATATATATATCATTCTGTACCATCGATGATTCAACGATCCCAGCTTTTGTCCAGCTCGGTGTATCGCGGGCCATTCGAGAGTTCGACGACTCGCTTCGCGAGAGTATATCTTCAAGGTATTCCGCATCCACCCACCCACTCGATCTTTGCTCGGGCGGTACGTATAATACGGGGAGAAGCGACAAGAGCGTCTTCGACGTTTATCCCGCGGAGAATCGGCCACGAGGAAGTTGTCACAGTTGAAACACATACCATCGGGGACACGGAGGGCGAGGGGGGGAGAGGGAGAGAAAAAAAAGAAGAATAGCTTTTCTTCCCACAGAGGAGAGGAGAGAAAGGAAGATGTACGACGACGAGGCGCAGTCACGAGTCGTACATTGATAAACGACCCGATCACAAGGTACGTGCCAGACTTTCAAAGGGACCTAGAAAGAGAAAGTGTGTGAAAAAAAGAATTACCGACCGAGCGGTACTGGAGAGGTAGATTAAAGTTTCGGATTAATCATGAGATAACTCCCTGTTGGCGATGAAACTTTGTTGCGCTTCCATATAGCCTTGTATATCTTGTATCGCGTTATTGTTATTTTCCATACGGTGCAGTCCCCGTTTCGATCGCTCTGGGTACGACAGAGTGGCGTAAGCTCAGAACTGCAGAACTAGATCGAAGACATTTTTGGTCTTGGATTTCAAAGTCTTTCGCTATCCGCATGATAGTATCGGAGAGAAACGTTGATTCTTTTTTTATCGTGTAATCGTGTAATTTGGTACTCTAGTACTTTGGCTCGCAGCCGCGAGATGGCGTAAGAATCGTGTGACCAAGTTTCGCGTGATTTCGCCGCTAGAGGGCGATGCGTTTTAGGCTCGGAGAGTTTTACTGCATAGTTATCGCGGACATTGTTTATGGTAACGGTCTTTTGTATCGCGTCACCGATTGAAATCACGGGCCCCGCCGTTCACGACGAAGGGAACGCGAAGTTACCTTGTCACGGAGCAGCTCGGAACGTTCGCGTGGCCTCGTTTCCCGACATTTTTCTTCTACGAATCGAGTCTCTGTCGGTGATTCACGATAATCTCGAGCTCCCGAGGCTATCGTCGACCAGTTGCATTGAAAAAAAAGCGCGGATGATATATTCGGAAACGTCGGAGATGGGAGAATATGGGAAACGGGGATAAAACGGAAGTCTCGCGTATTCTACACGCGCGTGGCGAACACGTAACCGCACGCACGTACGTACTCGAGACTTTCGCATCACGGGCGTCCCAGCTATAACACACATACATAGACGTATACATATACATACATATATGTATATGTATGTACATATACATATATACACATACATATACATATATACACATACATATACATATATACACATGCATATACATACATACATATATACATATACACCCGATTCTATACAATACAGGACGAAGAGAAGGAGACGAGTTAGAGGAAGGGTAAGCTGCAAAAAAAGAGAGAAGGAGCCCCGCGAGGTCGCCGAGAACCTGTTTCAAGAAGAGTTTCGATATAGTCGAAGCAGAAGGCAGTCGGTCGCTCCGCGGAGGGCTTCGTTTTTCCAAGTACCTCTACTAGGGATCTACATGTATAGCGGTACGGTAGTCCCGTCGGACTGACCTATGCAGAACCGAAGATATCCTTTTGTTTCTTCTTCCGCTTCCGTGCCACGAGGCCCGAGTATCGAAATGAAGATATCATTTAGCTTAGCTCCGAATGCGCCGGCCGGCGATCCGGCGTTCGAGGAATCGGACGATCGGATAAACACAGGGAAGTCGAGAAGAAGGGCACGAAAACGGGGCCCAGCGGACGCCCGGACTTTACTGCCCGCCGCGACGTTTCCGGGAAGAAACTTCGGGCCGGCCGAGCGAAGGATGCAACGGCGCTGGGACGGGGAAGAGAAAGGGAAGAAGCGAAACGAGACGGGAGAGACCCTTCCCGCCCGTACGTTCGTCGTTCATCGTCGGTCTTCGTGCCGAAGACAAAGTTCGAGGGAAAAGAGAGAGCGGCGCGTGCGCGCTACCGCCCTTCGAGGAACTGGAAAGTCGACGGCTCAACGGACTTTCTTCCTCTCTCGCCGCTCAGCTTGTTTTCACCTCTGAACTCGTCAACGGTATCCTTCCTTGTGATTTATAGACAGTCGGTATCACACTTTTTTTCAGCCGTTTAGAAGTCGTTGCGGAGTGCAGCGACGCTCGAACGAGAACCATCGAGAAGTTCCCGGCGTTTCGATGATTTTCTGCAGATGGCGCTGTCGTCGGTCGATTTACATCGAGCGAACTCGAGCGGAAGAAGAAGATCCGTTATTGATGGCTGGAACTGTCTATGGCACTGGAAGAATTCACGGGGGTAATAGCAACGGGCCCGTGGAGCTCCCGTGTCATACACAGCGTCCGGCCGAACGACCCACTTCCTCGTAGTAACCGAAAGAGGAAGAGAATAAAAGTAAAAAAATTTAACTAAACGACGCACTCGAGTCCGGTGACTCCATCAGGCACGTGCCCACATACGCCGTCAGGTTTTCAATGGACCAGTTCAACGAACGACTATACGAAGCTATATGTGTGCGGACGAATTTGTGAGATGTTCTTTCTTTGCATAGCTGGATTAATCTTTGAATTTGACGGATGAGAGGCCGTACATGTGGATTGATTTTGTCATTGCAGGCAGGCCCGATGGACAACCGGTCGGTATCCGTTCGGCTCTGAAAACACACCGAGGACTCGAGAACGGATTCGGAACAGAATTCTCAGGATTATTCTCCTTACAGGTACGATCGGATGCATTATTGTTTGCCGGTCGTGCAGACAAACGGCGCAGGGCTCGCTGGTTTCTGTCCTGCACGATTCTTCGACTATTGTCCGACTTTGCGAATTCCCGAATTGGATCGCCTCGGAGAGCGATGCAATAAAATAATGGGGCGAATCCTGTTATTCACTACCACGTGTCCGTTGCAAACCGGAAACGGCGAACGCGAGATATCCGCGATCGATGGAAAAAACCGGCTGTAGATTACAGCTGGTATCCACGGTCGTGCCCGGAGATAAGAATAGCTTCGGTGCGGGCGAGTGACTAAGAAAGAACGGATATTAAAAAAAAAAAAAAATCGATACCGAACCAGAAAGAATTCGGACGAACGAATCGCGGGCGTCCGAGACTAATAAGGAACCCAGGAATATCGAGACGAAGACGGAGGGCTCGGCATAATCGTGCCATGTTTCTATCTCTAGTTCTCGACCGCCTCTCTTTCTCTCGTTTCACACGAATAAATTCCGTGAGCGTGACTCGAACACTTCTCGGCAGGTTCAACGCTCGTTCGTTCGCCAGGATAGCCCGAGCGTGCATTCGCCATAGCGCTCACGACTGTTGCCCGCCCCGGACGCCCGTGTAGGCTTGGATAAACTTTTTATTTTTATATTTTTTTATTTACTTTTTTTCTCCTTTCTGAACAAAAAGACGTAGAGAAGGATGACGATCGTAGATCTAAAAAAAGAGACACCGGTCTTCCTGGTCGATTGGTCGCTCAGACCGGAACCGGTATATTTTATGAAAGCGTCCGCGTACTCGCAGAAGTGCCTTCTTACCACGGTTGCTATATTATAGGGTCTCGGTGTGCGAGTGCCGCGAGAAAGGATTTATAATAATTTTTTTTTTTAACCACCACCGTATGGATGTGGCAAATGTGTGCAAAATGTTGCAGAAGCGTTCGAATCGCACGCGATTCGACACGAGTCGTAAGGTTCCGCGACGACCGGCCCCCGAGGAAGATTGGCTCGTGAGGAGCGTTCGCGCCAGGAAACATCTGTCGCTGGGAAAGAGCTACAGGTGGGACGCGTCGCGGAGTACCCGCTTGGCGCCTCTATCTCTCCGCACGGAGCCTTGACGAGCAACGATGCCGAGGGGACGAGAGAATGTGCGACTCGAGGCGCACACGACAACAATGATCGGCTCGAAACGCTGACGATGCCTCGTGGCGGTACGGAGAAAAAAGAAAAAAATGTAGACAATCGACTTTTTCGCGGAAGCTATATGTAAGCTGTAATACCGACGACCGATCGTGTTTGCCCCCTCGTAGGCTCCGTGGTACGTGGGACAGGCTGTTTTGGATTACCTGTTGCCAGTATGCGCACACCTGTTGCGCGGTCTCTTCCTCGCGGCCTGCCAATATTAATGCATTAACGGTATTCAATTTTTTTTTACATCATTAATTTTTTAATATCATTAATAATATAATCAACTTTTTAATATTATTAACGATATAATTAACTTTTTAAGATTATTAACGATATAATTAACTTCTTAACATTATTAACAATATGATTCATTTTTTAATATTATCAATAATATTGTTAATTTTTTTTTTATATTTTTTTATTTCTTAATCTTTACTTTCTCAACCCGCACGGCTTATGTAAGGAGAGAAAGTACTGTTTTAATATTCCAACTGAAGAGATACCTACGCGGAGCGCTCAAGGTTTTATTCGGAGGAACCTTTGCGTCGCTCTATAATTCAAGTCGGTTTTTCGTTTACAGCCAGGTGAAGAGGAGACCGCCGTTCCCCGCTCGAATGCACAAAGTCATGCAGGTGTTGCGGACGATACCGGTGTGCGGCGAGTTCCCTGGCGGATGCGCGCACACAGCTCACCCGTTAGATACTAGGTACTCCAGTAGCGAGATGACATGCGCCCGGTACGTATACCTCCTGTATGGAAATGAGAGCGCGATTGTCACGCTCGAAATACGCGAGCGAGGGCAGGTAGCCGCGACGAAGGTCTCGCGATTGTGTGAATCTCGAGGAGTAACCGCTCACGCGAGGTTAGCGATGATATCTGGGGGGGGGGGGGGGGAAGGGAGACCGCATCGCGCAACCGGAGTGTCTCGATCGGTGATCGATTTGTTCTTCGATATAGGGGCATTCATAAAAAAAATAAAAAGTAAATTCGCTTTGTATTTTGATTTTTTAAAGTTGTATTTTTATATTGTAAATTCGTATCTTTAGTAGGATTAAAAGTGACAATAACTTATTACTAATTTATTGAGAATAACTGTTGGTCCATTGAATCTCTGATACATCTCTCTATGTTGTTGTTAAGTCGCTTTCATTCCCATTGCCAATGGGCCATCGACCGGAGTCCTTCAGCCCAAGGTTTTCACTATATTCGGGTGGATTAATTGAATGATTTTGTATCTTTATTTTTTAATTTGTATCTTTTTTTATTTTCCATTTTTTTTAAATTTATTTATTATCAATACTAGAAGAGATACGTGTGGGACCGTTCTTGTGTATCTCTGGCGTAAAAATTTATCCGTGGAATTCCTCGCGGCGCGGTTCTCCGGGGGTATCCACGTGCCGTGAACTTGGCGCGAGGATCTCATTGTTCGCGGTCACCGATGTGGAAAGGCTCGGCTTCCGGTTTCCGACGACGGTGCAGCCGCCGGTGCTCGATTCTCGTCGCGCTCCCAGCGCTGGGGGCGTTGAGGGGGGGGGGGAGGGGGAGGGGAGATGACGAGAGCATTACCTGACCGGAGCCTCTTTCCCAGGCGCGGGATATTCATCGACGCCGCCGGATGATATTCCGCCGGTTCGTAATATATTATTATGCCCGAATCGCTGACAAAAAAAAAACGCTCGATTTCGACGGCGAATGTAATTCCACGGTGGAGTGAGGAAGTACGGGCAATCTACGGCTTCGACAGGGATGCGGGCAAAGAGTATGATAACGCATGCGCTTGAGGGATGCGTCACGCCGACTTGCAATGAGAAAAGAAATGAGAAAAAAAAAAGAACTATTTTGTTTAATGCGGGCACTACCGGAAAGCTTTCGAAAACGTTGAGGCGCTCAGTTTTCGTCGGTACAAGAGGTGCCGATAAGGATCGCCCAGGGAAAAGCATATCGCCGATAGTCTCGCGGTGAAGTCAACGCCGGGTTCGTCAGATAGAGAGCCTGCTGGGAGCGAGTCGACGACAGCCACCGGTGCGTGGCAACGGAAACGCCGGCCAGTTTCATCGGGCTCTGCGCGGACAGGCCGGAAGTAGCCGTGGGATAGCGCCGCTCTCGGAAGCTTGGAAATGCCGTTCGGCGCGCGGGGCTATAACCTCGGGCCCTGTGGGAACCCCACGTCGGTAATCTGTTTGCGTGCCTTCCTCTCCTCTGCGTATCTCCCGTTTCCCGCTTGTCTTCGTTCTCGCGTTCTCTTTCGATATTAACGCACGCACGTAAACGCAATTTGCGAAACAACATTCGCGTTTGGCTGCGCGATAGACCAGCGCTCATCACAGAAGCGGCGCAGCGCGCATGCGCGCCGCGAAGACGGGACGACAACTTTCGATGAGTTTTCGAAAGCTCCGACGGGGAAGCACGCGACGTGAACGAGACGGGAGTTTCTTCGTTGTCTCACGAGGCTGCCCGCCACGGTTCTTTGGCTTGTGTATCCGAATGAATAACAGCGAGCGAGAAACACGGAGCGTTACGAACGTTTCTGAGATTCGCACTCACACGCCGATTGAACGGAGCTCCGTTACAAGGTAGTTACACGCTCGCAGCGGCGAGCGATGGAGGGGAGGCCGACTCGTGCGAGTTTATCTTTACGACGACCACTCGCATCCGTACCGCAGTGTAGCAGAACTCCGGCTGTGGCTTGTATTGGCCTCAGCGGTTGAGGTTTTGCGCGCTCTCGCCAAACTACAATGGAGAAAGCCGTGTGTACCCGCGAGGGAACACGTACCGAGGCTTCGACGGTAAGTACTATGTAGCCACGATGATCGCGAAACACAACTGGCAAACGAGAATTTTTTTTCTTTTTTCTTTGTGAAGGGACACAGAGTTCCATTTTCAGGTCAGCAGTTCGATTTCTCACTCTCAATGTTTCCACTCCTGGCGAATTGTTACTTCTAGGCTGGTATTCTTAATTCGTACCTTGCTACTTGAAACTCAACTACAAGAAAGCCTTTTTTCTCAGCGCCTATTTGAGACGCTCTTGACCACGATCTTACGCTGATTGAGAGACTTATGCAAGCCAATCGACGTCGCTTACACTCCCGTGCATAAGGTGAATTAATCGTAGGCAATCCTTGATACGATGCGACACTCCGTCCTCTCCGCCCGACCCGGTAGGTAACGGAAACTAATTAATTTTTTTTCTCGGTTGTCGATCGTTTCCGGTCAAAAACAGATTCTTACACAAAGCGGATGTAAATGCAGGTTTATGTATTTGCTTCTGAGCGTAAAAGGTCCGCGCGGTAAAAAAAAAATGTATTACAGTTTTTTATTACCGACTGCGGTATACTCGCATCGCTTCACGCTGCGATTGCGAACACGAGCCTTACGCTGCGCAAATGATTTGTGGCTGCGGTTCGTTATCGATTTTACTTCTGGGATAAGGATTGAAGAGTTGTCACGCGACTTTTTTTTCTTGATTTCTTCATGACTTGTTGGCGCATAAACCCGACGCCTCGAAACAATTCCAATTGCATTGGATTTTCAATATAAGTGAGGTTGCATGAATCGGTTCGCCGAGAGATCTCTCGTTGGTTGCGCCATGCAAATTTATCTCCCCCCCCCCCCCCCCCCCGCCCACCCTGCAGCTCGGAGGGAGGGTCTCTTCGACCCGAGGCGAGAGAAGGCGAGAAAAGGAACGATTGAAGCCCGACCACAAAAGCCGTACACTCCTCGAGAGGCCACCGGAGCAAGGATAATTACTTCTCGACGAGCAAGAACCTGTGGTTTCGAGTTCTGCACTGTGTATACCTTAATAGACTGTGGCGTCGCCCGGTACGCACGACGTAACGGGGCAAACTGGAACCAACCTGCGACTAGAACGTAAGCCCGACCGATATACTTCTCGAGCGTGAGCGACGCGCGCCGAGCCACTCCGTGCCCGCTCGTACTATCGCGCAAACGCATCACCTCCGAGCGTTCGGGCCGTTGTTCCCTCATCGTTTCTGCACGTTCCGTCGTATTTATCCACGATCGTACTTTTAGTACAACGGAGCGGGAACATTGAGAGGAAAAACAATACGTAAGCGATAGTAAAAAATTGAGAAACAGAGCGTAAAACGGATAATGAGAAAAAAGTACTCGAGACTACGGACTTCCAAGGAACTATACAATGTCGCTTTCAGAACGGAAATCGAGTCCCCGTTCACGGATAGTCCGAAAAAAACTATTACTAATATCTCTTCGTGCGCAATCGCGCAAAAAATATGTCCCGCGCGAATGAATAGACGCTCTATTTTTAGAATTTTTTTTTCCAACACGTCGCGCGGCGAACATCGAAGTAGGAATTAAATGCGAATATCGAACTAGGAATGAAATTTTTTTTTTTTTGATGATCGAAAAAAATAGCCGTTTCTCCGCTTTTGATATTTTGACATCACAAAATGTGCCTAGCTTCCTCGACGAGGAATCCGAATCCGGTCAACGAACTTTATTGCAGAGGAAGCGTGCGCGAGACTACACAAAAAAATGGTGACTCAGTGCGCACGTTACTTTGCATCATTTTTTTTTATCGCTCGATTGTGTCCTTCGGTGCGATAAAATGAAAAACGTGCGGCCGATTTAATTGCCATCGGCAATTGAGGCCAATTATTTCAATCCAAAATTACAGACTTCAGCCTTGGTACTACTGTGGAACAATAATTTTCTCGGTAGACGAATGTATCGTCGTGAGTCCTCGATGGAACGCGCGTCGATGCGAAAACAACGAGCACGTACGAGTACGAGTATTACGCGAAAGGAATGTATGCGATATTGACAAAAAAAAAAAAAAACATGAAAAATAAACTTACACGTCGCACCAGCTCAACGAGAACGGCGTGTCGGCGGATATTATCGCGCATTACGCGGGCACGGACAATAAAAAATTGTTACAACGCAAGCTGCGTGGCAGGGACCGGAGAGGCTTGACCCAGTGGCGAACGAGTTCGCCGTATCGAAAACCGCTCGCGTTACGGTTTAATTGCGAATCGGCTGCTGGGCGGCGTGACTCCATCAATTACATCGAGTACCGGCTGATTCGCGTTTCCGACCCGCATGAAAAGTAAGTACATGCGAAAAATTCAAAAGGGTATTTCAAACGTAAAAAAACAATAAGAGGAAACCCTTATCATTTTTGTTAATGAAATAAAAAAAAAAATTAATACTCGTCCATATTATACTTATAATTTAGACAGATTAAAAAATTTAGACCGATAATCATATATTATTAGAAACAGGATGTCAGGCTAGTCATCCAATATCAATAATGCGGGCGTGTACGCAAAAAGTATTTGTACTTGGTACTTGAAATCGTAAAAGAAGAACTTGAAGCACTATAAAGTACTTGCGTGTTTCAAGTACCAAACAAGCACCCGGTATTTCAAGTACTGCCCAGCTCTGGTATTATTATTATGTACGATCGAGCGGCGAAGACAAGTATACGCGAGCTGAAAGCTCGGGCTCACGAGTGGCTTCTTCGAGCCGAATAATATTTTTTTTGTTTGTTTCAAGTTAAATCGCGAGTCTCCGAAAGATCGATCGTCGGGATAAGCCGCGTAATAGAATATTCCTCGTAGGTAATGCGCCGTCTTCTTCCTTGTTCCGGTCAAGGGTCGAGGCTCGTGGGTGGTTCGCCGGCCGCTCCTCTTGGGCCGCTCGGTAGATATTTACGATTACATGATGTTCCTGCGTGATAAAACTCCCCGGCCTTTTCCAGTATTCCATAATGCTACACGTAAGCGTACCGCGGTACGTTGGAACGTCCGCGAGCGGCGTACACAGCGTTCGTGTTATATATTTGTGCGGGTACACTACTCGGCTAATGTAATCTCGACTCGTAAGAGTGTGCTTGACAAGCGTGTACCTATCCATTACTCCCGAGGTTATCCGCCCCTCTCGCCGGGTACCCTCACGCATACCTCGCGACACCGATGCAAACATCGCAATTTCCTCGTCATAGCGACTACAGTTATCAATGGCGCACACCGTCGAAAAACTGTTGCCCGGTACCCGCACGCCCAACGGCCAAAAGTTATCTATGAAACACCGGTACTCGTTTGCAATAATATATATTTATATATTTATATATTTATATATTTATATATTTATATATTTATATATTTATATATTTATATATTTATATATTTATATATTTATATATTTATATATTTATATATTTATATATTTATATATTTATATATTTATATATTTATATATTTATATGTTTATATATTTATGTTTATATATTTATTCCACCGCACGGCGTCTTCGCCGTATACAAACCCATCCTTAACGCCATGTGAAACACTCTCTCGTGGTGTCTCTCTCACGCCACTGCGAGCGCCAATAACGGCATCTCTCTCGCTCTCGTGGCGCGGTCACGTGACTTTCACATGCCGTTAATAGTAATAATGCATCGTCATATCGCCAAATAGATCTTATTCCGTTTGACCGTCATCCTTACTACGAAATTCCATCAGCCATCTACACAAGTATCTTGCGATTATACCAAGCCAATACTGTCGTGTCTGCATTTATAACCTCTGGACAACACCTCGCGTGGCCAATTTCCATTCTTTTGAAACCCACACCCAATTTATATCTAATTTAGTCCATACGACTACTCTTCCACACTAGATTTTCGACATACATATATTCGTTCGTAAACCTACAAAGTGACCCTCACTCTCTCATTTATATATCCATATTGATTGATTGATTGATTGATTGATTGATTTATTAATTTATTAATTTATTGATTTATTAATTTATTTGTTTTATAAATTTATTTTTTGCAAGGTGAAATGATCGGTATCGCTGCGGATGGTCGCTTTACCTTCCCGATGTACCTGTTCACAGATGGAGCCCACTCCTCGTCCGCCAGGTGCAGGAGTAATTCTCGTGTTCAGGCGAGCTCCACCGGTATCGAGAATCACAAGTGAGCCTCGAGCAAAAAGTTTCCGAGCGTTCGTGTTGCTTGGTCCGGCGGTCCAGAGAGAAAATAAAAGGCCCGGCGTATAGGAGAGAGTGGGGAAAGTCGGGCGAGGATGCGAAGCGAGAAAGAAGAGAGAGCCGGTGGGCAGAGAGAGAGCGAGACTTTTGGGATCCGCGCGGCGATCAGTTTCAGTTCTCCGATGCTCGTCGGTGCCGCGGAGTCACGGACAGCCGGTGGCCAGTACGAGACTCGCGGGAGACACAGCGCGGAGTCGGGCTCGCGACACGGACAATTTCCGATCGGACCGCATCGCCGATCTTCGATCGAAAACTTCGATCGACCTAAGTCCGAGAGTTCGCGATAAATTCCGTCCAAGACCCGCTGCACCGAAGTCCCAACTCGAGCGATCGAGCGGCGTTGAGACACCGATTGACTGTAGAAAAAAAAAAAAAAAAAGAAAAACGTGCCGCGAGAACCGCCGACGGATAAAGTGTCGTTAGATCGTCGATCGAGTAAAGGAGAGATGCGCGCGCAACTCGCCGGACTGGTCGTCTCACGCTGATCTCGTCCGACTCGCGCAGGGAAACGGCCGCTCGTCTCGGGAATACACGGACGCGCTGTAGAAACACAGTGAAGGAGAACGGGATAAAGAAATCACCGGGAGAGACACGAAACGGGGACTAGCGCGCGTACTCGCAGAGCCTTCGTTTAGGATCTACGGCACGATAGTTCTACACTGTAGGACGGAGCTGTGGAGAGCCCTGGCTCGTGGATCTCTCTCTCCGTAGAGAGCGGACTTTCTCCCGTGGCCCCGGAGCTTCGCCCCGGGCATTGTTCGGACTCTCCTCGGTGCGCGTAGATACGATCCTAGAAAAAAAAAACAAACAAATAAAAATCGTTAAAAAACACCCGAACCGAGACGGCTTGATCCGGGGGGCGGGGAGGGGGGGCAGAGAGGCGCCGCGAAAAATAGATACCATAGTCACGGTGATTATTGAGACCGAGCCAGAAGTGATGTTGCCCTGAGAATAAAACGGATAAGCGTACACGAGTGTTGCTGGATCGCTCGAGTTTCGGCTCCTCTCTCGATACCGTGCCAACTTCCTGATTCTCCGTACGGCGCGCGGGGGAGTGGCTTCCAAATAATTTGCGCACTTCCGTCTGTCTGTGTCTCCGCGAAGGGAGGGTTCGGGGAAAAACCGGAAAACTTTTTGGCCGAGACGAAGTTGACGGATGGATGCGTAGATGAGCGCGGAGAACTGCGGACGAGATAATCGCCCGACGGGACGCGCTTCGCGCCAGTCGGCCGCACGAGCCGCAACGCGATAGACCGCTCGATAGTTTCCCCCCCTCTCTCGGCTCTCTAGCGTTAATCCGTCTTTGAGATCTTCCCGAAGGTCATCGAACCCAGCAAGCCCCAATAGTCTCCCGAATAATTTTCGTGTCTTTCCGTTTATCGGATAAACAACAACGAGGGAGACGCACTGCGCATTATCGGTAGATCGCAGCACGTGGTACAACGAGCTGCGAGTACATCGAAGAGACCCAACGGTATTCCAGACTCGGATGCGACGAGGGAGAGGGTGGCTTTTCTCGGCTGTGCGTGTAACGCGATAGTTCCTCTAGTTTCCGTATCGGTGGGTGTTTGTGTGTGTGTGTGTGTTCAAGACTCGAATACCACGGGCGAACTGTTATGAGACGTACGGAAGTGCAGCTCTAAGAATATCTCGTTCCGTGGATCGTTGAACCGCTCTTTCCACGTGCGCGCGGGAGAGAACGAGGCGAAATAAATCTTTCCTTCGCGCGGCTCTCCGTCACGTCGTTTTGCCGCTGGTCAGGACGGCGTTGCTTCACTGCAGGTAGACGGGCGATCTTCTCGATCGAGGCTGCTCAGTTTGGCGCGCCTCCTCGGCTCGGCGAACCCCCCTCGAGGGTCGACGGAGTTTTTACCGGGAATATCGAAGTAAACAACGAACAGTCGAGGATGTCGGGTGACGGAACTTCGGACGAGGAGGGCTCGCAGGAGGATTCGGCGAGGTACGACATCGACGACATGGAAATAATTAAAACTATCGGTGAGTCCCGTCGAGAAATCCCTCGGTGTCAGCTTCCGCGTACGGATTAGTATAATTTTTTAATTGTCATTTACGATTGTTAATGTACGACGAAGTCCAAGTTGGACCGATCGATAGTCGCGAGTCGCGGCGGGTACGCCAGAGACGCGGGATCGATAGCTGCCTAGCCGATTTCTCGAGCGAACGGCGATCACGTCTCGGTGCGGTAAAGAAAAAAATAATCATAAAAATACATATATATATAAAAAGGGGCGAGCGAGCTAGCACGACGAGTTGCGTGCTGCTCGAGCAAGTGGGCCACTGGAGAGTGAGAGGTCGACCGCGAGTATATTTAACTCCCGAGAATACGTTAAGACTGGGAGCGTTACGAGGGGAACCTCGATGTTTAACGTTAGTTCCCCCGCTCCTTGTCCTCTTCCCCCGTTAGAGAGACAGTATTCTAGTTTGTTTTTTTTCTACTCCGCACAATGTCGCAAATGGTTGTAAACAGCGCTCTTTGTATCGAAAAATACCCGGGCGATGAATTTAGAAGCGTTACATCGGGCCTGACGATGGCCTAGGCAGGACCCAGTCGGGTCCATTCGTAACTCTGAAAAATTCTACCAGGTACGTAGAGGTAACTTCTCTGTAAGTACTCTACATTATAAAATCTTTAGCTGAGAATATAATAAATTTAACGTTAGTTCCCGCGCTCCTTGTCCTCTTTCCCTGTTAGAGACAGTAATCTAGTTTGTTTTTTTTGTACTCCGCACAATGTCGCAAATGGTTGTAAAGAGCGCTCGTTGTATCGAAAAATACCCGGGCGAGGAATTTAGAAGCGTTACATCGGGCCTGAAGATGGCCTAGGCAGGACTCTGTCGGGTCCATTTGTAACACTGAAAAATTGTACCAGGTACGTAGAGGTAACTTCTCTGTAAGTACTCTACATTATAAAATCTTTAGTTGAGAATATAATGAGAATAGCACAGCAGTTACGCCCTTTTGATTCTTAGCCGCCGGGTAGACCTCGAGCGATGAACAATACAATTTGACTTTGCCGAAAATTAATTGACCGGCCAATTAGTCACGCTCGATTCGAGCCCGGTGTGGTACGTTAACGGGACAGAGGGCGCGTGTGACAAAGTGAGTCTCAGAGTGTATTTTTCGTTGCTCCGTCGACACCTGTCGCTGACCGTTAATCGCGAGATGCATTAACCGACAAAGCTTGTAGCTATTAACCCGTTACCAGAGAAACAAGTCGATGCGATTGCGTCTCGGTTAGACTTGCCAATTCGGCAATTATTTATAGCGGCGTCGGAGGTAAATCGCTCTATGATGCACCGAATGTATCGGCCAGCGAGAGATTGGAGCGTCACTCCGCTGCACTGGAATCTTATACCGCAGGACCATACACAATCGACAATGTTTTATTCATAAATATTGAGAGTTGCAAACAACAAAAATGTCCCCATAGCAATTCCAATTTATAGCCAAAGTCAACCCTAATCCGGTGATTCGGTAAGTTTGATGAATTAAAGTCAAGTCACAACTATCCAACTTTTGATAATACCGACGAGATAAAAATCGTAATTCGCGAACTGACTAAGAATACTAAAATCCTTTGAATCTTTGGTGCGGCGACTTTCGCCCGTTAGGCGACAGTTTTAGGCCTAAAATGTATGCTGAAGGTACAAAAAAAAAGAAATTGCGGGGCTCCCTCGTGGGGACACTTGATCACGAATATGACATTAATTTTGACCAAAAATGCGATTTCACGTTACAGCGAACAGTTTTCAGTGCATTAAATCGAAGCTGCAAATGTCCCACTACACTTACGCACAAAAAGCCGAGCGCATTCATATTCAGCACACAAATATACGTGGGAATACGTCGGAGTTACTATAAACGAAAAAAAATATTTCATACCAACAAATAATAATTGATAAAAAATTGCAAAAATTGGCCTTTAGAGACCATTTTTCGCGTTTTTCAATGTCCTCAAACAGCACGATAAAACGATTCTAAAACTTCGAACAAGGCTCTATCTTGTCTATTTTTTTCCGTAAAACACGATGGGCACCCCGGATTTTCCGTAGCTCCATTGGGAGCAGCGATATCGACCTTTGAAAATCACGAAAATCGACGTTTTTCCAAAAGTGGCTCAAAAAGACAAAAATCGTTATTCAATCGTGTTTTTTTTTTGTTGTTTCAAGGCTATGTTCCACGTATTTTTTCCCGCCGTTCACTAATATAACAATCATGTTACTCTCAAACCAATATTTTCTATTTTAATCCCAAAAATACGATTTTTTTATAATCCCGACAGGATAAAAATTGTAATTCCCGAAACGACTAAGAATATTGAAATCGTTGGATTTTAGGTACGGGCACATTCGGCCGTGTAGTTCTGTGCAGACATCGTGGAAGCCCCCTAGCCCTCAAGGTTCTCTCCATGGTGGACGTGATAAGGCTGAAGCAGGTCGAGCACGTGAGGAACGAGGTTTCCGTTCTCAAAGAAGTGAATCATCCGTTCATCGTCAATATGTTCGTATAAACAAAAAAAAATCGTACGCTTGATCGCACCGGGACAACGGTTAACCATTCTTTGGTGATCTTACACTGAAAAAAAATATCAATGACTCAAGTAAAATTCGAATGCGGGCTGCCAAAGAAAGAAAAAAAGTTTATTTCAATTCTACTTCTAATTCTCACAATTCCATACGGTATTGAAACGATAAAATGTCACCTACGTACTTTAGCCATCGTTGCTTCAATATAATATGGAATTGTAGAATTGGAATACATAAAAAGTTGGCAGCCCGCAAGCGATTTTTTTTTTCAGTGTATACTGAACAAAACACGAGCGAACACGCATGAGAGGTTGACCCAAAAAAGTATGGTTGGCTCAATGACGATTTAGGTGGTTTAACCACCGACCGATTGAGTTAACAACATAGGTTGGCTCACCCTCTCGCTGAGCTTAAATACGGCGAAACACATGGCGAACTTCAATCAAAAGATCTCATCGAGGTTGAGCCAACCTCAGTTAGGTTGGTTTCATTCAAGTTGAGGTTGACTCAACCTCAATGAGGTCGATTGGTTCAAGACCACCATCAGTTTCGCCGTATTTAACCTCACCGAGAGGTTGAGTCAAGCTTATGTCGTTAACTCCACCCCTCGGTGGTTGAGCCACCTAAATCGTCATTGAGCCAACCATATTCGGTTGGCTGAAGCGCTCATGTATGGTCGCTCGAGCCCCGTTTTTTCTCTCAGTACTGGAAATTGAAATTTGCTTACATTACTTGAATTGATTGAACATTAATGTACTTTTATTGTAAAATAAAAATACGAGATATTGAAATTACAAATATTTTGTCTGGAATTTACAAAACTTTACAATAAAAATACAACTTTTACTGTAAAATTGCAACGCACATGTGTTTGAAATTTCAGAAACGGTTTGTGTAAAAAAGCTTCCAATACCGTTCAGTAATTTTCAAACAAATTTTTTTTTACAGTGTAGGCTCTCGATTTAAAAATTATCATTCAAACTGTGTCTATGCTGTAAAGGCTCTGGAGCGGCAGGGACGAGGCCAGGGTCTACATGCTTCTGGAATTCGTCGCCGGTGGTGAACTCTTCTCGTACCTGCGCGCGGCAGGAAGATTCTCCGGACCGACGAGTTGTTTCTACGCCGCCGAGATCGTCTGCGCCCTCGACTACCTCCACTGCAAGCACATCGTCTACAGAGATCTAAAACCCGAGAATCTACTTCTCGACAGTCAGGGACACTTGAAGATCACGGACTTCGGATTCTCGAAAAAGCTCACCGACAGGTGCGTCGAAGGACCGCGCTCGAAGAAATCGGTGCACGACGCGGCATAACGCGCGTAACGAGAAATCCCAGCTCTTCGCGTGTACGACCTTGAAGTTATATTCCACAGTCACGAGGACGCGCGGTGAACTCGCCATCTTCCGGATTCGCTTAGAGTATAATACGGCTCTCTCCCTCTTTCCGTCTGTCTCAACTTGCGGCCGATTTTTCGCATACGTCGATGAGAGGAGATAACAAAAAAACCGAACCCGCGCATTAGCGCCCGAGAAAGTTTGCGGTCGAAGGTTCATTCGAGCAGATGCGTTCGCGTAAACACCCGCGGAGCTTTACGGTCGACCCGCTTTTATTGGGCTTTATTTCTGGCCACTCGAAATGAATTTTATGCCGCGCCCGACGAGACATCGAGACGCTGTCGGATTTTCCCGGAAAATCGTACATTTATTTTTGGCTACTCGCGCGGAACTCTCCGCCCCCGCCGCCTGCTTCGCTCCCCGCGTCAGGTGCTTGAAAAACGAACGGTCGGATGATAGGAAAAAAAAAACAAAAAAAAAAAAAATCTGTCTTAAGCGCTGGCTATATATCTTCCTCAGAGAAGTTAATTTATCGATCGGTTTTTTCGTTTTTCAGAACGTGGACGCTGTGCGGGACGCCGGAATATCTGGCGCCAGAGATCATCCAGAGCAAAGGTCACAACAAGGCGGTCGACTGGTGGGCCCTCGGGGTTCTCATATACGAGATGCTGGCTGGTTACCCGCCATTCTTCGACGACAATCCCTTCGGGATTTACGAGAAGATACTCGGCGGTAGGATAGAGTGGCCGAAGCACATGGATCCGATCGCGAAGGATCTCATTAAGAAGTTACTGGTAGCGGACAGAACCAAGAGGCTGGGGAACATGAGACAGGGCGCGGAGGACGTTAAGCGGCATCGTTGGTTCAAATTGGTCGAGTGGCTCGTGGTAATTTATTTGTAACTTTTCTTGAAGCGACGAGAGGTACCTCGGTCGGTAATAAAAACAGCAATTTTTTTCACTCGGTGCGGGTCGTCTGCGAATAAAAATAAATTCTTACACGAAGCGAATATCAATTCAGCAGCACGTAAGAAGTTGCTTTTGATCGTGGATAGTCAGTCATCAAAATAGAATGAATTACAGTTTTTATTACCGACCGCGATATTTCGTATAGTTTTAATCTCCGTAATTTTTGATCGCTCGTAATAACCGAAAATCCTTGATCATTCAATCACAGGTGCCGCAGCGTGCGCTGACACCACCGATACGGCCGCGAGTGAAGGCACCCGAAGATGCGAGCTGCTTCGACGACTATCCCGAAACCGACTGGCGTTCCCAGCCTCCTTTGCCACCGGAGCAGCTGGCGCTCTTTCAGGATTTCTGACGAAGGCTGGTCGATCAATCCTGTTCGGTTTGATTAATCGGGGTTATTCGAGATAAACAAAATCGTCTGATTTTCGAATTCCTCGATCGGTTGAGCTTACCCGGACTTTGGAGTTCCTGCAGCGCGTTGCCGTAGGCAGCGAGCTCACGTGATTTTGGTACTCAAGAGTACATAAGCTACATGCTCGACGGTACTCCTCTTTCTATAATGGTTCTTTTTTTTTTGTAAATAGCACCGACTCTCTTTCGGGTATAGACGCGATTATTTATTTTTAGGGTAACGTTGTAATGTACGAATGAAATGAGAATACACGAATTATTTTTTTTTCTCAGCATTGTAAATAAATAAGTGACGAGCGGGAGAATATTTTTTTTTAATGTTCATTGGGTGTATTCGGACTCTATTATGCCATTCGTCTATCGCCGATGCGTTCTGCATTTCGCACCAGCGTGGAGTTTGCAATAAAAGTGTTTATCATTGCGTGTCCAAGCTCATAATCGATGTTCCGTCTCGTGACTCGTCCGCATGAATTATTTTATGTTTTTATAAGGACCTGGTAAATAAATGATTTTCATTCGGTTAAGTGCCAGCGTATTAAGTCCCCGCTCGGCCAGCCAGCAGTGCTAACGACGCTCCTAGCCGTCAGCCACTTCCCGTTTGCTTCGGATATTTCGCGCATGCACCCCTTCGCGTGTACTAGCCAGTTAATATTAAAGTAAAGATAAAAAAAAATATTAAAAAAATAGATAATACAAAAAATATATTACAAGAGTAATAATAAAAATATTTAAAAATGAAAAAGTTTCATCCATCGAATAGCAGATCGGCGAAAAATGCCAGAGTCCGGTTGGTCGCTCAAAGGGTGATTCGCGATTTCGCGAAGAACACCGGAATACACGGGATTAAATATCTGTACGAGAGATCGGTAAACAGTGGGCCTATCGTCAAGTTATTTTGGTCGGCCATTCTCGTTTTGGCGTTCTTAGGTGAGATCTAGTTTTGCGAGTTAGTTCGCAGTGCGAGATGGTCGGAGGGGGTTTTATCGTGCACTATTAAACGCAAACAGGCTCGGGACTGATGCTGAAGGTGTTCTGGAACCGTTACCAGAATAATCCGATGTTAACGGTGGTCGAGAGTTTTCACGTGCCTTCCTTCCTCGGAACCTTTCCGGCGCTGACGGTTTGCCCGATTGCTCCGCCGACGTTGGAGGACCGCACAAACATGTTGCGGTTGCTTCGCCTGCCGGAAAACATGAGCAGGGCGGAGGCTGCATCATTATTGAAGTAAGATAATCGTGGTGAATACGGCTCGGTCCGTATATCATTGATTCAGGGCACAGTGGGGCAAAATGGACCAACGATTCAGGGAGATCCAGCGATTTATAGCCATTTTTTAAAAATATGAGACAAAATGAACATTGCTACAATTTTGGTTAAAATTAATTAATTTAAATTTCCCGATCAATCTACGACATTCAGGCTCTATTTTTTATTATTATCTTTATAGTTACTTTTGTATTTGTCCAATTTGTCCGGTGTATATTCAAAAAAAATGTCAAGATAAAATATGAATTCTTGGAACACGAAAATTGAGCGGAACGAAAATGGCCCACTTCAGCTGAAGTGGTCTTTGGGAGAGTGGACAATTACAATAGACGTTTAGAAATTGACGTTTTCAATGTTTCATTGTATTTTGAAGCGAGTCCATTTTGCCCCATGTATCGACTCAGCCCCATTCTCCCCTACGCGTCAATCATGGTGGTCCATATTCACCACTTTTACCTCACCATTACCACGAGCGACTGAGACTCGTTCGTGTTTGAGTTCTCGACGCTAAACTCGCGCATGCGCGTTTAGAAACATTTTCGAGTTGACCCATCCTCGATCGGAGCTGTTCGTCGATCACCTCAGGATCGACGAACTTTTGCGCATTAATCGTCTGGAGATGATCGATTTTCTTAAGAGGCTCAGAGGTCGTTGTAAGGACGTCGTCGAAACTTGCTGGTGGAACGAGAACGAAAAGAGCTGCGAAAAACTCTTCAGGATCTCCCACTCGTACGACGGTCTGTGCTGTTCTTTCAACTACCATCTCGAGGACAGCGTTGATCCGGCGCGGTAAAGTGGTTTCAGCTTTCATAGCATATAGAAGTGGATTTCGAAAATCCTAAATCGCATATAGTATATCGGACTGGATTTCGAAAATCCGGAATCACTCTCATACGCTATATTCTTGAGATTTCGGCTTTCACAGCGTGAAAAGATCCACCGATCTTTTTTCGTTCATATCGACTAAATTTGTTTTTAATCCTTCGACCTCTGTTCTGATAGGACGGGACATTCGACGGAGGGATTAATTCCGACTGCCGACTATGGCAGCCATTCCGGCTTGACCTTGGTCTTCAAAGGTCATCAGTTCGTCATTAATAACGACAACGGAACTATAGCGAGAATAACGACGAACACAGTCGGATTGATAGTACGTATCCAAAACAGTTACTTTTGTGCGTTGAAGCATAAATTTAATCGTACTTTTGTGATTAACTAGCGGTTAGTTGGCTCACGCGCTTGAATGGATCGCATGGTTCATAGCATTTGGAAATCCATCTCATATGGAATGGAATTTCGGAATTTCAAACTCCATTCCATATGCTATGAAAGTCAACTGGGGTGGGACAAAGTCCAAAACCAACAAGCAAATCAACAATTTTCCAAAATATATATATATAAGATAAAAGTAATCGTTAGTGTTATCATTTTTTTACATGTGTACAGCTGTATATTCATCATTCTCTTCAATACCCAAACTCGTTCAACCTCATTTTGCAGGCTGGTCGAGAAATGCAGGTCAATGCATAATTATTAGTAATTATGGATCTTGTTACGATTGTTATGAAATATCAATTTACCATTGCAGTTGGGAATCGTCGCGAGAAGAAACGAAAAAGTGCCGGGTATAAGTCGAAAGAGCGAATCGCCGTGCGCGTCACCCGATGACGTCAGAATAAAATATTTTTCGACCTACGGAACGACCAATTGTCACAACTCTTGCCGAATGAAGGCCGCCTTGACCGTGTGCGGCTGCGTGCCTTGGCAATTCGCGCCTTTCACCAAACTCGAGCAAACTCCCGTAAGTCTCGATGTAATTTGTCGATTTATTCGTCTACTAGGATTGCGTCTGACTATCGTTTACTCGAACTACTCGATACGAAAAACGTATCCTATTTTTCTCTTTTTTAGATCTGCGGTTTCGCGCAGCTAAAATGCGCGCGAGAAAATTATCGCAAAATTTGGTCGACTATGTACGTGAACGAAACGGGCAATGTCTGCGTCTGTCCGGAAAGCTGTCAAGGCAGAGAGTTCATCGTCAAACACACCGAGATTCCAATAGCTTCGACACGCTTCACGCCCTCGATGATATAGTAAATAACGTCTCCATCGTTACGCGGCAATTAATATTCTGACGACACGTATGCTTTTAAAATTTATTTTTAGTCAAAATATATCGGTAAAAAATGCTGTACTAAGGATCTTCATGGCTCAACAAGTTTTCGAGAACGTGGGCAGTGTCAAGATCGCCAACGAGATTTACATGCTCTGTGAGTTACTCCGTACGAATTTTTTAAAGTGAAAATCGATTCAATAACGAAATCTATTATTAAAAAAAAAATATATATATATATATATAATTTTAGCTTCCGTGGGAGGAATATTCAGTCTTTTTCTGGGTTGCAGCATCTTGAGTATATTCGAGATTGCTTACTTCTTTCTTATACTAATAATCACGTGGTTCTCGACGAGTGGGAACAAGTTTAGAAATCGTACTGTCCAATGGTAAACACATCTATAGCGTAGAAATCGATCGGACTACTTGCTTGCTTGGTCAGCCAGTTATCCGACTGCGGGTAAGTGCGAACGAGAAATAAAACGAAGGTCGAATATTTTCTCGAGCGAATTGTTTTCGAGCGTGGCTTTACCACACTGCTTTCACGAATCTTGAGGGTCGTGAGGAAAGCTTAAAAATATTAAATTTGCGATCGATGTTCTATTGTGGGATAAAGCAATGCCGTGATTCTCTTTTGAATTTTCTAGAATGTTACGAGAGATGGCGATCTATGTGACACTGGTTTCATCGAATATACCTTGCAATGAGTTTCAACAGAATCGGCACGACAAACATATATTTTTTTTTAGATAGTAATCACGTAAAATAATTTTTTTTCGATTGTAGCGTGGATTTTCATATGAGGCACTGACCTAGAAGTAGAGTAAGTGATAGTTTCGTGGTTAGAGAGAAAAAAAAGAAACTAGTAAAGCAATAAATTGGATGAAAATTGGAATCATGTGAATAAACGTCTTAGCTACACTTACCACTTCGATGTTGTTGAGTCACGGATAATCCTATTATTATAATAACACTATTCACTGTGAACTGTTAATATCTAAGGCGGGTAATATTTTTCGCTACACCTTGACACTTGAGTACACAAATAACACAGCACTGAATATATTAAATCGGGATATGGATTTCTTTTTTTCTATTAAGCGATTGCAAGAGCAGACAATTTTATCACGACTGAGCACCGTTAAAAATGGCAGATGGTTCACGTGGACCTCGTTGAAAATATCATCAAAGAATCGAATCATTTGCACGGGCAAATGAATTATGTGTAGGTTGATAAATCGATTTTGCTTTTTTTTTCGTTTTGCTATTAATATCATATTTTTATGTCGATAATTGGTCGTGAGAGCTGGAGTTCGTACCGTTTATCGGGAGTAAAATGAAAATACGTTAGCGAATTCTTCATTCATAATGCATCGTTGGATTCGCGTGCAGTATTGGACGATCACGTGACGAAGAAAAGAGGGCATTAGTGAAATAATAGCGACACTTTTTATTCAACGAAAACTCGACACAAATGCACACGAAACACGAAGACTCCGGGATCGTCAGCTGACAGTAAAGCATGCTGGAACAATGCGCAAACGTCGCGTGTCAGCTAGACTGGCCGACACGAGTTTGTGGGCAGCCATTTTTGGGGCCCGACGGAATTCGAAAGACGAAGTCCTAAGCTTGCACGAGAGTTTTTTTTTTCTAGCCCAGTCTTGGCCCGTCCCCTGGCGGAGATCTGTGCCACTGTCTTCAAACCCGAGAGTGTTTATGGACCTTCGCTTAGGCAGTCGTGTTTATACTGGTGGCTTTACTGGAGGTCCCCTATTCGTAAATCGGGTGGCCCAATAGAAATTGAGAAGACGCATGGTGTTTATGGGTACAGCTGTGAATCGTAATGTGTGGTGGCACGTCGATCTACTTTTTCGGGCCTTTGACTATAGTACAGTACATAAAATTAGTTACATTAAATAAAAAGAAAATATTCTAGCATACGAGTTTTTTACGGTTAAACCTACAATTACAAAGGGTGCAAAAGCATCGATCGCAATATTTACAAAATACGAAAATCGTAGCTGGACGAAATCAGCTGGGAATGGAATTCGGCCATGTTCGGGCGCATACAAGTCGCGCAGCTAAAAACTCGAAAAGTCCAGTCGGGCTCGGTCGCTCGTTGAGTGAGGGTCGTTCTCTTCTTTGCTTTTTGGCGTATCCGTGTACATCGGTATCCCAACGAAGGTTTAGTACAACACATAGAACTTATTGAGAAAAATACTGCGTGTATATTGTTAGTCGATAATCAACGTGTTCTTTCATTGATCAGTAAATATTTTCGCGATCGCGTTCGACAGCTGAATTTTTTTCAAAGATGGCTGCGTGCCCATGATGTTATTTTTATGGCGGCTTCGAGTCTTTAGTGTTTCTTGAAGCTGAACGTTACATAGTGGTCTATTAAGCGTAGCTTTAAAATCGCGATGGTGAAAAGTCGATTGTTTGAAGCAACAGTGTTCGATCTCGTGGTGTTCCCATAACGATAGTACATCGAAAAGGCTGCATAGTTTTGGCACCTCAAGAATACATTTATTCGCGACAATCGTCATCGCATTCGTGAACCGGTGAGTACACACTTTTCCTTTTTACTGTGATAACAGTGACAGCGCCTTTTCCGTGCTCGCGACTGTTTTTCCTTTGTCCCCAAAAATGTGACTCTGCACGGGAATTTGGACGAAATTCGACCGGTCTGCTGTGAGCGGTACTCGATCGAGTATTTATAAAGTGCGGTCCTCGATTCGCGAACGAATAAATCGACCATATTTTTTCGATAATTACAATACGTTCCAGACCGTGAAATTTTTTTATAGCGCATAGAGCTGCGCGCATGCGCCGTCGGACAACTCTTCCATTAAATTCGACGATGAAGGAACAGGCAATACATTAGAGGTTTAAATTAATATCGCGACCTACAAATTTGTTAGAGTGGCTCACTATATCGATGGTACACCATAATGGATTCGAATATCGGCATTGAAACTGCATGCGATAACCAGCGTTTATACACCGTACGGTTATACCACTACCTGTTTTTTTTGTTCAACAAGTCCATCCGATAATACCACAATTGAATTATTAAACCGGAGGTATACGATTACATCGATGAAAGCCGATAGATACAATATTAACGCCGCTACGCGGATAGCTATAATAAACTGGATCCTTTCAGCACGGAATCCTGCATTATTGATGCCTCAGAGTACACGAACCATTGTCGTTCCGATGTGCCTGCGAATGGTACTCTACCGCGGAATCAGTTACAATTATAACACGCCGGACTCGTTACCACTGCTTCTTATCCCAAGCCGCTTCGCCATCGATATCAAGCGTGTATGTGCGGGCTTTATAAAATGGAACAATCGAATGTTTCGAAAGAACCAAAAATGCGGAAAAGAAATAAAAAACTGTTTATTGCTAAACAAGTGCTCGATGACTTTATGGAAAGTACAAGTGTCCACGGAATAAAGTATCTCGTCGATGGCTCACCGAACGACGGAAGACTAGCGAAATTATTTTGGACCTCGGTACTGGTCCTTGCGTTCGTCGGTGAGTTTATACCTTGAGGATTTGCGAGCGACTATTGATTTCATATAAAAGGCTCTACAAATTTTTAATTAGGTTCCGGCTTGATGTTGAAACTATTTTGGAATCGTTACCAAGCGCGTTTAACACTGTCGGTGGTCGAGAGCTTTTACGCCCCATCGTTTCTCGCTCAGTTTCCTGCGTTGACCGCCTGCCCGATGATCCCGCCGGAACGAGAGACGTTATGGAGGCTCCTCGAACAGCTTCGATTGCCCGATAGCATCAGCAGGGGCAGAGCTCATTCGCTCTTGAAGTATTGTAATTTTATTATACAATATTATGTAATATTATATTAAAGATTATTATTTCCAATAATAATCTTTAATATTAAAAAAAAAGTATTAATTAACATTTTTCAAGAGCTCGTTCGCTCTTGAAGTATCATAGTTTCTTAAAACAATATTACGTAATATTTCATAAAATAGTATTTTTTTAGTAATAATTTTTTTATAATGTTAAAGTTTGCCATCACGAAAATGTACACTTTCAGAGACGCTTTCGAAATGTCCCATCCCCGCGCCGGAATGGACAATGATCGCGACGAATTGAACGAAATTTTAACGCTCAATGGTTTGACTCTGCTCGATCTACTGAAGACCCTGAAGAGCCCGTGCAAAGACGTCGTCGAGTCCTGCTGGTGGGAAAGGAAGAGAACGAGTTGCGTCGAAATCTTCAGACTGTCGTACACCTTTGGAGGACTCTGCTGTTCATTCAATTATCTTCTCCAGGATCGCGTCGATGCGACACGGTAATTTAACGTATCACTTCGACTACTCAGTGGATTTATACTAAAAATAATAAGAATTATTATTATTATCATTTTAATACAGAAATTGGAACGCCTCGATTCCGTTTCGGGAAGCAACTTTCGGTGTCGATTCGGGGCTGACTATCATATTCAAGGCAAACCAATTCGTCATGAACCACGAGAATGGAAGTATCTCAAGAATAACAACGAACACGATCGGCTTGCTGGTATCGAAAGTCATAACGGTTTACTTGCCAGCGATAAATTACTTGGATAAGTCATGAATTAAATGCAATTATTTGTTTACCCAGTTGTTCATACATAACAGTATGGCCTATCCTGACTCCTCGAGTCTGATACTCCAAGCCGGTAGCGAAATGCAGGTGAGTCAATTGTTACAATCGGATCGATGGGGCCGTCTCGATTGACTCGGTCGTTCATTTTTCAATTTCAATTTGTTGCAGCTGAGGGTGACCGCAAAGGAAATACGCAGAGTCCCAGGAGTGAACAACGAAAACGATTACTCGTGTGCCGTCGATGGAACGAGGATAAAGTACTTTCCCGAATATTGGAGAGTCAATTGTTACAACTCTTGCAGGATGAGAGCGGCGATGGCTCTGTGCGGTTGCATTCCCTGGTTGTTCGGGCCTTTCGCCGAAAGCGATCCCGTGAGAGTTTGTCAAACGTCGGTGTAAACGATTCGCATGGATTACACCGATATCCAGTTGGATAACTCTGCCGTTTACTCCCCTTCAGATTTGCGGCTTCTCACAGATGAAATGCTTGCGTGAGAACTACCGAAATATCTGGTCGGTTATGTACCTGAACGAGTCTGTGGTCGAGTGCTACTGCCCAACGCGCTGCTACGCCCAGACCTACCGAGTCACTCATACACAGATCCCGATAGCCGGAACGCTTTTCGCCGCAACGCCCGTCTAGTGGGCAGATAAAAATTATTCAACCGTCTCTGACACAACGGTTCACCGATATTAAACTCGTTTCAAATTTGTTTCAGTCGTAATATCTCCATCGAGAATGCCGTGCTTCGAATGTACACGGGTGAACAGGTACACGACAGAGGGGAGAACATGAAAATTGTCGATGAAATTTATCTGCTCTGTAAGTTCAAGGTCCGCATTAGCACTAGAACTCATGTACTGCTTAGAAGCCACCCCACACGGAGAAAAATGGTTTAGCTGCTCTATCAAAATGAGTTTTGGTGACGATGACCTTGTGTCAGTAGCAAAACGACAAGTATGACCAGCAAAAGAATTACTACGTAGAAGCAATTGGTTTTGCTATCCAGACAAAACTTTTTGTTACTGTGATGATTTAGTTGGCTACGAGGAGAAACCATGCCTGTGATTCGACGCTAATGGCAGAGTTATATATAGGTACATACACATCAGGGGGTGTAACTCAGTGGTAGAGTGTCTGCTTCGCATGCTGAAAGTCCTGGGTTCAAATCCCAGCTCCTCCATTTATAGATATGCACATATATTTATTTTGAGATTAACTCACTGCATTTTTTTATTTTATCATTTTATTACATTGAAAGTAATACCGACAGCGATGTGTGCGCGGTTGGCGTGCGGCTCTTTTGTTTATATGTCAAAAGTTTCTCCTCCTTGGTTACAATGAACATTGCCGCGTGCCATTCTCTTTCTTATTGAATAACGAAGCGATTCCTTTACGGAAAACCACATTTAGTAGGGTGGAAGAAACGCGTGGGGTGGATATCTACCCCAGTCATGAGTCAGAAGGTAGAAAAAAATGATACACGAGGTTTATAGTTTGCGTATTCCGTTTGCTCGTTCCAGCATCAGTCGGTGGAATATTCAGTCTCTTTCTGGGCTGCAGCATTCTCAGCTTGGCCGAAATAATCTACTTTGCATCAATCCTAATCGCGAATTGTGTCAGAAAAAATATCGATGATCAGTGATGCGAAACTGTTTCGAATACAAGCTTGTTTGTTGACGCGCCAGAGTGTACTGACGGCTAAGAATCAAGAGGGCGCAAATCCCACGTTAAAGTACAGTAGACGACCGCGTAAGTTACATGCTCGGGAATCAAGCGAACTAAGCACAACAGGATAAGTTGGATTCCCCACTATTTGTAATTTTTTGTTGTAATACAGTGTAATGTTAAGTTTGCAATTTGTTATTTCCATTGTTTAATTTTCTATCGAGACATTTTGTTCTATCGAGACCGCGTAAGTTGCATGCTCGGGAATCGAGCGAACTAAGCACAACAGGATAAGTTGGATTCTCCACTATTTGTAATTTTTTGTTGTAATACAGATTAATGTTAAGTTTACAATTTGTTATTCCCATTGTTTAATTTTCTATCGAGACATCTTGTTCGGTCGTCGTTGTATGTTCTTTGGGCAGGTTGTATGTTCCTTAGACGGACTCCCAGAAAGGGCCGATCCAATTTACCCAGTCATACTTTGTCCAACTTTCCGGTCGATAAATCTCATCTACATGTAACTTACACAGTTGTCTACTGTACATGACTTTACGACTTTTCGATTCTCAGTCTTTGATATACAACCATTGTTATAAACTCTATACACCGTTATAAATCTCGTAAAATTAATGAGTTATCACATTAACGCAACGTGTGACCCCTTCTTCCGGTTATCTCGAGGTTCGCTTATCTCCCTTACGCTGCACGCAACTGCACTTTAACGCTCCAATATCGATCTAACGTGTATCAATATCGATACCCTTGCCATTCGTTGGCCACATGACGTCGAAGAGTCGGGTCATTGCCGAGTCTATAAAAGCCTTGGGCCTCTTAGCGTTCATCATCTCAGAGATAGCAACTGCTACGTTAGGAGGAGTGGAACAATATTGAAGAGTGAGTATCGAACGACAATTAGCGATTATGGGATATCATGAATCTTCAATTAATTTCTATTATTATTGAGCAGGTCGTAAAAATGGAAACTGGAGAAACCGGATTGAGATTCGTAACGCTGATCTTGATCTTCGGTTGGAGCAGTGGCTGTTTCTCAGGGACGATAGTCTATCCCATACGTTACGCGGACCGATCGATCGATCTTGGAATCTCCGCTGACGAGCTCAACGTGCCGACTGGCAAGTGCGCGGATACGACGAGCAACGATCTATCATTGATCCTGCCTAGATCGTGCGCTCCGCACAGGCTCTACTCGGGATTCGTCGCCAGCGATCGAGTCACCTGCCTGAGTCTCCGCGACAACCTGATAGAGCGAGTCTCGATCGGTTCGTTCGAGCGTCTCCCGAATCTTCGCTACTTGGATCTCTCGAAGAACAGGATAGAATTCTGCGACTTGCTGTCCTTCGGAGGCAACGACAGATTGATAACTCTGATAGTCGACGAGAACGGCACCCCGGGCGAGGGAGATGGCGGTTTGATGATTGATCGTTCGAGTTACTTTCCGCGGGTCGAGCATCTCTATCTTCGCGGGAATCGCCTACGCCAATTGAGATTTTCTCTGAGACGAAATTTTCCGTCTCTCACTCATCTTTATCTGTCGGACAACCTTCTGGGCTCGGAAGGTATCGACGATTTGGAACTACCAATTTCTCTGCGTCACCTTCACCTGGAGCGCAACAGAATTCGCCGACTCGATTCCCGGATAGTTCGCGACCTTCACTTTCTGTTTCTCGATGGAAACGAAATCGGCACCGTCTGCGCGACCAACTGCCGGGGCTCCTACGTCGATCTGCGCGGTGCAACGAAGCTCCGATTTCTTTCGCTCACCAGAAACGAGATCGCCCAGATAGATCGTGACAGTTTCGCCGACGCCTGCAACCTTCGGAGCCTGAGTTTGTCGCACAACAGAATCGACTCCATTGCGCCGGGGACTTTCGGCTGGCTTCGCGAACTCTGGGACCTCTCGCTCAGTCACAATCGTCTCAGGCACGTGCCGAGTTTCAATTTCGCTACAAAACTCGCGAGCCTGACGCTGGACCACAATGAAATCGAGAGGATCGAACCGAGCGCCTTTGGAGCACTGACCCGTCTCAAGTGGATCTCGCTCAGTGGAAATCGCATCAGAGCTATCGAGACCGGAGCGTTTTGCGGACTCGAAATGCTGGAGGAACTCGATTTGTCGGACAACGAGCTCTCCTACCTCGCTCCAGCTTGGATCGGCTCTAATACTCGTCTTCGCCTTCTGGATCTCCGGGGTAACCGGTTTACGAGCTTCGACAATCTCTACCTCTACGACGTAGTCTCCCTGACCGATCTGTACATGCAGGGAAATCCACTGTCGAGCTTCGCTCCACCGCCGTTCGCGACTTCCTCTCGCAATGTCAATGTTCACACGGAATACGGAATAACTTACTCGCCGAGACCCTGCTACGTTATCTGTAACTTTGACTCTCACGCTTTAAGCCGATCGACACAGACTGCCGATTACTGGATTTAATCATTGACCGTGGGAAAAAAATGTTTCTTTTTTTATGTCTATCAATTCTCGAGATTTTCGCAACACTACCGTATCAGTAAATTCATAGATTCCGTATCAGCACGATAATTTAACTATGTCGGAGTACCAATTCGCAGCGGTCACGAATAAAAGTAATCATTACTGGCAAGCTGATTTCTTAGAAAAAAAAAATTCAACTCACTCGTCCGCCAGTTCGCTCGTGCGAAAAAAAGAGTAGAGAACTCTCCAGCGAGCGATACAGTGGCGCGACCTTTGCCGCGAATGATGGAAAAACAGAGTCGACTTCGCAAAGAGTCTCCGTAATACCCTGAGAACGATACGGTACATAGTTGGGGTCGAAGAAAATCACAAAAGTTCGTTCCAGATCCGAAATCTCTTTAGCACATAACCCGTGCAAATAGAATACACTCTTCGCAGGATTTCTGGACGTAGGAAGCGTAGCGCACATAGGAAGGTTCTATAGGCATCGGCCGATTCCCCGCAGGATGGGCGGGAGACTCGTCCGGAGTTCTCGCTCATCCCGTGCACGGATGGCATGGGTTTTGGAAGCCGGGCGAGAACGGCGCTATGTGGAGTCTCATTCCGTATAAGCACGATAATTTAACTATGTCGGAGTACCAATTCGCAGCGGTCACGAATAAAACTAACCATTACTGGCAAGTTAATTTCTTAAAAAAGAAAAAATTCAATTCGTCCGCCAGTTCGCTCGTGCGAAAAAAAGAGTAGAGAACTCTCGAGCGAGCGTTACAGTGGCGCGACCTTTGCCGCGAATGATGGAAAGACAGAGTCAATACCCTGAGAACGATACGGTACACAGGGGGGGTCGAAGAAAATCACAAAAGTTCGTTCCAGATCCGAAATCTCTTTAGCACATAACCCGTGCAAATAGAATACACTCTTCGCAGGATTTCTGTAGGAAGCGTAGCGCCATAGGAAGGGTCTATAGGCATCGGCCGATTCCCCGCAGGATGGGCGGGAGACTCGTCCGGAGTTCTCGCTCATCCCGTGCACGGATGGCATGGGTTTTGGAAGCCGGGCGAGAACGGCGCTATGTGGAGTCTCAGGAGGCAGGGGGAGCCGGGCGAGGGTGAGGGACGGGCCGGGGGGGTTGAAACGCATGCGCCGGGCTGTATGGGGTTGGCAAGTTGGCAGGGACACGGTGCGAGATAGAGGGAGAGTGGATGCACGCGCGCGCGACACCGATCGCGAGAGGGAGAGCCGCGTGGGTGAGCGAAGAGCTTGCAGCTAGAACGAGAGGGAGTCGGGCGTCGGTGCCGCGGAGCGAGTGAGTGCGGCGAACGGTTCGAGTCCGAGGCGAGGTCTCCCGTGGCTGGCTGGCTGGCAAGCTCGGCTGGCCGGCCCGATGCAACCTCAGTGTTCCCTCGAACGCGGCACTGTACCGTTACCGTGCTACTGAATCCTCGTGATGGGAGCTCACTGGCGCGATACACTCGGCAGCGAGTCACCTCGGTAGCCGATCTCATGTAGAATATTAGGGTGTGAAAAAGTTTGTGTGAGTGCGTGAGAGAGAGAGAGAGAGAGAGATTGAGCGGGAGCGAGAGAGGGATTAAAAAAAAAATCACCGATAATCTCGTTACCGTGTTTGTTGATGCTGTTGTTGTTGTTATTTGTTAGCTGTTTGCTGTGATCAGTATAGTGCGCGAGAGGAATACAAAATAGAAATTAACAAACAAACAAACAAACAAACAAAATATATATATATGATATATATATATATATAAATGAAGATAAGTCTGACGAGTCGGTGTAGCTGAGAGATTGTCAAGGAGGATCATGAGATAGTATAAGCAAAGTGCTCAAAGGGGGGATGGGGCTTGTTATGTAGGAGCGTTCAGAGGGGAAGCGAAGTTTCGAAGAGGAGAGTTTCCCAGGTGTAAACTGTGAAAGAAGAGGAAGCGAAGAGGAAAGAACTCGTACGAGGAGACTACCCGGTGGAAGTTCGCAGGGGCGCGACACGTTGATACGGGAATTCGAAAGGACTACGGAGAGGCGAAGGATAGAGGGTGGAGGGGGGTGGTGGGGGAGGGGGTGGGTTTTTTTGTAAAGTGCGGACAGTGGGAGAAAATAAGATAAGCGAGAATGTCGGGAAACTATTCGGTGCGATGCGAGCAGGGACTGGTCGTGCCGCTCTGGACGCCAATGGACAATCTAAATCTAGCGGACATAATATTCCGGGGTATATTTTACTTCCTGTTTCTTCTCTACCTGTTCATCGGGGTGTCGATAATAAGCGATCGTTTTATGGCGGCGATAGAGGTGATAACGTCGCAGGAGAAGGAGCTGGTGGTGCGTCGTCCAGGTAGGGAGCCGCAGATAGTGGTGGTGAGGGTGTGGAACGAGACGGTGGCAAATCTGACCTTGATGGCGCTAGGGAGTAGCGCACCGGAAATTCTGCTATCGATAATCGAAATATGGGCGAAGAACTTTCAGGCCGGCGAACTCGGTCCCGGTACGATTGTCGGCTCGGCGGCCTACAATCTGTTCGTTATAATAGCCCTTTGCGTATTCGTCATACCGTCCGGTGAGAATCGTAAGATAAAGCACCTGAGGGTGTTCTTTGTAACGGCTACGTGGAGCATATTCGCTTACGTATGGCTGTACATAATACTGGCGGTATCGAGCCCCGGTGTACTGGAGGTATGGGAGGGCATACTGACGTTCTCGTTCTTTCCGGCCACGGTGCTAACGGCTTACGTCGCCGATCAGCGACTGCTCATATACAAGTATCTCCACAAGGGTTACAGAATGAACAAGCGGGGGGTGATAGTGCAGGCCGAGGCCGGCGACTCGGACGGCGGTGTCGAGCTCGAGATAAAGGCACAGCAGGAGAGCGTTCACGGTCTGACCGATCGTCTCGGGGACGCGGACACGCCCGAGGCACGGGAGTTCGAGCAGACCCGCAGAGACTACATACACACCCTTCGTGAGCTGCGCAAGAAACACCCGACTCTGGCGCTCGAGCAGCTCGAAGTTATGGCTCACGAGGAGGTCCTTGGCAAGGGGCCCAAGAGCCGGGCTTTTTACAGGGTTCAGGCTACGAGGAAGATGGTCGGCGCTGGCAACCTCAGCCGGAAGATAAGCGAGAGAGCCCAGAGCGACCTGAGCGAGGTCAAGGCCGAGCTTCAGCGAGCCGAGGCCGAGAGCATCGACATAGAGAACGTCAATGCCACCAGAGTGTTCTTCGAGCCCGGGCACTACACCGTTATGGAGAACGTCGGCACATTCGAGGTCGGCGTGACGAGGACCGGCGGTGATCTCAACAAGGCCTGCACCGTCGATTACACCACCGAGGACGGATCGGCCGAGGCCGGTTCCGACTACGTCACTGCCAAGGGCACCCTCGTTTTCGAGCCCGGCGAGACCAGGAAGACCATCAATCTCTCCGTCATCGACGACGAGCTCTTCGAGGAGGACGAGCACTTCTACGTGAGGTCAGTTGCATTAGCCGCGAATCGTTTGGCCTCCATCGGTACCCCACGAACCTTCCGTTATTTTCTTTTTTTCCTTCCTCAGCGCTCGCGACGACCAACGCCATCGAGATTTTTACCGACCCGCATCCACGATTTAATTGCGCCCCGACCGATCTCTCGACGACTCTCGATTGCCGACAGTGGCGAAATTGCACGTAGGATGATAAAGCAATTTAACGAATTTAGCGGCGGACAAGCGAGTCAGGAGTATCCGAGCGAATGCAATTTCGTCTCGTTAGCCGATGACGCGGTATTGACTCATCTTTCCTACCGTGCAGTGTGAAAGCCACTCGGGAAACTTCGGTATAACCGGGCGCAACGAAAGTATCGTTAATGAGCCTGTTTTGCAGGGATTGCGAGTCGAGGAAGTAAACGCACTGCGCGTTCTTCCGCGACCGAAGACCCGGCGCAGCGGGCTTGGGCCAAACCTTCTCACGATCCCGATTTAGTGTAAACTCGGTATCGTCTCGGGGCGCGGAGAACTGCGGAGTTATAAGCGCCGCGACCGTACCCGAGTTTATTAACCAAACGGAAGAGAGGGAAACGAGCATCGTAATGGAATAGGGAAAGAGGAGTAATGAGAACTGAGGAAAAACCGAGCCGAAAGGCGGATCGAGGACCGCCGCGCTCCTCTCGGGAGGAGCCTCCAAGAGATTCTCGAGCTCTCTTCCGGCTTCGGGTACACCGTTATATACCGGCGATTACATAGGTACAGGTCGCGAACGAGCGCAGATACAAGTATACGAGAAGCGGCAAAGGTTTCGAACTCGAGATCGCGAAATTGCTCGTTCGCGGTGCCGAGAGATCTCTTTCCCTCTCGTCGTTCCGTCGCTGAGTATCCCGGAAGTTCGACCCCCTCTCTGCCCCCCCCGCCCTGCCCCCCTTTTGCCCGGCCCAATTCACTCTGCGCCGCTTGTCTCGAGGCTTCCACCTCGCGGTAATTGCGCGATCCATCCCCACTCTCTTCGCCGGTGTCCCTCGTGAACGGAAACTCATTTTCGGTGGTATTCGAAGTTTCGAGCGAGATCCTTCGGGGGGGGATTGGAGGCGGCGAAACTTAATTCTTCCTCGACACCTATTTCATTCTACCGTCTCAAAAAATTTCATCGAGCTTGCGCTTTCGCTTGACTCTCTAGATCGTTGGATCTTCTTTTCTTTCCGGCACTTTTTTTTGCACCGTCCTCGGAAGTAGGCATTTTTCTTGGACGAAGGGTGGCTTAAGAAAGGTTTGGGCCCGAGCCGTCCATTCTTCTTTATCGTGACGCGACGTTTTATTCCCCTCTTCCACATTTATTTCCCTTCTTTTCATCCGAACGCGGGGGCATGTTTCGCGTCACAGCGATCACGATAGATTAAACGTGGGTCGAGCAGCCGGTTACGCGGCGATGTGTTACGATGTAGACTGGCGAAGTACAATCAGGGGGGGCGAGAGGGGGTCGCGATTTTGCCGCAACGAAATAACTCGTGAAACACGAAATTCAATCGCCGGGAGAGCTCGCTTTCGTAATCGGCTCTTCCGATTAGTTCCGATGGTAACTGAACTCGTTGGCTACGTGCTTGCAGTGACAATTACGCGGACACTGTGTAAATTGATAACGAATCTGGAAGGAATTGTTTCATAAGGGGGAGGGAGTGGGGGGGCTTCGATTCAATATGATATAACCGTAAGCGCAATCGAGTCTTCCCACCTCGACTGGTGACCCACTTGTCGTCGCTCAACTCCGACAAGTTCGGACGGATTTTCGATAGCTTCTGTGCATATAACGAAAATCTCGAAGAGATTTTGCACCACTCAGGCGGGAGGGGCGGGGGGGATTGAAGTTGAAATATCCGATAAATTTACCGTGCAGCGTGCACTACCTGCGTCACTGATGGGACGGTACGACACTTCTGTATCAAGAGAGGAGACACGTGCGGTGAAAATAATTATAGCTATTTTACCAGTCTATATGTAGAATCTTCAATGGAAATTTTTGGACCGTCAAAGTGACGTCCGACGAGATCTTGAAAAGACCTTCACAAGCCCTCGTTAGGGTCCGTTGCAACGCTCGAAAGTTAAGAATGAACTTGAAGGAAGATAAAAAATCTTATTAAAAATTAATTGAACCCGAAATTCACGCGATCTTACTATATGATTTTAGTGATTTTTATTCCAGAAAATGTTTGTTGTGGGTTATTATATTTTTGTTCAGGGTTGCAAATATGGTCAAACAGCGAAAAACTATGTAGTTGCGATTTGGTCAACCTTTTAAGCAGTCTCGGTTAAATTCAAACGAATTTTTCTCCCTCGTTGATTTCCTAATCATTCGTATTTCCATATTTTTATCAATTAATTCATCAATGAAACAATATTACAAGAATTCAACATTATTTTTTTCTCATACTTCGTTAATTTTGAAATCGAAACCGTGAAGGCTTTTGGAGTTACCGAATGTCGCTGTTGTCGCAGTGCGATTATTTCCGGACCGGTCAAGTGGCGCTCACGTGACAGTCAATTGACAAAAAAATAACAGTTACAAAGTCGCCGCCGATCTCTAACCCTTAGTGGCTCTCACAAGGAGAACACACCAATCTCAAGTACTAAGAGGAAACGTCTCACATCACCGGGCTAGCAATCTCGAGGCATTCTACGAAGAGTCCCTAAAGCCTGCACTTCTCTTCTCAATATCCTAACTTGTATCCGATTATATAATTTACCTCCACCAATATACGATTTTATATTCTCCACAATGGTTTACGGTCCCTTACCTCATAGTCATTATAGTCAAGTATCATCGTCACATATCGTTGTAATAAAAATATTTTTAACGAATGTACCGTAATTGACGTTTCTATCAACTTTGTTTCAGATTGAGCAACTGTTCGCAGCCCGCGATGCTGGTTTCACCGAGTCTCGCGACGGTGATGATTCTCGACGACGATCACAGCGGTATCTTCGGTTTTCCGGAGCGTGACGTCGAACTGGTCGAGAGCGTCGGCCAGTACCCGCTGAGGGTCGTGCGTTACAGCGGGGCGCGAGGGCGCGTCGTACTTTCGTACCGGACCGTCGAGGGAACCGCCAAACCGGGCAAGCAGTATCAACATAGCGAAGGTTCCCTGACTTTCGAGGACAACCAGACCGAGTAAGTCTTCCACCGGGTTGCCAGCGAGAAATTGTGTCTCGCGAAAATAATTATTTAATCGGACGGCAGAAGGCTAATCTCGGCGCCGCCTGCGTTCCTTCAACAACGGAAACTCGTAAATCCCGGCCGCACGAGCAAACTTTTATCGTCGCCGTCGCCAAACGAAAGGACTACCTCTGCGTTACACGGAGTCGGAAGTACATAAACCCGCCGCACTCCGTGCCGTACGGTCGTCTGTTTGGCCAACAAACGAGACCAATGGTCACAATAGTTTCGCTTTTTTTTTTTTTCGTTTTCTTTGCTCTTCCTTCTGCTACCAGCTTTGTACGGCTCGCGGCCTGAGGGCACGGCGACAGGAAAACTATCGCACCGTGCTGGGGAGAGAAGCGGCTATGTAGAACACGGAAAAACTGCAAACGGATATAAAACGCGGCGGAATTTGTAGTAAAATATATATATAGATATATAGGAAATGAAACGAGGAAAAAAGAAAGTCCCATATTGCGGACTCCCGGGTGTTAAAATTTGACGGTAAAGCGAGGTGAAATTACACTCCCGCAGACCTCGGGCGCAACCCGGAACTCTCGAGCGTGTTTGACCCAGCGATATCTCCCCCACGGACAAAAAAATAATACGGAAGCATATATTTTTCGTATGTCGAATGTACTTTTCACGAAATTTTTCTTTTTACATAATTCATAACGCTGCGAGATACAATGCCCATGTATTCGCGGCGAATATAAAAGAAAATATACTTTCGCGTATACGCAAGGTATACAATTTACATACAGAATAAATTTTCGTGCGAAAAAGTTTTTTATATCAAAAATATTTTAAATACTTTTTATGCGTATATGTACTTTATTTGTCGTCCGGGCGGGTTTTACAGCTGAAACTTTCGTTCGTTAATTATCATTTCCTATCGGTACAGAAATGACTCTCGTAATTTTATAGCAACGAATATGGTTCGTCAGGGTGCTACAAAAGAGTTACACGAAAGCGACCTTCGTTCCGAGCTTGTCCGTCGCCCTAATAATATAACTCAGTTAATTGGAGAAGATCGTTGTCGATATTCCCCATCGACAAAAAAGTATACGGGAAAGTAGGATGCGAGTAGAGAGTGAACTTATATACGCGGAAATTGGTTCCCAAAACAAGTGACATCAATAGTTCCTCTTTACTTTTAATTTACATACAGAATACATTTTTCGCGCGAATAAAATATATTGCATCGAACATATTTCAAATAAATTATTCGCGTATACATTTGTCTTATCCGCGCGGGTTGTACGGCTGAAACTTTCGTTCGTTAATTATAATTTCCAATCAATGTAATGACTCGTCATTTTGTAGCAACGAGGATCGTCAGGGTGCAACAAAAGAGTTTCCCGAAAGCGATCTACGTTCGGAGCTAGTCCGTCATCCTAATCGCATTACATCGTGAATTATCGGAGGGGATCATCGCGGTTGCTGTATCTGTCACGAGTCAACGAGAAATCGACGCGAAACTTATCTCGGAAGTTTGGATCTCGGACGGATGGACGGAGAGAGACGGTGTGGCGGAGCGAGACAGCTTAATTTTATGGGATGCCAGTGGAGTCGGGCATAAGAGAAGAAAACGAGGGGTTGAACGCGCGGTGAGAACAGAAAGAGCGAGGAAAACACACGAGGCGTAAGTGGGCCAATAGGGGGCGGGAAGCCCCGAGGGTGCTCCGCCGTAACGTTCCGGCAGCCCCGGCGCGCGAACCCCCGGCGACCGCTGCCTACATCCATACGCGCCTACGCTCCCGCGTTAACTTCTGGAGTGCTAAAAACCTTTGTCTTCGTCGACGCTTGGGGAAATTCGTCATCGACTGCTTGGCCTGGTGGTCACAAATCCAAGCAGCCGCGCGCGTTTCCCTCGCCCATCGCCATCTCCGGAACTGCCCTGAGAAAAAATTAAATAGTAAAAGCAACAATACTGACTTTTTACCATGAAAAGTTATTCCCAAGAGGAACGTCTACATTTTGTAGTTACGACAATGACAAAAATCATGGTTGCAATGACAATTACAGTTTAATCATCTGAATATATACTATCAGAAATTATCTATACAGATGTTCCGACTGGGAACTATTCGATATAGTAGGAAATACTATCCTTTTTCTCAGTGTGACTTCGTCTCGGGGCAGCATCCGCTTCACGGTTATTCGAATTTTATCATGAAAAGAGTGAGAACAATCGGAACGGCTCGATATGGAAACGACGAATGAATGCTGGATGTCGATGCTCCTCATAGAAAGCGATAGAAAGCGAGAAAAATTTTGCGAGAGCAAAATTGACTGCGCAGATGGACGAGTCGCACGGAACGGAGCAATTGGTGCAATATTTGCAAAATGTGCAGCACATGTTGCAAATATTGCGCCAACTACTCCGTTTCCTGTCGCTCGTCTATCTGGGTGTTCTCGGGAGAGTAAAGTTCCGATTCTGAGCCAGAAGATCCGCAACGGAGGTGTGTATACGAATAGAGAAAAGAGAAGGAATTCTTCTACTGTTCGGCCTGTCCGGCGGTGACAAATACGCGGTGCACGTTTCCGTCCTCCATCGCCATCCTCAGAACCGACTTCATCTCGGCACAGCATTCGTTTCACAGTTATTCGAATTTTATCATAAAAAAAACAGTAAAAAAATTGAAAAGGGTCGATATTGAAATGATGAATGAATGCTGATGTCGATAGCGACGGTCGTCGGTCCAATCGCTCGCGTTACAAAGCGAGCAAAATTTTGCGAGAGGACCATTGACTGTGACTGCGGGCAGAGTCTGTATTTGAAGCCGGAGGATACGGAACGGACCAGTGTATAGAAACATAGAACGGAGAAGAGAACTTTCGATCGCCGGTGGAATTTTCACTGGGTGATTTCGACCGAGTAACGGCCAGACTAATTTGAAAGGCGAATTCGGGTACGGGCTCTGAGCGAGAAAATTGAAAACGGTTCTCGAAAGCCCGAGGGAACGGAACGGCCAAGAAGTGGCCGGTGTGGCAGGCAGGAGCGAGCGGGAGAAGGAGCTGATGGTATACTGTCGAATAAACCGAGCGAATGGATTGGGAGCTCCCGATAGTCGAACGCCGAGGCTTGCAGGGAGGGAATTTAAATTTAGAAAAGCCACGGTGGGTTTTTTCCGGACTCGTCACGGGAGGTTCGGGGGCGACTGTCGAGCCGGCTGATACGGGTGGAAAGATGTGCGGCGTGTCGTAATCTCGAGCTGGGAGGCTGCGACGTCACTCTTCACTCTCCCCTTGGTCCGACCCGGTAAACCAGAACCGGAGGCAAGTTTTACGATTAATGGCCGGATGTCTTCGTATTTAAAGCCTCGTTTTTCTAGCCCAGCGGGTTTACCGCGTATCTCTGTTCGGGCGTTGATATTCATGTTTTGGGCAATTCTTATAGCGAACGCGAAGCTAAATCCTTGGTTCTCAGTCCCAAGCGCGTTCATTGCGTACGTTGCTTTGGACGTTAATTAAGTGGCAGATTTTGCTTCCGGCCAGACATGCAGCCTGCCGCAAAACACGTACAAAAAGATGAATGTGCGGCTTGTCGCGATCCCAATCTGGGCAGCTACGACGTCACTCTTGACTCTCCCCAGGGTCCTGCTGGAAGCTATTTGTACGATTAATGTCCAGATATTCTCCTATTCAATGCCTCATTTGTCTGGCTCTAGCGTATTTGCCGCGTATCTTCGTTCGGACGTTGATAGTCATGTTTTGGGCAATTTTTATAGCGAACGCGAAGCTAAATCCTTTTTCCGTTCGATGTCTTGATTCTCAGTCCCAAGCGTGTTCATTGCGTATGTTGCTTTGGACGTTAATTGAGTAGGAGATTTTGCGACAAGCCAAACATGGAGTCTGGCTGGAGACACGGATGGAGATAGGAGACCTACTACGAAACACGTACAAAAAGATGAATGTGCGGCTTGTCGTAATCCCAAGCTGGGCAGCTACGACGTCACTCTTGACTCTCCCCGTAGTCCTGCTGGAAGCTGATTGTACGATTGATGTCCAGATATCCTCCTATTCAATGCCTCATTTGTCTGGCTCTGGCGTGTTTGCCGCGTATCTTCGTCGGACGTTGATAGTCATGTTTTGGGCGATTTTTATCGCGAACGAGAAGTTAGATCTTTGTCCCGTCCGTTGTCTTGTTTCTCAGTCCCAAGCGCGGTTCACCGCGTATGCTGATTTGGACGTTAATCGAGCAAGAGATTTTGCGTCTGGCCAAGCATGCAGTCTGGCTCGAGACACGGACGGATAGAGAAGACTTGCTACAAAATACCCGGCATACTTGACTGCCTTCCCTTCCAATACATATGTATTCTCCGCCGAGTTAGCAAGTCACTTCGCTCCTTTATTCCTCTTGTTCTCCGTTGTCTCTGCGTACGTATTCACGATACGAACTTTCGTGGCATTCGGGTGACCAAGTTTCAAAGTTACCTCTGCTCTTTCGGGCCGCAATGGCAGACGGCACGAAGGCGCCAGGAACGAAAACGGGCCGAGAAGAGCCCTGGCAGAATTTCATCTGACTCGAAGCTCCGGCTTTCACGGGGACCGTGGACTCCCGTCATTCTCGGGTCTTATCGAACTTGTCCGTTGCTACCGCCCAACGCTTTCGCTAGGCGATCGCAGGGCCAGCGACTATCTCCGTAGCTTCGTCGACTGGAACCAAATTTTCGTAACTTTGCCATCTCGGATCAAATTTTGTAGCGTTACATTGGGTTCCGGTCAGACCCCGACAAGGCTCTCGTGTAACGGTAAAAAAATTCCCTCGGGAAGAAGGCGCCAAGAACGAAAACGGGCCGAGAAGAGCCCTGGCAGAATTTCATCTGACTCGAAGCTCCGGCTTTCACGGGGACCGTGGACTCCCGTCATTCTCGGGTCTTATCGAACTTGTCCGTTGCTACCGCCCAACGCTTTCGCTAGGCGATCGCAGGGCCAGCGACTACCTCCGTAGCTTCGTCGACTGGAACCAAATTTTCGTAACTTTGCCATCTCGGATCAAATTTTGTAGCGTTACATCGGGTTCCGGTCAGGCCCCGAGAAGGCTCTCGTGTAACGGTAAAAAAATTCCCTCGGGAAGAAGGCATGTGTTTCAAAGCCCAAGGGCTTTCGAGTGCGGCTCGTACGGGGCCAATTACGTTTACATTTATCAAGGCACGAACAATTTCAACTCGGCGAAGCAACGGTTTCCAGTGCGTAGATAATGCCGCGGGCACGCAACGAGCTAGCAGGCGTAACCCGACGGTGGAGCGCTCCGAGCAACGACGAGGTCTTTGCGTGCGGTCCCGGCTAAAGAGGCCGACGAGAGAGAAAGCCACGACGGAAGGAGGCGAGGCAGGGAGGAGGGCAGAGCCGACGGCTTAATGTGGGATAGCATAAAGCGAGTCGATGCGACGCACGATAAGACCTCCGGGTGTTTAATGGCTCAAGGATTTCTTTGTCCTCGTTAGTCTAGGAGCCCTACCGGGGTTTCCAAACATCGTCGCCGCGGTACCAAAAAAAAAAAATCTCAATGTTACCATCCGTTCGATTCACCTCCGTTTGCCGTGAGCGCAGACTCCTCCATTCATCTTCGCTGCGGAGGTAATTATACGCGGAGACGTCACGAGCGTTTCCGTTTGTCTGCGGGTGAAGGTAAATGTGGATTAATCGAGGGAACGATTATAGCCAGGGGGTTGGCGGAGGCGGCAACGAGGCTGTGCAGAGACACAAAAGGCGATGGCTGATCTGACGCTAGACCGTTGGTTACGGTATAGCTGCGGAACGAGAGCGGAAGAAAGGTACGCGGCAAGATGCGGAGAATGAGGCGTCGGATCGTTTTACCGCCCCATTGATCCTTTTCCTATACATTTCTTCGCTTCCTTTCCGCCCTACTGGCTTTCATTTTCTCGCCCCCACCGGTCGTAACGCCAGCTATCTGCGAATAAGACATAAACGGAGATGCATCGGGCGACGACCCTGCGCGCCAGCGCCGCGGGGAAAAAGACTGGCTGCAGCCATTGGGACATAAAAATCTATTACGCTGCATTCAGTTCGCACCGACAGATAAAGTCGGAAGCAAATTGATAAATAGCGTTGTGTACCTCGTTTTATCCGTTGTCCCGAGATTCGTCGGGGTCGATTGTGGAGGAAAGGAAACTCCGCGGAGTTTTGGGCCGGCAGGATCGCGCGAGATTATCGTGCGGCGTTCTGGGGAGCGGTGAAACAACATTGATCGTGGATCGACGCCAATTGCGCGTATTATTATGAACATGGAGAAGAGAGCGAGGAGCGAACGGGAGTCGCGTGAGCTTATCGGGGACGATCGTTGTTATGGCTGCGAATTAATGAGCCCCTCGATTACGTACCAAGCATTACCGGTACCGGAGCCGGGCCGACCCCGGCGCCCGGGTCTCCACGGAAACGTTCAATTCGGCCGCGAGGAACTTGCCTGCGAGTAAAAACGAATTAACGAAGGGAGTTGGCTGGTGGCCATCCGGAGCGAACACCAACTTTCCTCCCGCATGACTCTCTGGAGCTTGCATCGCCGATGAGTCTCTCCGAATTTGACGAGTCCTCCCGAATCCAATTATGCCGGACACGGTTTGCTGTACAGAGTGAACGAGCAACGAGGCGCTGGTTCCGTCGGCCAGATTCGAGCTCCAAAGACGAATGTGTTTGAGAGCCGCTGACAAAAGGTTTCCTCGTAAATAGCCTCGGAGAGGTGCTGTCGCCTCGGGTTTGTGTACGCACACCACACGTTCAGATCGATCGATTCGGGGTCTCTCTTTCCTTCGCCTCTTCGTTTTTCCACTCCGTCTGGTTAACCCCACCGCTGAGCGAAGGGAAGACCAAGACATCGCTCGCTGTGCGGCTCACGTCCAGCCAGCTAGAGCCAAGTGGCGCTAAGCTGGACGGTCGAACGAGAACGGTTGAGCACCACTGGCGCCGTGCGGGAGCCAAAGCTCGCGCTTCGCGAGTCTCCCCGAGATAAGACTGCACCGTCGGGCGTGCACACGAGTCGAGTTGAGCTTTTATTTCGCCAAACGGCTCTCTGAGTTCTTAGAAACCTACCGCTTCTCGTAATCCGGACTCGCCATTCTTTTCAACTCCCTTGGCGATGTTCGCGGGTTGGCGCGAAACCGCCGTACCGCACCCGCTCCACCGGTACGCATGCCAATTTTATGCTCAACTTTGAATAGTCTGCAAGCAGCCATTTTCTTCATCTCATTACCGTCACTCGGTGGCAAACAGAATCTGACTTGCCACCTCTGGAGAGCGTTCCTCCGTCGACCGTTTGATGTGTTTACGCTGTAGCTTTGCACAGTGAGGTAAACGGCCCAGTTTGCGACACTGTCCCAGTTTGTGAATGGGGTAACTCTAGCATAGTCGGCTCGACCCCACTATTTGATATGCAGCCAATGGCGTTCGGGGGGTCACAAACTGTGACATTTCGTCCTCATTATTTAACCCAATGATTTTAGAGGCTTAAAGTAGAAAGCTGCGTAGAAGTGTCATAAACTGGTAGTTAAAGTAGAAAGCTGCGTAGAAGTGTCATAAAGCTCTTACCTTAATTTACGCGATATCTTGAAAAAAAATTGTCCCAAAAGCAAAAAAGATAAAAAAAAGCTTCTTTCTATACGAGACACAATCACATCGTCGAGCCAGGCCTCGAATTTTTGCCGCTCCGTTCGGCAGTGGAATCGCTCGCATTTTCATACTTGAAGTCGGGCAGGGTCGCATATTTACAACAACTCGCATTTCAGGCCATCGGCGATGAGGCGCCGTTGAGAACATGAGCCTGGCGGGCCTTCTTGACGCGTAACCCCGAGCGACGTGTCAAATTCATTCGTTGACGACGACAGACGGAGAGAGACACGTGGAAGGATTACCGGAAAACCAGGCTGTGCGAACCACCCTGCTGGAAGCCTCCCCTGTTTTACCGACCGCGCCTCCGAGGCATCGCCGCCGTCTCTCCGTGCTTCCGGCGGGTGTAAGGAATACGTAATACTCTGCACTATCCCGAGTACTTACGTACGTAGCCACACACATAAACATGGCTCAGCGGTGTGCGAGCGTAGCTGCTCTGTTCCGGGTAACAGGATCGCAGGGGGAAATTCGTTCACGTATAGGCAGTAGTATAGGTGCGTTATAGGCAGACGACGCCGGAATCCCCGGGGACGTGTTGTTGCGCGGTAAGCTCCGATGCCCCGGACCACCTATATAAACGCACATACATGTACATATATACGGTATATGTGTGTCTTCGTGTCACGAATATTTTCCGCCACGGTTAGTGCCGTGGAAGCAGCGGAACCGTCAGATGCTGTCATCGTATGGAAGCTCGACGGCGCTGGCCCAACACCGAGCACACACGTTTGTCAGCCTTTCCCCATACGCAAATGCACGTGGCGATGCATTTCCTTGTAACGCGTATGCAAAGATACCCAATATATGTATCTGCGTATTATATATATATATATATATATATATATATATATATATATATATATGTATATATGCACTTGAACGGGTTGTACACATAAGAGCGATATAGCCACGTCGTTTGGACTCGGTACACCGGAATGTTAGCAGCTAGGATTACATAACGAGTGTGAGCGAGGATTAATACGCCCGCGTCGGTGAGAACCTGTCGGACCCGGGACCAATTTGAGACCGACTGGAGTCGTGTAGTTGAATCGCAGACATGGAGATAGGAGCGCATACCTTAGGCTCGTGAATTCAAGATATTCTCTGCGTAAATTTATAGGTACATAGGGCTATATGGGTAGGGTGTGTAGCGTTAGCGTTACATGCGGAGCAACACGAGCCATCTTTGGAGTTGCGGTGGCGCGTATGTTATACAATATTGCTTAGTGCCTCTATCACCGCTAATACGAGCATTATTCTGTGTAACTACATCAGGTACAAGCTAATAGCGGTAGTCGAGGTACGCCTAAAGTGGGGTTTCTCATACCGGAATACTGGAGAGCATTTCAGTGCTTTTCCATTTTTTTTTCTAGATTCAATCGGCGTGGAAAGATATCGCTGTTTGACAGTACCGAAAGTTGCCGTTCAGGAAATTAAAATAGGACAAAAATCTTCCGGGGAAAAGAATCGTTTGTGGCGATTTGTCATAGACGGACGGTGTTATTTCGTCGGTCCGGGATTCGTTAGAAGGATAAAAGATTGTCCGTCGAATCGGGAGGTTCATCGTGCCACGTCGACGTTAAATAATGTTGTGACCCTCGGTGAGTTATACGACCGAGCAAATTGAATTTCTGCCGTGAGCTGTGCGCATGCGCGTTGCACTGCCGTGCCCACAGTGTCACTAACACAGCGAAGCTCCTTTCAGCCGCCGGGACGCCCAACGAGGGTCGAGTCTTGCGAGTGTCTTTTGTAAGAGGGAAAACCCGGAGAAACGGAGATTGTCGAGAGTGGTCAACAGTGGAGTACGAGAGCCCCGTTTAATAACGTTTGAAGATGCAAAACACTCCGCCCGGTTTAACGCAGATCCGAGCTCGAGACTGTTGAAACTTTGTTCTAAAAAAAGCTACGGTACGGTTTTCCTTAGATTTTACGATTCTTTTGATTTCACTGAGGCGAACGGATAACCTGGCTTGCTATTTTTTTTATTAACACGGTTTCGCTTCGTCGACTATAAAAAAAGGTTCCCGCCTCTCGCTGGCCTTCGTGCACGAAACTGCCGGCTCGAGCGAATAGAGTTATCGTTGCAATCTTCGTATCGAACATTTTTAAGGACTGACCCTGATTGAAATTTTCGAGCCTTATAATATACTCGAAAATATAGCACATAGGATGTGATTCGGATTTCCGAATTCCATTCCATATGCTATGAAAAACGAATTTTTGAAAATATACCCTGTGAAATGGAATTCGGATTTCCGAATTCCGTTTAATATGCCATGGAACTCCAATTTTCGAAAATATAGCGTGTGAAATGGAATTCGGATGTCCAAATTCCATATCCATAGCATATGGAATGGAATTCCGAATTCCATGCCGAGTTACACGTGACCCTGACGAGGTTCAGTTTTCGTAGAATATAGGATGGAATTCGGAAATCCGAATTCCACCCCGGGTTACAATGTCGCCCTGCCGAGGTTCGGGAAGGGTTCGATCAGGTGGTGCGAAGGCCTCGTATAACGATCAAAAATGTCTTCTAAGGTGTGGATACGACACGGTCCACCGAAGCTTCGACGATCCACGGAACATGGAAGGTCTATCGAGCGTACGTTTATCGAGGCTGCGTCACTGTCGCGATTTTCCCATTCCTTTTTTTAAATCCGCCCCTCGAGCTTTTGCCGTCAACGGGAGTCGCTCGAGATCGTCGAAGAGATATGTCGATGTCGAGGGTTTATAGTCAATGTCTCGTCTATCCAACGAGCGTCGATGAAACACACTTTGGAACGATAGATCAGACGGCTTCATATATTTTTACAACCCTCCCAGGGGTGGTCAATCGACGCTGTAGCCCATTACCGGGCTCTCTGGAGGGTTCCCCGGGCTCATGGGCGGTCCCTCGCCTATGCCCTTCGTTCGAGGGCTCTCCGCGCTCAACTAACTGAACGCTCTCCGCATCCGGGCCGTGAACGTTCAGTGTACCAGCGCGGCTCTCGAGAATCTCGCCCCGGGGCCGCGTAATGTGGTACTAAAATCGTTCGATTATCGAAATATCACTTACTCGCACATCAATCATCTGGCTCCGATATAATTATTCTTTATTCGATGTCGTTATTATTTCTATATAATTTAGCCCGGCCGAAAAAAGAGATTTTCGAACCGGAAGTTTGTATACATATATAGACGGTAAAACAGATACCAACGTTTCTTGCACAGTAAAATAGGTACGAACTTTTCTTCTCCACAAACGTCGACAATTCTTTTCTTGTTGATTTTGCAAAAAAAATCTTGTCCGTTTGACAAAAATGTCTGTCAATTTCACGGATATTTTTGTTGTAAAATTAACAATATAATTGTGGACGTTTGTGGGCAAAAAAGGTTTGTTGAATGTACAAATATTTTTCACTGTGTGCCAACGACGTCCACGATTATTTTCTTGTTAATTTTACAAAATATATTTTGCAAAATGAACAAGAAAATGATTGAGGACGTTTGTGAACACAAAGTTTGTTAAAAGTACAAAACTTTGTTTACTGTGTACTACGTCGCATCTTATCTCGTACAGAAATTACGCATAGCCCAATTGTAAAAACGAATCGAAAAACGTCGAGTAAAATAAATGATTCCGCATTTCGGGGCCGTACAATGCGGTGCTAAAATCGTTCGACAGTCGGAATGTCACTTACCCGCACATCAATCATCTGGCCTCGATATGATTATTCTTTTGTCAACGTCGTTATTATTTCCATAAACAGGCCCAGCCTAAAAATGAGATTATCAAACCGAAAATTTATACACATACAGTGGTACTAAAATCGTTCAATAATCGAAATCTCACTTGCTCGCACATCAATCATCTGGCCTCTGATTTAATTATTCTTTATCCGATCTCGATATCATTTTCATCCGAACACGCCCAGCCAAAAATGAGATTTTCAAACCGGAAGTTTGTATAAATTAACGGTACTACGTCGCATCTAATTTTGTATAAAAATTACATAAGCCGCAATTTTCTGGACACGAATTTAAAATTGTCGAGAAAAAAAAAAATCGCGTCTCGTGTCTGTGGCTCGAGTACGCATACTCTACGCAATATACATATATAGATATACAGGAAGGGAAAGCTTCCCCCATGCCTCGGTGAATTCGCGCCCTCGTCGACGGTAGTAATGGGGCCATTCCATCCGATTATAATAGCGGCTCCCATGTGGTCATATATCCGCGTTCGTCGTGTATCGCGTTCCGATGTGCAACCGCGGTTATCTCGCGATAACCATCACTCCGCAAACAACGAAATATACACAACCCGCGAGTTTACGCGAGACTCGCCGTAATAAATTTTGAATTAGCAGTGAGTGCGTCGTGTAGCTTACGATAATTCTCCCGGTCTTTCTCCCCACGCCCCTAATACGCATGTGCCCTCATATTATCCCGGTGCCTATGATAAATAATCCGATCCACGAAAATTGTATCGAGCGTCGGTGAAGAATTTTCTTTTATCGTTAATTTTTTTTTTCAAACAATCCTGTGTGTTTGCAGAAAGACGATATCGTTGACGATAATCGAGGAGGACTCGTACGAGAAGGACGCTCTGTTCTACGTGGAGCTCGGCGAGCCGCAGCTGCAAGGAGGTAAGTTCCGCAGTAAAACAACAAAGTCCCGTCGAGAAATATTTGTCCCGGAAACTAAATTTGTATTTTAAAAAAAGCCTCACGATTCCCCGCGACTAAAACTGAACGCTTAAGAAAATATACGAGAATCGAGCGGTCCATGAGAAACTGGCTCACTTGGTCTATCCAGATTTTTCTTTTTTGCTTCCTCATAGAGGAAGCTTTGTTATGGTAAAAAAAAAAAAAAAAAATCCAGATTTTTTTTTTTTTAATAGCAGAAACAAAATTTCGAGAGGACCGATGTTGATTGTGGACAATTGGCGCTCGCTGCGAGTTTATTAATGTAATAATGTGCGACCCGGGCTCGTTACCTTCTAACTGGGAGATGGGCGTATCGGCCTCTGCCAGTGTGCGGACCGGAGACGAACGAAGGGAAGATTGGCGGTTAATCACGATAATCGTAAGTCCGGAGTGGCGAGGGTTGTTCTCTCGCTGTTGCCATCTTCGCCACGAAACTCGAACGGTGCAATTTAAGTTTTAAATGAAAAATTCCGGGCTCGGAGGGCCAGTTTCTCGAGGCAGCCCGGAGTGTCGCGGCTCAATTCGATAACGAAAATTTTCCTATTAAAGAAAGCATCGTTGTCGCGCCATAAAACCCACGGTCGCGTCTTTGACGTTTTACCGCTCTTCGCGTTATATCGGTTTATTATATTGGCTGAAGCGCGTCAATTAGCGTAACCAGCCCGCTCTTCTCTTCGAGAGTCTATAATTAAGGCGTTAATAAGCTCGGATCGAGCGACTCATCGTGCCCTGGCGATGACACGAGAATCCGCGAGACGAACGAGGGGCAGGCACTTGTTCCATTATGGGTTCCCCGAGCAGTCGCCGCTTAATAATGGGGGGGGGGGGGGGGGCTATTCGAACAAAGAAGGGCCATTAGCAGTCGGTGATGCGATGTTGGCCGCTAAATTGGCCGCGAAAAAAAAGGTCCCTCAGCCGTTCGGGCAATAATTGGGAATCGTTTAAGATCGACTTATTTTTGTTTCCATTTGTATATATCTACATCAATTGATATCCAGCCGTACAATGCAGTTATTACGTTGTTAGACTGCATCGACCGCCACATTATTATTTTGCTACTCTATTGTCATTTTCTCCCCTCGACTGCTCGATTCTCGATCGTGCCCTAGAGTCGCAGCAGCAAAAATGCACGCACGTTTGTTTATTTACAACACTTCCTTTATTTTCTTACGTTTCTTGAGAGAAGAAATGAAAAAAACTTTATTCATTGTTTGTGTGTATTTTTGGTATCGATCGTGGTCAATGAAACTGGACACTGTACGTGAATACAACGCGACTGACCGTAAGTTCATAATTGCAAGAGTGGGATGACGGGTGGGATTTCTCTGCTGTTAAGTTGCTGCCGCTTCTCAATTTATCATGTCACTCGCTATTAAGAAGTAATTTGTTCGTAGTTGGTTTTCATTCTTTCCTTTCATTTTCTCGCATCTTTTCATAAATAAATCATAGCGGAGACGCGCTAATGAGAGATTCAATACTAGTAGGTATGTATCGGTGAATGGGGCGAAAAAAAATAAATACCCGTTCATAGTGTTATAGACAATAGTTTCATAGTTTACAGTTTATATCGAGTAGGGCGTAGCGTTAATGCGTAAAACAGCAGAAGCAGTTGATTCGCGCATCTGCATTTCACGATGTGCTGTCACAGAAAAGCGGATACTCGTTAATGAAAGATTCAATATTCATAGGAATGTATCGATGGATAGGCAAAAAAAAACAATTACTCGTTCATAGTCTTACAAATTATAGCTGACAATTTACATAGTTTACTGTTTATAAGTAGGACGTAGCGTTAATGCGTAAAACAGCAGAAGCAATTGATTCGCGCATCTGCATTTCACGATGCGTTGTCAGAGAAAAGCGCGGACTCGTTAATGGAAGATTCAACATTCGTAGGAATGTATCGATGGATGGGGCGAAAAAAATTACTTGTTCATAGTGTTACAAATTACAGTTCATAATTTACATAGTTTACCATTTATATTAAGTAGGACGTAGCGTTAATGCGTAAAACAGCAGAAGCAATTGATTCGCGCATCTGCATTTCACGATGCGTTGTCAGAGAAAAGCGCGGACTCGTTAATGGAAGATTCAACATTCGTAGGAATGTATCGATGGATGGGGCGAAAAAAATTACTTGTTCATAGTGTTACAAATTACAGTTCATAATTTACATAGTTTACCATTTATATTAAGTAGGGCGTAGCGTTACAGCGTAAAACAGGAGAAACAGTTGATTCGCGCATCTGCATTTCACGATGTGTTATCAGAGAAAAGCGGAGACTCGTTAATCAATATTTTCAGTTAATCAGTACAAAGACTCGATATTCGTACGAACGTGCATCTGCATTTCACGATGTGTTTACCGCGCATCGGAGCCGTTGCCCGTCCGCGTGCGGTAATTGCGAACATAATCAGTGAAAAGCGGCGACCTAGAGGAAAGAGAGGCGGGGAGTTTTTTGGTCGACGGAGAACGAGAGACCGTGAGCCAGAGAGCGGTGCGTCGTGCACAAATGGAGCAGGTACAACCGCGGATGGAATAACACCGCGGTCGAGAGTGTTGTCGGAACGTAGAGTGCACAGGCTTATCGCGAGACTCGTGTCTTCTCTTCGTTTCTCGTTTCGCGCACTAGTTAATTGCCCGCTGCCTGCCGCCCGGATGAGCGGTTATTGCACGCCGCTGAACAAACGAGGGTGCACAATTACACGAGGATTGTGCGAAAGGTAATTATATCGATAATTGGAAACTCGACGAGAGGTGAATTTAAGCGTGGCTGGAGGGACTCGCGTAACACGTGTAATCCGAGAGGAAGCGTAGGGCTCGGTGGATCAACTCGCCACGAACAGAACGTCCACAATTATGATCCAATTTCGTTCGGGCTTCTTTGGGACCTCCTCTCGGAAGCCGGGACTGGTCCAGAATTGCGACACATGCAGGCTTCCGCCAACTCGACAAACAACTGGACGGTTGTACCGACACTGTGGGGCATGAATTGGATCCACTAAAGTAGATCCAAAGATGAATGAATCCTCAATTATCGCTTTACGATGTAATTATATCGATAATTGTAAAGTCGATGAGAGGTGAATTTAAGCGTGGCACGAGGATCTCTCGTAACCCGTGTAATCCGAGAAGGAGCGTACACTGAGAGAAGGATCTAGTAAAAATTACCAATCAACTAAGAAAAATTACCATAGGACATAGTAGTACGGCGCCAGGGCGCCACCTATGGCAAAGAGTCTCAGAATTTCCAAGAATTTTTACCATAATATCTAAGGAAAATTCTTATAAATCCTACATACTACATGCTATGGTAATGTCTCTCAAGTGATATAGTAGTTTTTACTAGATCCTTCTCTCAGTGTAGGTATGAGCGGAGTAAGGTTGCCCGCGCCCGAAAGTACGCAAGGAAACCAGACGATTGGCTGAGGCTAAAGTCTTGTCCGACCAGCGCGTCTGTGTGACAGCAAACTGCAAACCTTGTTTCGTGTGGAAGAACCCTAAGTCTGCGTGAACCGAACGTCCACAATTATGATCGAATTTCGTTCGGGCTTCTTTGGGACCTCCTCTCGAAAGCCGGGACTGGTCCAGGATTGCGACACATGCAGGCTTCCGCCAACTCGACAAACAACTGGACGGTTGTAGCGACACTGTGGGGCATGAATTGGATCCACTAAAGTAGATCCAAAGATTAATGAATCCTCAATTACCGCTTTATACGATGTAATTATATATTGATAATTGTAAAGTCGATGAGAGGTGAATTTAAGCGTGGCACGAGGATCTCTCGTAACCCGTGTAATCCGAGAAGGAGCGTAGGTCTGAGCGTAGTAAGGTTGCTCGCACACGAAACTACGCAAGGAACCCAGACGATTGGCTGAGGCTAAAGTCTTGTTGTCCGACCAGCGCGTCTGTGTGACAGCAAACTGCAAACCTTGTTTCGTGTGGAAGAACCCTAAGTCTGCGTTAACCGAACGTCCACAATTATGATCGAATTTCGTTCGGGCTTCTTTGGGACCTCCTCTCGGATGTCGGGACTGGTCCAGAATCGCGACACGTGCACGTTTCCGCCACCCCGCCAAAGAACTGTATGGCCGTACCTAGGGCGAAGAGATCGATTCGATCTAACACAGAAGATCCAAACACGAATGAATGATCAATTACTGCGTTATGATGGTAGCGAAAAGGTGGGAAGAGACCCCTTATTTTTTACAGGGCTGATCGGTAATTATATCGATAATTGTAAACTCGATAAGAGGTGAATTGAAGCATGAGGAACTCTCGTAACCCGTGCGATCCGAGAGGGAGCGTAGCGACTCAGCGGAGTAAGTCTGCATGAACCGAACGTCTACGATTATGATCCAATCTCGTTCGGGCTTCTTCGGGACCTTCCTCTCGGATGCCGGGATAAGGACTGCGACACGACCGCGCTTCCGCCACTTCGACAAAGAACTGGATAGATAGTACGACATTTATTGGGCCCTGGGATGAATCCCCTAAGGACCAGAGCGTACAGAGAGCAATACAATGTGCCTTAAACCTAATTAAAAAATGGTCGTGAAATAAAACAAGAAAATAAAAAGAAAAGCGATGCAAGAAGCAATATCATAATGCGCTTAGGTGGGGTCAAAATAAAGATCACTTAGCATACATAAAGCTGTTGATAATCGCATCACGTCATTTTTTTCCTCGAGGGACATTAGATGCAAGAACCTGGGAGGGCAGAACATGGGGGAACATTAAGGGGGAAGGATGGATTAGATTTACCAAAGTAGATACAAACACGAATAAATGCTCAATTACTGCGATACGATGTTAGCGAAAAGCTGGGAAAAGTCCCATTACTTTTGACAAGGCTGAGTCCCATTACCCGATAATGTCACTATCGCCCCGTTCACCCCTCTTCGTATACGCTATGCTAACGGTACAGGCATGTTGATGAATATGCAACGATATTTTACCGCATAATCGCGCGAAACTTTTGTCGGAGGACAGGGAAACGCAAGGGCCTCGGTATTCCGACACTGTAGTCGGGGATGCGCATGTAATTATAATGACAAAGTGCCAAGTGTTGTGGGGAGGCTGAGAGGCGATATCTCGGTTCGCGAAGTAACGAGGATGTATTCCCGATAGCACGAGAGCCAAGCGGGGGCTTTCGCTCTCGGGCAAACGAGAGTTACTTTCTCTAATCGATGTCTGTGGCGGGCTAGTGCTGGTGAGAATTTTTCAACACGACGAGGAAACAACCGCGCGACGGCACCGACCAACGTTTTCATCAATTTTCCTAAAAGCCCCTATTTTTATAATAATTTAAAAAATTTAATCTTTTTTTTAAACTTAATATTTTTCAAACTTAATTCCTTGTTTCTTCGCGTTTTCATCTAAATCACTATTCCCGCCGCGATCGATGTTCCCATCGCGGATCGCGTGACTAAAATGAGAAAGTGTTACTTTTTTGCGGCCAATATGCGCCCCGTCGGTTCGAAGAAGTTTGCCGCCTATATTCTCCCCGAGGAACAGAGAAAACTGCACGCGAGCATGGCGTACAGCGGTCCGATAATTGCTAGCGATACACTTCGAGTGACTGCCACAGTCGGTGTACAAACCGCGACAGAGGCGGGAGGGCTCTAGCGAGCGAAAGTTCGAGGATCGGCGGTGGTACGTGTCAAGTGCCATCGACCGAGGGCCGCCGATAGATTCGCCGAGGAGACGCCCCTGTATACATATTGCAAGGACTCGGGACGAGGAGGAGGCAACGAAAAATATGCGGAGGTGGAAAGCGCGAGAGATGCGGCAGAGAGCAGCGGTGCAAGGCAGATTGGATGAGACGCTGGGAAGAGTGGCACGAGAGTAGTTACGGTACGGACGTGACTGGACGAGCCGTAAGTAGATACGCTTACTCAAAGCGTCAGACGTCCACAAATTGCACCGACCATTTTCACGATAAGCCCGGTGATGCTGCTGCGGCTTGGCGCCGTAGACGGTTACCAGCGCGATGGAACGGATCTGGAATTTCCATTAGGAGAACCGCGCCAGGGTAGGCGAGGGTGAGGCGGAGCCGGCGAGAGACCGGCCCGACTCCGGCGGAACGGCTCATTCGATACTTCTCGCCGCAGCCTCGACCTTCCCACTCCGTCATCTCCGAACGTCTCGTGGATTATCGGAGAGCTTATAAAATTTTCCCGCAGCTCTTCGATCGCTATCGCTCTCCGCCCATTACTGCCTTCTTCGCGAATGATAACAAACATTCGCGTCGCTCACCTTCCGGTCGGGCTTTTTCTTCTCTGACTCGCCTCCGCCGAGTCCTCCGGCTAAGTTGAATATCTCTCGCAGCTTCTGTTTGCCCGAAATGCAACAAAAACTATCCGTCGACTACCAGAGATTCTGGAAGGTCGTCGTGCGCTTCTTGCGTCGTCGCGCTCTCGACGACAATGTTATTACTTTCCTTCCGAAAGATTCTCTTACGACGACCTTGCACGTGGCAATGGATCCTTCGTTTCACACGCTCTTTTTTTTTTTCCTGCTCTTCTTTTCGTTATCTCGGCTCCACTCTATTTTCTCGCCGACATCCCACTTAACGACCTACTTTCCCGCAATGATACACGAGACATTCGTCGCAGGGAATTTTACTCTGCGCCGCGTTTCACTTCTATTTTCCTTTTCCTTCATTTAACCCTCCATTCCTCTCTCAACCTGACAACTCTGCCTCCCCCACCGACTCTTTTAATTCCCTCATTTATCATCATTTTCCCGGCCTCCTCACGATAAGTCCCCGTCCATTTATCAAATCGTCCGGTCGCAGAAGTGGGAGAGAATCCTTCAAGCTTTTTCTTCTTCATCTTCTTCTGTCTGTGGGGCTGTCCCCGATTGGCCCCCACGTGGGAAAACTGCGCCGACGCGCAATCCACCGGCCAACATTGTTCGACCGCCTTTCACGCTCCCGTCCCAACTCCACCTCGGTGATTATAACTTATCAGCCGCTTGTTTTTAATTAACACGGATTAGTTGCTCGGCTGAGTACAATCCGAACTACCAAAATTCCCAACTGCGGAACGAAGCGAGTTACAAACACGTTGCCCTCGACATGCAACTCCGGGGTGGAATAAAACGCGAGCGGAGATTCGATTAGATCTCGCGCACCGAGGAATTACGTACGACGGCTGGGAGACTCGTAAAACGAGGGAAAGTATCTTTTTTTTTTATGGTTCATCACCGATGGCACAGTTTATGCTGCCGGACTCGTCCAAGGAAGAGCAAGCAGACGAGACAGATAGCGGTAACAGCTCGGACTGTCTTGAGTAGCAACAGCTTGGGACGCTGACAGATCGTTGCGCAACTTATTTCCTACCTACTTTTCGCATTTGCGACCGGGTCGCCCGCGTCCGATTACTTTTTATAACCGACACAAATTTTGTCGCGAGGGTCGTGAAGGACGATCCATCCGCTATCCGTTGTGTTATCGATGTAACGACGACAGTCCCGGCTGACCCCGGCAGTGGAGATGGATGAAGGGCTAATCCGGGAAAGTGTCTTTTTTTGTCATGGTTCATTATCGATGGCACAGTTTGTACCGCCAGTTTTGTACAGGGGAGCAGGCCAGACAAATAGGAGTTACGGCTTCGCCTGTCTTGAGTAGTGACAGCTCAGGACGCTGGCAGATCGTTGCGGAACTTTTCGCCTATCTACTTTTCGCATTTGCGACCAGATCTACCATGTTCGATTACTTCTTATAACGGAGAGAAGTTTGTCCTTACATAGAGAAAAAAGTTTGTACTTTTTACAACAACTTATTGTTCACGAACGTCCGCAATTTTTTATTTGTTAATTTTCTAGTTTTAGAAACAAAAGTATAAACTAAAATTGTCAATGACACAGGAAATAAAAGGACGGGTTCGTATATTCAAATAAGTTAAATAAGACAAACAAGTTTGTCAGTTATTTAACAAAATTTCGCATTCCGATTTTACGAAATTGTTTTTTACTGTGTAGGGTCGTGAAGTACGATCTGCCTATCCTCTGTCCGTTTTGTTATCCGTTGTTATTAATGTAACAGACACAGTCCCGGCTGATCCGCGGCGGTGGAGCCGGATCAACGACTAATCCGTGCCATGTCTAATCCGCGAAAGTGTCGTTTTTTGTTATAATTCATCATCGATGGCACAGCTTATACCGCCGAAGTCGTACAGGGAACTTTCTCATAGAGAAAGCTACGTGCAAATTTTTTTAATATATCTCTACTCTCGTCTAAACATGTTTTTTTTTTTTTTTTATGGCAAAATATATACGATATTTTTTTCGTACGAGATAATTTGTTCGTTTCCACAACTTCTCGCAACGCTTGCCCGCAGCTCGAAACGTAGTTTCTAAAAATAGTCTGAAAAGATAATAATTTTGAACGTTATGTTCTGTACGTAAAGAAGGAAATATAAATTGACAAAAATAACCCATATGACTCGTAAGCTACACTGCAAGGAGATGTGATATACGTTATCTACTTTGTGGTTTTGTGGATATTTTCGTCGTTTCGCGGAACACTGGATACGGAGGAAACACGCAATATCCTTTGCCCTTTGGCCAGACGGAATTTCAAAATGTGTGTGTGCGTTTGTGTATTGTGGTCAGTAAATAAAACGTCCGATAGCGAAGTCGGTGTTTCGCTGGATTCTGCTCGACCCGTCATTTAAATAGAGGAGAGAGCTCCTTGTGTCATTAGAACATCCCAGTTCGTACTCGCGATCATTTCGGCGCCGAAAAAACAAACATCGAATATGTTAAAGTCTTTGGTGTTGTGCGTTCTTCTATGGCACGAAGTGTGCCAATTTTCTAGTCGCGCAGAGCATTTTTTGATCGATGCTCCTGTACAGCGCTATCCTCCGTTTGCTCCACCGAAAATCAATCGTACCCATATGCAAAGTAAGTACAGAAAAAGGGCATAACTAAATTAATTTACTAATTCATAAATAAATAAATTCATAAATTAATTCACCGACTTTGGTGTCGAACAGCAGTTCAAGGGTGATGCGTATTCCAACAAGTATACATTATTCTTTCTTTTACGAATAGGCCAGCCGAAGTCGGGGTACAACTATACCGCCTGGGACCAGACATTCGACGTGAACGAGTCTTTGCTCGGGAGAGAAGATTTGAATCCGAACTTGAACAGCGTCGACAACGTACCCAGCAAAGACGATATCACGACGAATGAAATCAGCGTTCACAAGGTGTATCTCAGCAAGGTCACGTGGAACACAGCGAGACGAATTTGTATCGACGCTGGAGGTGAATAAATTGAAAATTAAATCATATGTCAATTACTCGAGGAAACTTCGCTTCCGGGCTGCTAATATAAATTATATTATTTTTTCAATCGTTACTTCAATAACTAGCAATTGAACGGGACTTTTTTTGCTTTTGTTGTTTGTTGTTGTTATTTTCACGATTTTTTTTTCTCATCAGGTCATTTGGCTGTTATAAGATCGGAATTGGAAGAAAAGATCGTGCTGCAAATGATGGCAGAACTTTCGGTGACCCATGCGTGGGTCGGTTTTCACGATCAATTTAAGGAGGGAGATTGGGTCTCCGTGTTCGACGAACCTCTCGGCAAGAACGGATGGGCACGTTGGTCTAAAAAATATTCACCCAATCCCGACGATCCTCGAGGCAGAATCAATTGTGCCACATTAGTGGAAGGCGGAGGCTTGGACGACTGGTATTGCTACGGTGCTAGACCGTTTATCTGCAAAATGTCGACTATGTAGAGTAAACTCTTCAATCTTTTGTTTTCCTACATTATGCAAATCTGTATTGTTTTTTGAATAATGATATTTTCCGGACCAGTGCGATGCTCTGGTGGTTAGCGTGCTCGCCTCTAGACCAGAGCGTGAGGAGGTCGACGGTTCGATTCCCGGTTTCGTAGTTTCGCCGAGGATAAAAAATATGGGCGGGTCGAAGCGCCGGATATACACATCGGTCACTCGCACGTAGTAACTCTAAGTGTGAGTGTCTAAGCTGTACTCCATGTTTACATTCTCGGTGAACCGCGACGAAGCTCCGATGCCAGGGATCGAACCTGAGACCGGCTTATCGGCATAAGTTTTCCGCATTTTCCCTATGCCCATGGCAGAAATGTCATAGCAAATGCGATGCAGAGGGGGAAGTCGGATGCGGCCGCAAGGAGGCCCGCCTGAGAACGGGGGAAATGATAATAAAAAATAAAAAATCATATTTTCCGTGGTCAACTTTGTGCTATTGATTCTCATTATTTTTTGAGGCAACCAAAGCCCTTCTTCTTTTCTCGGCACAATAACCGACGAGTTATCGAGGTCAGCGTTAATATCACACTCGATCGCTGCGCTATAAATTACGAAGTGCCGACGACGCGATATCTTCGACTCCGTTTCGGATCATCAATTTTTTTGTAACGTCAATAAAACAGCGTATTTTTCGTATGTGGTACTGGAACGCCCCTCGCTAATCGGGGCTGGCGAGCTTATCGCTGAAATTACTTTTTGCTTTTCAATAGTCCTGGTCTCTCGTGCAATTATATGTTTTGATTGTATTTTTAAATTGCAAAATATATACGATTTTTTTTTCTTCCTAGACAATTTATTCACTTCCACGATTTCTCCCTATGTTTAACGACGGCTCGAAAAGTGCTTTAAAAAATCGTACAAGAAGATAATAATTTTTATTTTTCTGTTCTCTGCAGAAGAAAGAAAATTATATTTCTTTAAAATAATAAAACGCATAGTTTAATCTTCAGACTCGACGGATGAAATCCGCACAGTAAGGCTGCGCTTGACGCTCGTACAAAAAAAATAAATATAAATAAAAAACAACCCATGAAACGCGTAACTACACTATACGAACATTGATCACTTCCTTTCGCTACTGCGAGGTTTAATCGTACCGAACTCTTGGATGGTAACCTGAATTTATTCGTGGACTTAAGTGTATCTGAAATACGCTATCTGCTTTCGTGGTTTTTTGTATCGTTCATCACTGATGGCGCAGTTCATACTGCCGAACTCGTCCAGGGAAGAGCGATCTGGCGAAGCAGATAGCGGCAACAGCTCAACTCAGATCGTTGCACAACTTCCTATCTTCTTTTCGCATTCGCGCCAGATCTCCCACGTCCGATAACTTTTCATAACGGAGACGATTATGTCCTGAGGGTCGTGAAGTACGATCTACCCATCAGCCATTCGTCGAGTTATTAATGCAACAGCGACAGTCCCTGTTGATCCCGGCAGTGGAGCTGGATCACGGGCTAATCCGTGCGAGTATACACGCTACCCTCCCGGAGCACGTAAACCGACCCTCTCCGGAGACAGGTGTTCCTTGCCGAGCGGGACGAGTATGCAAGGAGAGATTACGAAGCACTTTGTACCACGGACCGCTATAGAGCACCGCTCCTCATGGATTTGTACCGGTGTACAGTACACTCCGGTCTCTCCCCCCTCGACCTCGAGGATCTCCTTAACTCCGACAAGTTCGTCCGAGTTAATCGTGGCCAACGCCTATCCTCGCGCCATCGCCGCTCCAGCACAGGCTCGGAAAGCGAGTGCCCAAAAAATCGTCGGTAAAAAGATAAATCGAGGGTGGACTCGCCGTCCCGAGATTTATCAAAGTCACTCCTTGGGGATCTTTTGCTGCGGCTCTTACTTCCCGCACCGGTATGCTTTCGAAGGCGGGAAAGAGAAGCCCCAAGAGAGAAAGAGAGGGGCAGTGGGAACGAAAGTAGCGAAACTCGTCTCCCACAGTGAAGAATCCATTGTGCGGTCAGACCTGGCGGAAACTCTCCTCCGTCCCAAGGGGGCGACGGAACAGACCAGCATCAACAAGATCCTGGCTCAACTACCCCCCCCCCCCCTCCCCCGCCCCCCACGGACCTCTAGCCCGGCATTCCGGCTCGATCGGCTCTGTTGCTCGTTTACTCGGACCGCACCGAGAAATCACTGTCCCCCAGTCCGCAACAAGAAGCTTATTCCGTCCGTGCCGTATCTTTACCTCCGTACGTCAACCGCCCGGGCCACAGAGGAGAAGCTCATTCCGGACGAAGAAAACGCTTACGCCACCGGCATTTGTTCTTCGTGGTCCGCAAGACGCTCCCATTCTGCCGGCGGTTATCCACATTGATCGGTGTCGGTCGTGGCCGTAGCGGTGTCCACTTCCGCATGCTCGTACCCATAACCGTAACGGATTCAACGTTAACGGCCAACGGCGGGTACAACACGCGGACGCGATAAACGATTATCGACAGACACATCCGAAAACGCAGCCCATCGCCGCGTTCTCTGCGCACCCGTCGCGAAACGTTGACCTCTCGCGTTTGACGCCGCGACGCAGGGACGACACTCTTTTCCATTCCAATTCGAATACCGACGCGCCGAGCGAAGACGAGGACTCTCGGCGCAATCTCCGTACGCATTCCAACGTCCGGCGTTGACTCAAGGTGACTTCCGGCCACTGGAATTCTCTTCATTTTCATTCCTCCGGTGCGAGGCGTCCCCTCGGCGCCAGTTTGTACAAATCGGTCGGAAGCCTTGGGTTTGCACGAGCCCCGAGCCTGATTCACTGCGAAACAACGGAAAACAAGGCTCTTCCTGAAAGCAAAACCAGCGCGAGCGGGATCGATGAGAGCGGCAGCTCGCCCGCGAAACAAAACACCCCCGCGGCGATCGTTAATTCTTTGTTTCACCCTCGTTCGATCCACCGGTTCTGGGACTGCCCGCGTCACACCGAGTATAGACGCAAGACAAGGGCGACTGGAAAAGTCTGTTGTACACCTACGTACCTCTTCGATCTTCTAACCATCCGGGCAACGAGAGTCTTCGGTGGCAAAGTTGGCTGCATTGGGGCAAACTATTCTTGATTCGAAGAAAAAAAAGACGTGGTCGAAAATGTCAAAGTATGAATTAGGTTTGTCGAATGAATCATCAGAAATAAGATTCAAGTCCGCGATAAACGTGCAAAACTGTAGGCGACTGATTCCATCGGGACTTGCCCTCGGATCAATTGATTATCCGATGTGATCGCTCCATAGGAACTATCCGTGATTGAAAAGAAAAAAAAAACACAATATCGGAAATATCAAAGTGTGAATTAAGTTTATCGAATGAATGTTCATTGAAGATAAGATCAAAGTCCGCGATAAACGTGCAAAACTGCACGAGGCTGATTCCATCGTGGACTGTCGTAGGATTAATTGATGATCCGACATGTGATCTATATGTGCTCTATCGGAATTATTCGTGTACTTGTATATCTGTACAAAATCCGTTCGAGGCGGCATTCAACGGCGATGCCATTCACCGAGTGAACAGGCGTTGTCTATTGTGTCGTTCGTAATTGTACCCAACAGAGTTCCCGCACCGAATCGATTAGTCTCTTCGGCACGCTCCGGCCGAAAGACGCCCGAAGATAAAGGCGCCTAATTTTTAGTGGGACACTTCGGCGGAGTGGCCGTAAGTGTCGTTAAACTTCCACCTCCTTCTCCCTCTTCCGGAAATGCCTGAAGTTTTATCAAGCGCCTCCCGGCCGTGTCACCCATTAATGAGTAATCAGCATCGCTCGGCCATAAAGTGTCTATTAACTCAACCGGCGCGTTAAACGAGCTTCCTACGGCCACGGCCGTGTCCTCGGTCCCGTTTAAGGGCAAAGTGTTGAATACACGTGTCTTGTTCGCACTCGACCCGCGTATACGTGAAACATTACCGGCACGTCCCGCGGGCTTGTCCTCGTACGCGTTTAACCGTCAGCTTCTCCCCTTAAGGGCGTAATAACCAAATACGAAAATATTTTATGAGGAGTAAGCGAGAGAGGCGTGATAGCTCGTAGGCTATCGTTGAGTTGCTGGCACACTCGCGCTCGTGCATATTTAATTGACGCGGCAAGTTGTGGCTCTGCACCCCGACGGTCCGGAAGTGGAAACGAGGATGGGAATGAGTTTCATGTATCCCTGAGGGGCCTTGCGAAAGCGGCCTCGATAAAAGACTGTTCAAAGATTGATAGCTCAGGACGGTCGAACCGTAGCTTATCAATCGTCAATCCTGCCACAACTCTCGAAAGCACTTTTGGGGACGTGGCTGATTAGGTCCAGAAAAAAAAGACGGGACATTTTTGAGAGTTACACAGGTCCTGGCGAGGACCTGACAAGGCCCGTGTGTAACGCGCGGAAATGTCTACCGGACCGTTTATCGATCGGCAATCCAGCCACAAGTCTCGAAAGCACTTTTGGGGACATGGCTGATTAGGTCCAGAAAAAAAAGACGGGACATTTTTGAGAGTTACATAGGTCCTGGCGAGGACCTGACAAGGCCCGTGTGTAACGCGCGGAAATGTCTACCGGCCCGTTTATCAATCGGCAATCCGGCTAAAAGTCTCAAAAGCATTTTTTGGGACGTAGGTGATTAGATCAAAAAAAATGGTATGAGACATTTTTGAGTATTACATGGGTCCTGGCAAGGACCTGACAAGGCCCGTGTGTAACGCGCTGTAATGTCTACCGGACCGTTTATCAATCGTCAATCCTGCCACAACTCTTAAAAGCACTGTTAGGGACGTAGATGATTAAAATCGGAAAAAAAAATGGAACGACACATTTTTGAGCGTTTCATCGGGCCCGGCGAGGCCCTGACGAAGCCCCTGTGTAAGCGCTCCGAAATTTCTATCCGGCCGTTTAATGCTCTCCACGTTCTCCGTGGCTAAAATCATCATTGCACATGTATCTGTGTTATTGGCTACTGTTGTACTCCTCTTTAATGGTCGGCTCTAAACGTCACGTATCGATTCCACCGGCTGCACCGGCATCGGCTGCATCGCAGTCGAGATAGCCGACCAAATGTAATCACCGATACGGCAGGGAGCCTCGCGAACGAATTTGCCCCAAGGGTTTTTCTCCCCCCTCTCCTCGCCGATCGAGGGTACCTCACCGGAATAAAAGAAAGCTATAAATTCTGGGCTAGATACGATCCTCGAAACTCAACTCACTTGCTGTACGCGGTACTCAAACGTAAAGATCCTCTCGTTTACAGTCTCGTTTTATCGGGTTGAAAGAAAGAAAAAAAAAAGTGGAAAAAATAAAAATTCGATGACAGCGAGGCCAAAACATTTTCCCCCGTCGTTTGCATTACATGTATATGTCGCAAAAGCTTTGCTCCTCTATAGTAGGCACTTGACGGTAGACTATTTATAGTATAATACGGGTACACACATTTTACATTTTTTATGTTTCTATTTTTCTTTTTTGTTATTCAAACTCAGCGTAAAGCAGGCTTTCAATGTAGAGAATCGTTGCTTAAATCCTTAATGCAACGGATAGCGGTTTTATGCTACGACGAAAGTGTACTTTTAGTATAACGATGTAGTTTCGCCGTAAAAAGAGTTTGGTTTACTTTTTATAAAGGCCAAATTATTTACAGGCGAGAGAAAGAGGAGTTTACCGTAGACTATACAAATCGCACAATTCATTACGAAAATTATGATAAACTTTAAGTAGGCTGCTAGAAAATGAGTGTAATAATATCGTAGACACTGGCTCTCGTATAAACCCGCGTCGGAGAAATGTATACATGAGCGTATGTAGAAAAATATACCCGCGATATGTTAAATACGTTTTCGCCGAAATTTTTTTATACCTTGCAATAAGCAATTATATTTCAAACTATACATATATATGTATTTAATTTCATTTAAGTTCATTTATTTACGGATTTCTTCTTTTACATAATAATAAAAAATACATCAGAAACAACAGTCGTAACTGAGATCAAGAGCCCGTGTATATAAAAAATTGATATATTTCGAATAAATATTTTTTTTTTTTTGCATATACTCGATGTCCATCGGGGATGACGTAGGTGGTATTGGCGGGCTCCGTTGAACAAGTACAGGGTCGAGATGTGCCTCTACCGTTGGGAAGTTCAACCGAGGCCTGGTACGCGGAAATACACGTTTATATCCGACGGGGTACGAGCCGACGTGACACATTACGTTGTAGTGCAGCTATTAGGTACATTCCACTTGGGTAGGAAACATGATACATAAGCTCGCACCGAGGGACACGTGCGATAAAGAATCGCGACGGTGCGATTCGAGAGGTGCGAACCGAGTGTAAAGCGCACTGTGCGCAAGCGATGTGAGACCCCCCGGTAGAGACGGTCAGATGTTACGAGTCGCGATATTAGTATAGTACTATACGCGAGGCAAGCGCGGGAGAGTTCCAGCGGCGGCATAATTTATGAAAGAATCGATAACCGTGCCCGTCGCCGCCTGTGCATTAATGTTGGGCGAGGTCGTCAACCTAGTCGATCATGCGAAATTCTTGATTAAAAAAAAAAAATGTAATGTTAAGAAATAAGAGGTGCGTGCTCCGTTTAGCCAGTCGCTCATAGTCGCAGTCATTGTGTAAATTGATTCGCGGCGAAGTTTCGAGAAAAATCGATGAAACAATTTTTTTGGTACCTTGTGTTTCCAGCCGATGCAGGAATGGCAGCCGCGGCGGAACTGAAGCAGCCGGACGAGCGCACCGAGGAGGAAAAAATGGCCCTTCTGGGCAGGCCCAGACTCGGCGAGGTATCGACTGCCCAGATACGGATCAAGGAATCCAAGGAGTTCAAAAACACGGTGGACAAGCTCGTTCAACGAGCGAACGCCTCGATACTGCTCGGTGAGTGCAACTCGTTTATACTTGTCGTACAAAACATAATTCGTGGACACCCTCGATTTTTCGTAGCTCCGTTGGGAGCCGAGATATCGACCTTTGAAAATCACGGAAATTGACGTTTTTCACAAAATTGGCTAAAAAATGGAAAAATCGTTGTTGATTCGATTTTTTTTTGTTTCAAAGCTATATTCCACGTTTTTTTCCCCGCTGATCACGAATATAACAACCATTTTACTCCCAACCCAATATTTTCCATTTCAATTAAAAGAATACGATTTTTCGTGCATAACATCAAGATTTTCAATGGCACACTGTACTTTAGGCCCAAAAAGGCCAGCTGATTCATATTCAGCGGGAAAAAATACGCAAACCTAGTTTTTTAAATTTATTTTTTATTATTTTTTTCCCGTTCCCCGAGAGGAAGTTTTTGACTCGTAAAAAACACCGGAGTGACGGGTATCGTCGGAGCATGGTCATGAGCGCGTACTGGGTGCGCGTCACAGTTTTGTTCGTTTTCAATCCCTTTTGCACTCGGGCTGCTCCCGTTGTTACAATAAGCCGGATTCACGTTCCGGAGCGGCACCGAGCATTCTCAGCACGGCGCTGGCTTCATCACTAGCGGCACAACCGCGCGAGCTCGTTTTATCCCCGATGCATCTCCCGCAGATCCCTCGTTTCGTACACCCTCGCGCCCGGGGGACCGCAGGGTTGATCCGAGGCCTTCCCTTTGACGATAAAATATTCTATACCGGATTTTTTTTTTTTTTATGGCGAAGAAAAGTCTACCCGGACGAATCGATATCCACTCGAGGCTGTAAGGCTCGCCCGGGCTACCTTTCGTTTCCATTTTTCATCCCCCGTATAGTAATTTAATAATAAAAGGTAAGGAAGAAAAAAAAGATACAAAATACCAAGCCGGCGATTCTGGATAGGAAAATTGAAGTTGGGAATGATGCGTGAAGTTACTTATCTATAATAAATGGTTCACAGGTACGAGCTCGTGGAAGGAACAATTCACGGAGGCGGTGACGGTGAGCGGAGGGGACGGCGACGACGGTGGTGAAGATTCCGGGGCAGGTGGTGCCGGAGAGGGACATTCCGCGCCGCCATCGACTGCTGACTATCTCATGCACGTCCTTACCATATTCTGGAAGGTCCTGTTTGCCTTCGTTCCACCTACCGGCAAGTTTGCTCGTCTCTTAACAACCAGTCTGTACAACGGTACGGCGGTTCGGTTGTACCGAAGCCGCTGTCACGCGAATCGAGGCTACACTCGATCCCGAAGAGCTCGACAGCAGACACACTCGATGAACACTCCTCGGTACACGGAGGAGTCTCAACGTCACGCCTCCCGATAATGATGATCCAACTGGATGAGCGCACTCCCGATGTTTGCGAACATCCGTGTTGGCTTGTCAAGTCGGGAAGTACACGGAAAAAAGGGCTCGTTTGCCGCAGCCAATTTCCATGTTGGATAAGCAAACGGTCGACTTGGGAGTTAAACCGGTCGGTACAAATAACTGATCGGTTTGGTAGCAGCCAATTCGTCGAGACGACCAATACGTTTTGTTGGCACAACTAATTTGTCGGTTTGGAATCAACGAAATTGTCGAGACGACCAATTAATTTTTTGGCACAACAAATTTGTCGCTTTGGAATCAACCAATTCGTTGTAACTTTCGATGAATTTTTTGGAACAATACATTTATCGCTTTGCAATCACCAATTCGTCGCGACGACCGATCAGTTTTTTGATATAACACATTCGAGGCGACTGACTCTGGAAAAACTGAGAAATCACCTGGACAAGGTTTTTTTTAACTGCAGCGTTTTTTTCCATTTTATTTGCTACCGCTATCGCACGGCAAGAGCGAAGGGTAGTCTCGCATCGAAAAATATTAGTCGCCCGTTTAATTAGTCCGTACTAAATTGAACCCGAAGAGTCTTCAAGTGGAAGATGTACAACATTAATACACATCCAGCTTCGCTCGGCACTGTACGTGTATTTATCCGAACTCTCCGTCCTTATCTCCGGAGACGCTAATGGGTCGGACGAGAATTTCAACAGTGCGAGGGGTGACGTACGGGGGTTGGTATATGCAGTCTCGAGGATATTATCCCACCAAGTGCGGCGATGTTCCTAGACCCGTGGGATTTGCGGCGTCCATTGTCTGCTCGGCGGGCTCCAGCCGGTGTTCCACATAGCCGTCCGGAATTACGTGCCACGGCCTTACGCGGTGAGGCTGCGCATCTTCGCCAATCCCCCAGTCTTCCAACGCTCCTCAGGGCAGAAGCCACAGAGCGAGAGCAGTTACGGAAGTAGAATCGGGAAAAGGGCACTGGAGCGGACCGTTCTTTTTGCCATAAACCGATCGATATTCTGCCGCCATATTCCGCTGGATATACGCGGGAGAGTAATATAAAAACTGTCGAAAGAGAGGATGAAGGACAGATAAATCGGAGGGATGTGGGAGAGGAGAGGAAAAAAACACAGCTTGTATACTGCGACAAAAAAGCTATCGGAAAAAGAACGTAAAAGAAGTCTCCGACGTGAAGAAACCAAAAAAAAAAGCCACAAAGTATCGGAAGAAAAATGGAATGAACGGGAGGATAAGCTCGCGGGATGAGACCGTGCTCGTTTGTCAATTAAATAACAAGATGCTATTTTACATTCTTCACGGTGGGATTTGGACGGAACTGAGAGTCAGCGGCTTTTACCTATCGCGGATCGACGAGAGATCGAGCTTAGTTGCACCCTTCCGCGGGCTCCCCTGGTTCGGATGGGAATATACGAATGTAGGGGGCCACTGCTGGTGTAAAACGAGCTTTGTATAAACATACATAAAGCAGAGTAACGATTGGGAGGAAGCTCGGAATGTCAAATGAGTCGAGGGGAGAGAAAAAAAAAGAGGAGATAGCGCAGAAAGTTCGGGGGCGTAGAGAGACCCGGAACACTGGTGGAGCGTGAACCATGCATCAGAATGTGCGACACACGTGAGGCCATCAATTCTCGTAGGTGTCAACTCCCTCTGACTGCCTCTGCGTCGAGTTTCCCCTCTGAGTCACGTTTTACCGGCCGGATCGATCCGGTAACGATGGTTCGACGAGAAGATACATCGATTCCTTTTGGAAACATTGGAATTCACGGGGTTAAAAGTATCGTATGGGAATTTGGGTTTATAGTTTCGATACTGCTCTGGCAATATCGCTGGGCAATTACGGTGAGAGCGACCGAACCGGGGAGCGAAGACGATAGCATCGATGTTCGTACACGATGTTACTCGAGTTCCCGCAAGTAACTATAATAGATGAGACCGCTTCGACGTTGAGCCATGGGCGAGGGCTTGGCCTTGATTTCTCTTCCCGAGAGTTTCCTGTCGGAAGAGTCCGATGGAATGTTGAAGGGAAATGCTCTAGACAGGCCGAATAGTCAATCACAGGTGACGATTCTCATGTTCGGTACCCAGCAACATTTTTTTGCGCTTTGTTATCACTATTGTTATTATTATTTATAATGAAGCTCTCGGACGGGTTCCCTTGAGAGCCAAGTCATGATACAAATGAGATCAAAATAGAGGCCATGCCAAAAGCACAATACGCTGTATATAACATTTATATACAGGGTAGTTAACATATTTACCATTCGACCGGAACTACAGAATATCGAGACAAATATAAATATAAACATAAGCGGACTGAAGCTAAAGTAGTTGAATCGCTTCTCCTCTGCCATTGAGTGCCGATGGCAACAGCCGCAAAAAACTTCAAGTGATGAACCATCAGTCACCACCCGAGGCAACGAGTTTCAGAACTCCGAACCCATGACAATGAACGATCTTTCAAACATGGTGGTTGTAGAGGAAGGTTCGTACAGATTTTCATCGGGTCATAAGGTCTTGTCAGGGACTTATCGGGTGCATATAGGGTTGAGTATTGAAGGGAAACGCTCTACGCAGAAGGAATCGTCGATCGCATCGGTGTAGCGAGCTACGGTGGCGACTCTCGTGTTCGCATCCAGCAGCACTTTTTGGGGTTTACATCAGGGCCCGACAAGACTTTGCCGGCGACTTATTTGCTGTAATGCTCAAACATATCTACCAGGGACGTTATCGATCCACCCTAACAACCAGAGAGTGCATCAAAGAAATCGAGGCTTTGGCTTGGTTTATCTTTGCGAGAGTTTCCTGATGTAAAGACCCGATGGAATATTGAAGCTCTGTAGGACCAATCGCCGATCGCACCGGTCGGCTAGAGTGGGGTTCTCATGCTCGATACCGAGAACTCAGCAGAAATGTTTGGTCTTTACATCGGGTCCTGACAAAGCCTTTCCAGGGTCTTATCAAGACCTGGTACAACGCTCAAAAATGTCTACCAGGCGTCTTATCTTCTGACGCTAACAACCCGAGGCTGCATCAAAGAAATCGGGTCTTTGGCTTGGTTCGTTCCACCACCCTTCAATACCAAACCTAGTAATTCGCACGATTCCTACTCGCGGACAAGCAATTTTCTTTTCTCCTCTGACTTTTCTCCTTTTTCCTCCGACTGTCATTACCAGGCGCACGGAGGTGTCGTGTTATTCCGGTTCTCCAGTCCAGCTCGCGCTAACCGTTGGCCAGACCCCGTTATATATGATAGTGAGGTGTGGACCGTAGAAACACGTTCCATTATCGGATTACAGAGACATCCTTTGACCTCCGTGTCGCCGCGCCTGCACGCTGGCTGGCTACGTGTGTACTCGGTTAACGAAGCGTCGTCATTTCGTCCTCCCACGATCGTGCCGGAAACCCCGGCGAATCACGCTTCGCTGTAGTGAATTGTGTTCCGTCAACGGGCGCTCTCAGGCTCCTCAACTTGGCATATATTTAATTGCGACACATTACGCCCGAGGTTTCGACGGTTCATTCGTGCTCGGGAATGGACTGACGTTGATTTCATTTTGTTATTATTTTTTTCAGTCTCTATCATTCCTCGGCTCAACAGATGATTCGTACAGCACGCCGGAAGCTACGACCGTCTTCGGAGAGCTCCCGAACTCAGATTGGCACACCGACAGTTTGCAGGAGAAAATGCACTTGCGATTAGCTGATTTCGCCAGTTTCCCCACGAGACGATAGTTGCAACAGTTTCGGGCTCGGTACGACCCCTCGATAGGCCTCGAGCTATCGGCGTCGATGTCGCTCAACTACCGAGATAACTCGCTCTCAGCGGATTCTCATCTTCCTTCCGGGCGAAGCAGATGGACGAAGTTGGCCGGGCGAAGTCGGTGAATTTTACGACCTGGATAAACGGCCCGAGAGTCGAAGACGACAAGTCGATAATGAGAGGCACTGCCATTAAGTGCGGGCTCGCCGGAGCGAAGTGGATAAAGTACTTTCTATAATACTGGATATAGCACTTCCGGTTTCGTTACCCGTGGAGGGGATTTGATGTCACCCTGTGCGTGCTTGCTCGGTCGCAACTTTACGCGGCTGCATTCTGCTGCACCGAGATAACATGTTATCCGCGGCTTGCGACACTCCAGACGCGGATCCACCATCCATCGACTCGCATCGCTGCAGAAAATTTCAATAGTTGTCGAGTGCATACGCTCGAGTCGCTTCGGAGAAAAGCTCATACGCGGATCTCGAGTCCCAATCGGTGATCGGGGATCACTGGGAAATATGGAGCTCATCCAGCTGTGGAGGAGAGAGAATGCTGTGTTTCGCATGCGGGAAAACAAGAGCTACGGCACACATAGCATGCACGTACAATCGGCCAACCGTTCTGCAAAAACCCCACCGGAGCAACGACGCGAAAACTAAACTGTTCGACTATAAAAAAAAAGCTCGCAGTACCGAATGAACTTTGCTCGAGAGACGAGAATGGTTTCCAGCAGTCCTTTCTTTCGCTAGACTTCCCAGCTGCGGACTGCGAGCAACGCGCTGTAATGAATTCGGGGGAGGATCTCGGGACATTATGAGATTGCTGTAACGACGCTTCGTCCGGATAAATTCGTTAATGCTCAAAAGAGACTTCGGGGCGGTGAAATGAGAAAAGTGACCCTGGCGATTCTGTTACTCTGGCTAATGAAATGGAGTCTGGCTGATGAAAATGCCGCTGTTCACTGAATCATTGCCGAGATTAGTGAACGATGTCGGTTGATTTGCCGCAGAACAGCTACGCGACAATGCTGTTTCGAGGCGACACGGAAAGTCCTGCGATGTGTACGGATTAAGCGGTATCTTAAAATCACGCAAGATCACCGGTTCGGATTTAGGACCGGATGGTTCTTAAGCCCTTGGTTTAACAAGATGGCGAGAGCTACATGGCCATCGTTGTCCAGAGGCTCGCTCACGTCCGGTACGGACATTGGATAGCGCTTTTGGGTACCCAACGCTTTTGGGTCCGCAAAAATTATTGCGGAGATCATAAGCCATCCAAAATATCCGTATCTACACTGAAAAAATAAATGGTTGCATTAACCAAATCGCGATTGTTGGTACATCAAACTTATTTGTTTAAATCGAAATATTTTGATTGGACTGAAGCGAATAATCGTCCAATCAAATATGAGCTTTGAACGTGTCACCGCGACTTTTGGTTACTCCAACAGTTTTTATTTCTCAGTATAGAAACAGCCGCAAACCGTACCTCGAACGTATGCTGTGATATAAATAAAAATAAAAAAGAAATTCACCATTTAGCAGGCATCCGGGATTACTTCGGAGAGTCAGTGCCGCGGGATTCACGTGCGTTAATTCGTGGTTTCTCTCGCAATTGCACTTCACTCCCTTGCTAGCAAGTTGGTTCTTGAGGTAGGCCTTGCGAATAGTATTCCCTTCGCATAGGTTTCAGAGAAATGTGAGGGAAGTGCAAATACTTCTCGATGGTATAAAAATCTGGAAAAAAAAATCAAACATATTAATGGTGCTGGAAAGATTATTTTTGCATAATAATAATTCCAAAATGTTATTAACAAAGTGATGAATTTTTCTCAAAATTTTTTCTGAAGCATTCTTCTGAAACATACGCGAAGTGAACACTATTCGCAAGGACTACCTGAAGTCCTTCATAGTCCAACGAGAACGCGAGTATTATACGGCCATCGTTGCCCAGAGGCTTCCCTAAATCCGGCAAGGACACTGGATAGTGCTTTGGAAAACCCAGCATTATCGCCGAGATCGCAAGCCATCCAGAATATCTATATTTATAAACAGCTACAAACCGTGCCTCGGGAATGTGCTGTGATATAAAAAAAGAAAAAGACAAAAGAAATCCACAATTTTTGCAGGCATCCGGAATGTCTTCTGAGTGTCAGTGCCTTGACATACACGTGCGTTAAAATCCGGGACTTCTCCCACAATTGCACTTCATCCCCCCCCCCCGCCCCTTCTCCGGCACTCTTTACGAGCAACAAAAAACGAAATGTGGGACGCACTTCTCAAGGTTCCGCGTAAAAAAAAAGAATGCCATGCGTCGCTGTTGATGACTACGGCGGCGAGCACGATATACTCGGAGCTTTTCGGCATTTGGCTTTAACAGCAGCTCTTCACCCGGCCTCGAACTTCTCAACGGGTCTTTATCTCGGTCTTGTCCTCGTCCTCGTTGCCGGCGTTGTCCGGAGCAATGAATATAAAGAAAAGCGCATCAACGAGCTTCCACACATTTTTCTTGCAGCTACTCAACGACTCTCGGTATAACCGGAAGGACGACGTTGTCTTGACGTCGCCCCGACGGTCTCCAGGCCGTCGAAACTATAACTCATGCGAGCTCCGAAATAGCGTGTCAACTCGGCTCAATTTATTCGCGCTTTTGCGGTCATAAAAAAAAAAATAATGGAAAACGATAGAGCAATCCGAGAGGGCTGTGCCGGGATGAGAGGGAGGAAGCTACAAAAAGAAACGCGATATGAATACAACTGAGTTCGTGTCGCTAAACTCGTCGGGCATTCCCGGTTGCTTTCGAATATGCTCGGAGCGACGATTACTAGGTGATGTATCGACGACGGGACGTCGATGACGTATCGCCAAGCTTTCGAATAATATATTATCCATTAGTGTGACATGAAAATAATTAACGTTCCGTCTGTTTCAGATATCGCCGGAGGCTACCTCTGCTTCGTCGTCAGTATCGGCGGTATCGGCGTCGTCACCGCAGTTATCGGCGACGTCGCTTCGTACTTTGGATGCACACTCGGCATCAAAGACTCTGTTACTGCCGTTGTCTTCGTTGCACTCGGTACCAGTATTCCCGGTAAGGATTCGAGGGAAAATTAACTGGCAGTCCTATCGACAAAAAGAAAAACCCGTCTCTGCCATGGAACATATCGAAATAACGGAGGGGTACCGTTATCGGTTCAATCGTTCGGTTATCGGACACCGGAGGCCGAAGTCGAGAGCTGTCCGTGCGGAACTATCAGTTGCCGCTTGGAGAAGAATTGTTTTTTTTTGTTGTAATTGTCAATGTCTCGCTGGACCCTGGGCCAAAACTAATATTGGATTTCCGTTCGGTGCGAAACGTACAAGGAAACGTGGGTCGCGGTATTTTCCTTCTGTAAGCCTTAAATTTATATCCCAAAAATTGCAAGAGTATCGTCGCTGTGTGACACTGGCGATACTGAATCTCTCGGTTATTTCACTCCCGGGATTATTTTACTCGTTCGGTTATCGGAGACCGAAGGCCGAAGCCGAGAGCTATCCGTGCGGAACTATCAGTTACCGTTTGGAGAGGAATAGTTTTTGTTTTTCTTTGCAATTACCAATGTCTCGATTGAGTCATTGAGCCGAAACTAATATCGGATTTTCGTTTCGTGCGAAACGTACAGGGAAACGTGGGGCGTAGATATTTAAGCAGCTCTTAAATCTTTCTCTTGAAATTTTATCCCCTTACATTTTTATCCCGAAAGTTGTTATCGCCAAAAATTTGTATACCCTAAAGTTTGTATACCAAAAATTTGTATTCTCTACAAATTTATCCCAAAAAGTTTGTATCTCCTTCAATCTTTATCCCAGAAAATTCCAAACGTATCGGCCGCTGTATCACGCTGACGATAATGAATCTTCCGGTTATTTCACTCCCAGCTTAGCATCGGACGAGGGAAATCCGCGCCAGAATCGATAAAAACACAAATTGTTTTTAGCGATTACAATTCCCAAAACGTTGTGAAGCGTGCAAGGCGCGCTGATGCTGCTGAAGCATTCGAGTGTGAAAAAAAATCACCAATCATATCTATAACAGATTCGTTTTCGTCGTTATCGGGAAAGCAGGGCAGGGGGTTCGGGGATGGGGCGCTGTATACGTGTGGCTTGAAACATCTGTAATTAACGGATGTGTATTGCCGCAGTACGTTGTACATCGGTACGTTAACTCTGTCCCTCTCTCGCTCTCTCTCTCTCTCTCTCTCTCTCTGTGTCTTTCTCTCTTTCAAGAGAGAGAGATAGAGAGAAAGAGTTAACGGACCAAAAAATTTAGTCCTCGAAATGTTTTCTTTTTTTCGTGAACTCCGAGCAGAATCGATTTCCCGTACGGTACACCCCGACGACGATAATTCACGCCGTTAACCGAGGCTATCGGGCGGCTTTAATTGCACAGATTCTTGCGCAACGCCCAGCCTCCGCGACTGAGACGAATAAGTAATGCCTCATGAAATTCGCCGATGGATTTATTTTTTAGATCTAAGACACGATCCACCTTCACAAATAATTTCTTCGTCATCTCGATTAATCGTATCCGATTAAAGTCGTTTGTAAAAGATTTAACATTTAAGGTTTAAGTGGAATGCTCTCCAAGCCAGATTTTTTGATGGGGCGAAATGTGAGCATATGCGCTATAATTTATAATGTAATGAATTTATAATAATAAGACTCACATTGCCTTAAGTGACGATTTTATTTTTCTCAGATTAAAATGTCGTTTTTGTTCTTTTAGATCTGGGACACGATTCAGTTTCACATATAATTTCTTCGCTGTCTCGATTAATCGAATCTAAGTAAAGTAGTTTGCAAAAGATTTAAAGTTTAGGGTTTAAATATCCGCCCGTCAAGCCAGGTTTTCCATGGCTCGTGAAAGGTGAGCATACGCGCTATAATTTATAATATATAATTGAAGTGCCGTACCGGCGTTAATTCGATCCGTGGTGTCGGGTGCGTTTCAACACATATTATCTCGAGCCGTCGCAGACCGCAGCGTCCTTGCCGGATTTTCTTTTTCGCGTTAGAGCGCATAGTGCGACACTGCCGTGCACGCAAGTGTGTGCCGTACGTCCGATACACGAATGCCACTGTTTTCTCGATCAGTCTCACGTAACTTTAGCCCCCGGCGCTTTTTACCCCGGGCGACGTCAGCAACTTCGTTTCATAGAGGGACGACGACCGGGACGCGAGTATGCCGCATGCGAGAGCGATCCCCTGCGACCGCAAAAAAACGACCCCGAACGAAATTGCTTGTCGAGCCACCAAAAGCCAATGAGTTTTTTCAACCTCTCTGCGAGATGCCAGCCACGGTTACCGCGGTGCCTCGCTCTGGCTCGGTTATTACCTTATACTGTACGTATGTAGTACACTTGAGGCGAACACGTATCCGCTCGGTCACGTGTAGACGTACATATGCGTATATGAATATGTCTCCATCGTTTTCCTCGGGCGCAGGTATGACAAATATCGTATTACCTGAAGCTACATTTGCTTGCGACGGAATCATGTGTCGTTGCTCTCAGCGTTTTTTTCTTATTTCTCCTTCTTCGTGACTCAGCCGGTTATCTTGACCGATTACCACACAAAAATTGGAGCGGTCTCTAATCATTTATTCGTTTAATAATTTATTGATCAATTTATTTGTACGCAGTAAAAAATAATTTCGTAAAATCGGAATACAAAGTTTCGTAAAAATAATTTTGTTTAATTAGTGACAAACTTGTTTGGTAAGGTTTAAATATACAAACCTGTCCTTTTAATTCCCGTGTCATTAACGACTTTAGTTTGAACTTCAGTTTGTAAAACTGGAACCGGATGGGGGGATGGAAAAATTAACAAATAAAAAATTGTGAACGTTTATGGACAATAAGTTGTAAAAAGTACAAACTTTTTTTTACTGTGTATACTTACACATCTATTTGTAAAACGAATGGGCCCAGTCCAGCTACAGGGAAGATATGTCCTTAAGCCTACACAACCATATGAAGCAGTATTTAGGGGAGAACGGGGTAAAATGGGACAGTGGGGCAAAACGGGACAACGAGACAAATCGCAATTTTTCAATAACTTTTGGGATGGTTGCGGTGATGGTAAGTGGGGCAAAACGGTGTTGAACATTCGGATATATCGTTGGGACAAAATAGGCCATTCAAAAATTATAGGAAAATTGAATTTTACCCACTGTCCAATTCTGCCTCGTGCTCCCTTAACATTTTCCAGAATCAGATCTTACTATTGCCGAAAATCGAAAAAAAAAAACGATAAGAAAATGATGAATAATTTTTATTTCAGACACGTTCGCGAGCAAAGTGGCGGCCTGTCAGGACAAGTACGCGGACGCGAGCGTGGGTAACGTGACCGGAAGTAACGCAGTGAACGTCTTCCTCGGTATCGGTATTGCGTGGAGTATCGCCGCCATGTACCACGCTTATCACGGACGGCAGTTCCTCGTGGAGCCTGGCAAGTGAGTATTTCGTTAATTCGATCGCTTTTCGTGTTAAAGCAAGAGGATCGGCCGGCAATGCTGATAGGAGCACCGTTACATACCGCCGCCAGTACGGATAACGAATCGGAATTGGCCCGGTGCGCATAATAGCCGCATCACCGATCCGACCACCCTGTTGTACACGAATCCGCGCACATTGAACCCTCTCAGCCCTAAGGCTCAATTCCACCGGTACAATCGCACTCGAATTGCAAAACGTACATGTACGACCAGATGGTGCAATTACGTGCTCCAGCTGCGACTAGCGCGCAAAAAAAGAAGAAAAAAAATCTCTGTTCAATATGCAAAAAGCCAATGCTATATTCGTAAAGAATCTCTCCGTTCTCCGAGCGAACGGGTAAAAAAAAATCTCGGTCCTCCGTAAAGGCTTCGCTTCCTCGGTGCAAATACTACATATCGGCTCTGTCGTAAAAATTCTTTAATATCCATAAAAGCTTATCCGAAGGGCGACGAGTTGGGACGGAGGTGTGTAAAACGTGTTGTTATCGACAGCCTGGCTTTCTCGGTGACCCTCTTCTGCACGGAAGCCTGTCTGGTGATTGTGGTGCTGCTCCTGAGGCGGTCGAAGGCCATCGGCGGGGAGCTCGGGGGTCCCTTTGCGCCCAAGGTCGTTACCTCCATGTTTCTCTTCTCCCTCTGGCTGTTCTACCTCATCATGTCGACCCTCGAGGCCTACGGCGTAATCCAGGGCTTCTAAAACCGATCGTGCCGCGCGCGACACGGCCTATACACAGATAGCTGCACCGGGCACAGCGAAAGCGGACGCCCGAGCCATCGACATCGCCATCGTCGCAAACACCAACATTCCGTTTCTCCGGCGCCGATTACAGCGTACTTCTATCTACCGTGCACAGCCGCAAACTAGCCGAAACGACGGGCCCGACGAGCATCGGCGTGCATCGATCAGCCCCCAAGTTTGCACGGTGGCTTCTTCGTTTTATCGGCGGCAAGTACTTTTTTTTTTAGATAAATATAGACGGAAGACGTATAACGCAAACGACGCGGCAATGGCCTCAAAGAATCCATTGTGCGCAAAGAATTAAAAAAAAAAAAGCGTAGTTTACCTCACGTTAAGTGTGTACGTGTGCGATCGCGTCTGCGTACATGAGCGTAAGGGATTTGCCTTAAAGCGTGGAAACGAGGGGGATAAAAATGGATTTAAAAAAAATATTGAAAACGATAAACGTCTAGTCGAGCCGGTACCCAGGTAGACAGTTCCATCGAACAATATCAGATTAATTATTATATTGTCAACAACCAAAATAACCATATACATCATACGATATATTAAATACATACATATATATATATATATATATACACATAGTGTATTTATTTAATTTAAGATATACAAGGATCTAAGATATTTTAGTAGCGAGCTGTATTTGCAATTCCTTTATCAATCTGCCAGAGAAAGCTAAATATATCCGCTAATTTTGTATACCGCGTATAATGTAGACACCGAGTGGCATTAGTTCGTAAGGAAATCTAGTTTCGGCTATTAGAACTCCATTTCGGACGTTAGGTAGTGGTTGGACAGGAATACTGTAGAATGAAAGAAAAAAAAAGAATATCAAATCATTAATCGTTAAGCTCCCTCTCGGGCAAAAAAAAACAGACTCCACGATTGGCGTCTAACGAACCGCATTTTTTTTCTCGAAGAATAATGAAGCCCTGAAGCAACGTGACGAGCCTTGAACCAACAGACACATTCAGGGCCTACGATTAAATTAAAAGCATATTAAACCGAGAGCCAAAAAAAAAAAAAAAATGTCGACAAATATGCTCACGATAAATACCGATAATGAGGCGTAATGATAATTCGGTCGTTGAAGAAATTAATCGAGTATCGATTGGTCGACTCGCCGTTACTGGGACGCGCGGCCTTCGTTCGAAAGTAAAACCTTTCATTGTTCTTCACTGCCTTTGATCGAGGGTCGCATGCCTGGACGAGTTTTAAAAAGCTGAAGAAAAATAATAAACGTAAATGAATTCTAATAATAGACGTAAGACTATACCACCGGCGATCGATTGGAGCTCGAAGCTGCTGTGTGGCAAGTGTTCGTGTCCACGCTATACACACACACACACTAACCAGTAAACATGTACGTGCATACAGATTATTAATAAATCATGCAATTCGATTCGTGTACAGGTGCGATTACATTCGGTGGATAAACCAGAGGGAAGATAAAACGAATTTCGGTATGATTGGATACATTTAATACTACTACATTAAAAAGGTGCGGATGTTTAATTGTCGTCGTCCGAGGACGCAAATGTAGTTTAGGATTAAACTTAACGTCACGATGTACTGTAACCAGGCGATTAAGAGTATCGAACGAAAACGCTTCTTCACCTGGTCACACCCGAACTCTCCGATTCGCTAATTGGCCAAGCTCTCGATGTCTCGGAACGAGACGAGTTCCCGTGAAGCGATCGGTCGCTAACAAGGCTCGAAAGGTTAACCAGAAGCGTTAATGTTAACTTCACTAGGATCGCCCGCGCGGGCCAAGTTTATCGTTGGTATCGACGGACCGCACGGTGAAGAGCAAACCGAATGATAATCAAATTCACAAAGTCAAAGTATTTAGGTAATCGAAGCGTAGCAATGAAACGGAGAATAAAATACTCGACGGGGCAAAAAAAAGTAAGGAAGAAACTAAGGAAGACTATACTCTCGCTGATCAGGATGAGTAACTTGCAATTGTAGCGTCCTCGTGAAAAAGCGCAACCGAATATAACTATTTTAATAATAATAAGGCGTCGACGTTCCAATTGGGAGAGTATAAACTTACATATTGATAGAACTTACAGACACTCAACTAGCAAAGCGTTAAAGTGATAAACCGTAAACGAGATCACGGACGTGCCGAGGTTTCCGTCGTTCGCTAGTGTAAACGGACAAACCTGTCCCCGAACCTCTTTTACGCGTCTCGTTCCCATTTTTTCCCCGGTACTACCCAAGATTGCACGAATGCAGTCGTGGCTGCAATAAAAGGGAGACGCAAGAGGATACTCGTCGAAAAAAATTACAAACTCTCCCTCTGTTCGGGTGTTTGTCGGTAACGTCGTTTTCTTCTTTCGCGACAGCCTCGAATCACGATGTTCTGTAAGCGTGGCCGTGAGTAGAATCGACTCGACGAACCTTTGATGCGATCGATAAAGCGGATCTGGTGTGCAATGATTTTCTTTTTTTTTGGAAATTGCGATCTAACTCCGCGGAGCCAAACGCTTGTAAAATCGTTCAAGAGACGACGATCGGGCACCTCTTCCACAAAAGTGCATTGAGCAAAAAAAAAATGTCCATTTGGAAAACGTGTGGATAGAATAATGTTATAGCTCGGACAACTGCGTGTATACACATAGCGTTCGAAGAATGATTAAACAAAAAAAAATCAACCAAAAAAAAAAAACGAAAAAAAACACAAAAAGAAAAACAAAAAAAGTAATGTTAAATAATATGCGAAATACGTAAGTTTTGTCGATCAAAGTATTATATTTGTCGCGGGCATGTTCACGCGTTGGTAATTTGTGAATGGACAACGAGATCCGGATGAACTTTTTTTTGTAGATAAGAGTTATTGCAACAAAACATTAGGGCATGTTGTTCGAACGATTTAGAGTTTATAAAATAAGAGTTTAAGCTTCCTAATAGGATAAATTACAAATTTACATAGATAACTATTATACTATATATCTCTCTTTCCTGCCGCTCTCTTCGGGGCAAAACCTAGCTCATGGCGCATTTATCGCGACGCTACACACACACACACGCGGATACATACACGAAAACACATTCATACACATACACATGTAGATACAGTTTCCGACGGGCGAGGCCTGTTAAAACCTTTCGAGAACAAAAATGATTTTACCGGATACTTTCGCCGCTTTTGTCGCGGACTCTTCGTCCTCGGTTCGACGGCTGGCCAGCCCCCTTAATATTCCTACTCTTTTCAACTAACTGACGTAAAGTTAAAAATTTAATGCGTAGAAGACGGCAAAGCCTGTATAGTCTGACTCTTCTTACTCCTTCTCTTCTTCTCTTCTTCTTCTTCTTCTTCGAGAAAAACGGACCAAGTATCCTATACGTCGATAATTCAATGTCGAGATTTCAGTGGAGTATAAAATCGACTAGTGGAAAGTCTGATGAATTTTTACTGTTCCTTATCTGTGCGGCAAATGCGCAGTCGGCCGTTACAACGACTGCGAGAAACATATTAAAATTCGATAATCGATACGCGTATCAATCAAGATAGTTTCATTTCTCTCGGGATCTAAACAATTAGCTTCGTGGCAGTTGTCGGCCAACAATACAGGATCGCGAAATGACCAAAAAGTAGAGAAAAAATAAAAACCAAACAAAAGAAACAAAAATACGATTCGGACCAAGTATCGTTTAATTCATGTTTCATTGTATTTAGTGCGAATTCTGTGCGTGAATTGTTGAAAAAACAACGGTTTAATCTAGGACTTTATTATCTTTCGTTCAATTATCACTTGACATTGATTGCCTTCGACGAACGAAGGTGAACAAAAATACCGCACTCGAATTCGGAACGCGGTTTTATTTTTTCGTTTCAATGCTTCACGCACAAACTCCAAGTGCGGGCGTGACTAATGGTAATAGTCTGTTATCGATGACTTGTAATTGTTGTTTGAAAAAAAAAAAACAAACAAAAAATCAAACCGGAAGAAAAGCACTACCAGTCGTCGCGCTCGACTTTCGGATAGCTTATCTCGAAGGCATCATCAATCTCGTGGGGCTGGCCATAATCATTCTTGTACTATAATATATACACTCTCAAAAGTTTCTATTCGCTTTACCGGAGGAACAAAATTATACTGTACACGATTAATACTATAATTAACGATATACTAAAAAAAAAAAAAATTCAACAAATCTATCCTCTTTACTGTCTTTGCATCCTAGACTATAATCGTAGTGTCGAGGAACGAAAAAAAAAAATCTATGATAACCACGTTACCACAGTGACGAGTTATTGTCGGTCGGTCTCTCCGCAGAACTCGTTATTTCCCTGACAATGGACGAGACTCGCACGAGGGACCGCCGGCGATAGTTCGTTCACCGATAAATAATATCCAATTGTTGCGGTTTACTTCAACGAAGATCCAATCACTGTATCTAAAGATTAGGATGTATCCTCGTACGAGTCTTCTCAAATTGAGGCATAGTCAGTGTGTGTTCCTAGACACCTTTCCAAAAGTTACGATATACATAGTGTGTAATAACGTCACGACGAAACATAAGAAAACAAATAATAATAATTTATAAACAAAAAGAGTGGAGGAGAACGGGGGGCGAGTTGACAAAAAAAAAAATAATATTAACAAATACGAGAACGATGTAGTTACTGGATTTGTCGCGATACGTACGAGGAAACCCGAAGCGAATGAGACGAGGATGCACATATGAGTTTTGTACTATAAAATGAAACATAACAATTTCGCCAGTAGATAATATGTGTATATACATTGTTGTGTTATTGCATAGTAAGTATACACGAGACATGAATCTACGTACACACTAGAATTATATGTGGCATATGTATGTTATTTCTTCGTTCCTTAACCGCCCCCCCCCCCTCGCCCCCTTCCCACTCAACCACCGTTGATCGAATAGTCCGACCAAAGATTGTCGCGCGACGTTGAAGCGTCGCGCGCGCATTATCCACTTCCTCGATTGTAAATAGACTAGATCGTTCAATCGTGAGTTGCGCGCACGGAATAAAAAAAAAAAAAATCGGGAGCAATCGTTTTGTTAATTTTTATTTATTCATTAAAAGATAATGAAAAATTTCGTATTTCACTTCGAATTTAATTGATGCATATCTTTGATAAAGTAATTAACTGATTTGGTCTCGAGTCTAGTGACCCGACGATATGATGTTCCTTCCTATTCTCGATAGTCGTAAAAAAAATTAATTAAGCGATAATGACTCGTCATTAAAACGGTCGGTAGTGGATTTTTCCAGTCACCGGCATGGCCGTTCTGGTATCAGGTGCGTTTTCCTCCCCGTTGAGTCGTCGTTTTATCTTCAATGTTAAAAATAAATTAATACCAACGCACGCGCCGTGCCCTCCTCATCAGCTCCCAAACTTTTCCCCTCTCGTGTCCGCGTTTGATCTCTGTTACGCTCGGAGTGCTCGAAACTTACCGGCCTCTTCGCATCGAAAAAAAGGTCATCTCTCAGTTTGTACAAAATCCTATCACCGTCGCGTAAGATACAGTTATACATCATAACAACGAATTCGTGTTATTGAGTCTCTTTTTTTTCTGTTCGTTTTTTTTCGTTACAAAATGCGTCTCGTTCGAGTGGCTCTGTCGAAATCGACTCGCACCAGCTGCAACGAGATAATAGGCCGTTCTCGAGATTGAGATTCGACGAGGATTTTCAAAAGGACGAAAAATTAGAACAAAAAAACAATACATCTCGAATCGATATCTTCGGATATCGATATCCTTCCCTGCTGTCGAGCTATCGAAACAATAAATACAAAACTGCGAACGCATAGCGAAAATAAAAAGGAAAAAACCGCCGACAATCTCGATACTCGCGAACGAGCGCCTGCCCGACCGGAAGTGAGAAAAGTTTGCCCTCGATATTCGTTGCTGGATATGAAACCAGAAAAAAGAGAAAAAAATATAACGAAAGATATATCGCTGAATATTGTTTTATGCCTACGCTGCATGGCGATATTTATTGTCGATATTCCCTGCTCGCTATTTGCGCTTGACGAGAAACAAACAAAAAAAGTATGATAAAAAATTAAGAGCCACCCGTACGCCAAAGAAGGAATGCGCGAAATATTATACGAGTTGGATACTGTGCAAAAAATAAAAATAAAAATACGGTAAGCGGGAAAGAAAGTGTTAATTGTTGATGTGCGATCTCGCCGAGCAGCCTGACGCGAGTGAGGACCGAAATCCTCGCGTCGGCACTCTCGGCCGAATGTTAAATATTATTTATTTGCTCCACTAGCCGTGTCGGGTCCAGCGGTCGTAGCATAAACGCTATAGAAAAACAAACAAAAAGTTATGTCGTTGGTAAAGAGTCCGCTGTTGGACCCGCGGGCCCCGACGGAGTGGACAATACGAACGTTGCTCGACTAAAACAGAATCAATTAATTGTAATTGAATCGAAAGTGCAAAATATACATACATTGAATGTTGTTTACAGGTGGGCATTTGTCGGTTCATTTGTGCGTTTTCCACAACTCCAATTTTCCTACATCCTTTAAATAATTAAATTAAAAATTATTACAATAATTTTTTGAAAGGAAAATATAAAAAGATTTGGGTTTTAAAAGCAGATTGTGAAGCGATGTTAATTACTGCTGACCTGTCGGTGATATTAACGAAGAGAAACTTACAATCCGAGCCATTTAAAGATGACGCGTGAAGAATATACACTAATGCCGTGAAATCCGAATAAACACAGATAATTTTTGTTATTATAAAACGAAATTAACGACATTTTATTCTCGATTAGAGAGAAAAATAATTACGCAGCGAATTCTCCAATCTATCGTAAATAAATGTATTCCAACTCCACCGCTCTGCCGGTTTGCGAGATCTCGATATCTGCGCTTAATTGTCATAAACTACCGTCGCCGCATGAATAACGGCCCACAGAGATAGCCCGTTTATTCGCGACTACGGTATTGCCGAAATACCGTGAAAAAGCGATACGACGTATTCACAGTACAAAAAAAAAATTAGTCGTCTCTCGCCGAGCGCCAACGTTGGCACGTACGTGAAAATAGTACTTAAGCCCACCGACGGTTCGGTATTTTTTAGCAGTGAAAATAAAAACAGCGTTACGCCGATCCGATCTACCGGTCGATCAGGAAGCCGAGACGATTGAGGGTGAGTTGACAAATGCATACAATTATATGTTGAAAGAAATGTATACAATTTCATTTACAATTTTTTTCTTTAATTAATCTACACAGCCCAAATGAGGCCTCGGTAAACAAATTTTCGTACTACAGTTATACTTTTTTTTAAACGATTTTCACAAGTTAAAAAAAATATATTCTATACAACCAAGTGGAACTTCGCCGAATTGATTCTCTCAGCACAGATGACCCTGAAGACATCTGCACGACAAGAAATTTCATCTGCGCTCAAATCTCTATCAATGCACTACTTTGGTAAGAAGAAAAATTGTTTCCTTGCAGAATTTTATCCTCCTGGCGAACTTCCCCGAGCAAAGTTTGTGCGATGCAAAACCCAGCTGATGTAACTTGATGAAATTTTGTCCCATGCAGATATCTTCAGGGTCACCATTACAGAATACTTTTTTTCAACGATTTTTACAAGATTTTTTACATATTCCTTATAGACAAGTGGAACCTCAGTGAACCGATTTTCGCATTAAAGAATACAACAACGCATTTTTATTAAACAGCAAATGTGCATACCGCGCAGCGTGTGAGGGGTCCCAGATAATTCTGGGAATATTGCCAGGTATCGAAATTCGGTGTCGTCTCTCTATAGCGTAGAGGAGAGTTGCATGAAAGTAAAACCGGGCCGCGGTCAGTATCCGCTCCGTCTCGGTACCGCGCACCAAACGATCGCGGTATGCATATTTGTTTTGTCGAGTGGGTGGTGAGAAATTTTTTTGTTTTTTAATTCTCAAGCGTAGTTCAGCCAACAGCGGAAAATAAGCAACGCCCAGGTGGACACATTCCGACATTGTTGCCGAAGTCTATAAAAAGGCCGGGGTAGAGTCGATTAGCGGACGTTCGCTCATTAGACATGTCGGGCTGCGCGACGAGAATGTCGTTCCTTCTCGGGACGATCTTCCTTCTGCTGGGAAACACATGTTCCGGAGATCCGGTCGGCACCGAGTGGTGGGAAAATACTCTTATCTACGAGATATCGCCGAGCGCCTACCAGGACAGCGACGGGGATGGCCGGGGAGATCTGCAAGGTTTGGATCTCACCATACACTGAGAGAAGAATCTAGTAAATATGACTGTATCGCTTCAAAGATATTACCATAGCACATAGTAGTAGGTAAGTAGGGCGCCAACTATCACAGGTAGTACCGGATTTATAAGAAATATTCGCAGATATTATGCACCGATAAAAAATACGGTTGAATCAACTAAAGATTCGGGCAAGAACGTTCAAGGAAATATTTAGTTGGTTAAAAAAAATATTTTAATCGCTAAAAAATATTTCGGTGAAATCATTTTAAAAACTCTTGAAAGAATCAATTTTTTAAATGTACATACAAAGTATTTACTTAAAGCTCCCTGCCTGAATGTTCGATTGATTCAACCGTATTTTTATATCAGTGTAGTAAAAATTCTTGGATAATCTGGAACTTTCTGCGATAGGTGCCATGGCAGAAAGACCATGTGCTATGGTAATCTTTCCCAGATGAACGGCACTTTTTATTATATCCTTCTCTCAGTGAAGATGTTTACCTGACAACTAAAAAAAATAAAAATAAAAATAACTGTGATAGCGATAGTAACAACTATAATAGTCGGGTTCTTCGCAGTCCGAGGTACAATTTTTAAGTAACTGGCGCGAAAGGGTCATTGACCTTGTGCAAATGGCGCGAGGCCGGTCCAGTTTCTCATCAGGGTCAGTGACCCTGATTTTCGTGGTATTTTTATGGGAATTCTTTATCGCTGTCTGACCCATATGCCGAAATGCGGCTAGATATACCGAATGACCAGACATACTTAATGCATGCCACAATGTGGGACGTACCGATTCTATTAATAGAAAAAATTGGCACCGGTGTCTCGCGGCGGTTGGGGTCGTCACGCGACCTTGAAAATCACCGACTGGTACAGATCTTCACCGCGATTACGTTTCCCGCTGCAATAATTTCGAAAACACTTTTTAATACACTCTTCAATGTCTTTCCATATCAAAAACACGCTCAGAAAAATTAGGTTGAAAATTTTTATTTATTATCGTCCTGACTTTCCGTTTTACCGACCGATAATTGATTTTCGTACGGTTCGCAGGTATAATCAGTCGCCTCGACTATATCCAGGATCTCGGAGTCGAAACGATATGTCTGAATCCGATTTACCCATCGCCCCTCGTCGACTCCGGCTATGACGTGTCTGACTACAAAAATGTCAACCCCGTCTTCGGCAACATCAGTGATTTCGATGAGCTTCTCGAGGAGGCGCACGAGCGTGGTACGAGCATCTCGAACCCGTACCGATCTCCCCGATCCATGCCTTAATCTCATAAAGCGATTTTTCAATTTTTTTTAAATACCTACAGACATGAAAGTAATTCTTGACGTCGTGCCGACTCGATCGAGCGACCAGCACGAATGGTTCAATGCGTCGATCTCCAGGATCGATCCTTACACCGATTACTATATCTGGGCTAATGGCACCGTAATGGATGATGGCACGATGGTACCGCCCGACAACCAGGTACGTCCAAACAAATCCTTGTACAACATATTCATATCGTCGAGATGATTTATATAGTATTTTAGTTGTTAATCGTATTTTATTTTTTAATCGTATTTTAGTTTTTAATCGTATTTTAGTTTTTAATCGTAGTTTAGTTTGTAATCGTATTTTAGTTGTTAATGGTATTTTATTTTTTAATCGTAGTTGAGTTTTTAATCGTATTTTAGTTGTTAATCGTATTTCATTTTTCAATCAAGACAATTGCCTGGGACGACGAGGAAGATTCTGTCTGGACGTGGAACGACGAGAGGGATCAATGGTACCGTCACGAATTCCACGAATCCGAACCGGATCTGAACCTTGAGAACGAAGATGTCCGTCGGGAGATAATTGTAAATGCTCCAATTGTTATTTATGCCGCACCTGGCATCGGTAAAACAGAGTTCTTATCAGTTTATTTCAGCTCGTACTGGAGTTCTGGTTGGACAGAGGAGTCGACGGTTTCCGCATATCGGGCGTTCCCGATCCGTCGGAGGATGCTGATCCTCGTGCTTCGAATGAGGCTGAATTGCTGGATGAGATTCGGGAATTTGTCGACGAGTGGACCGCATCGACAAACTCCACCTCTAAGTATAGTATATCAGCAGTTTGTTGTGGCTCGGGCGTTTCGCGCCCTCGCTATGGAGAATGCAATTCGGAAACCGGAAATTCATCATTCCGAAAACTTTCCTCGTATACGTCACTTCGGAAGTGACGTCATACCACAAAAACGTCAATTCTGGTTTTATAATCTTATTTATCGAGTGGAAGTGACGTCATACTTGAAATACTTCACTTCCGATTTGAAAATCGTACTTGTGATGTCATACTGGAAATACGCCACTTCCGGTTATTTTATATTATTATTGTTTTTGCAGACTTCTGGTAGCCGGTAATTGCAATACTGAGATCAGCTCGTTGTCCTACTACTATGAAGGCAATACCTCGCCCATTATGCCGTTAAATTGTCTGCTTATTACGGACATCGACATGACTGGAAACGGTAACGCCAGCCAAGTTGAAGCCAAGATCGAAGAGTGGCTCGATCTGCTACCATCGAACGCGAGCACCAATTGGGTGGTAAATGATACTCCAATAGCAATGATCCTGCAATAATTATATATAATTGTTTTAATTATCTTGCACTGTGCAGCTCTCGAACAATGGGCATTCGAGAGTGGCGTCAAGAGTGGGCACAGATAGACTGGACGCTCTTCACATGCTGAGCATGCTCCTGCCAGGTCAGGCGTTCAGCTACTACGGCGACGAAATCGGAATGCTCGATGCGCCAATTGTGTCCAATGAATCTGACGACACGAACCATACGGAGGAACTGATGCAGTGGAACGACACGAATTCGGGAGGATTTTCCACGAGCGAGAACACGTATCTTCCGGTGAACGATAACTATCTTGACGTCAATGTCGAAGAACAGTTGGAAAATCCGAGAAGTCACTTGAACGTTTACAAAACTCTCGCTCAGTTGAGGAGGGAACCCGTCTTCGTTCGGGGCAGCTGGGAACTAGAATCACTGAACGACGATGCGGTTCTAGTATTGCGAAGGTGTGTATAATAATCAGCACATATTCTCTTCTAAAATCCTTGACCCCCGAAAAGTCTGTGGCGATTAAAGGTCAGCTGTCCAACAACACGTTTATAACAATTATACGTGTTTGTACTTACGTTCCAACATCGTTTTTACCGTGTGTGACAAAATTTTCCGGATTTGTCGTCACTTCCGGTTTAAAAATCTCATTTTTTTTTCTACCGGAAGTGATGAATTTCAGGTATAACGTCACTTCCGGTCGAAAAATGAGATCTTGAAACCGGAAGTGATGTATTTCCGATAAATCACCGAAAATCTATATCTCCAATATCTAAATTCCATAGTCCAAAGCAAGGGCGCGAAGCACCCAGGCCATAACAACCTACTAGTCTCTCTATATTATTAAAAAAAAGTCTCGCCGCTGTCGCCGTCGTCGTTGTGCACAAGAATCGAGTACAAGACATATAGTACACAATTAACTGTTGGATGTAATAATGGTATTTTATTCGTTCATTTCTTAGAACGCTAGCGGACCATCCAGTCTACGTGGTCGTCATCAATTTGACGGACGACGAGCAGTTTGTCAATATGACAATGTTGTATCCCGACTTGAGCGATTACTTGGCCGTCGTCGTAGCTTCGAGCAACGATGTTACAAATCGGTATAATTTTTTTTTATGTGTTTCACTTTTACTGTAATTGCAATTACAGAAACAACACAGTATAATCTGTTTACTGCTAGATCCGCCGTACCTCGAAACGCCATCGGTATTTTGGCAGACACTGGGCTCGTGCTGAGGAGTCAGGAGGATGATGACAATAGTACGGATTCATCTATGGAGATAGACATGGAAAGTGAGGAAGAAACGACGACCGATTACTATATGGAAACAACAACGTTATTCGACTATGATCAAGAAAATACTACCGAGGAAATCGAAACGACCAACGTCTCATTGGATGAAACGACACTGTCGAGTGTGCCATTGATTCCGGCGTCGACGACGCAAGTACCAAGTGTTATAACAACGATCACTTCTGAGCCTAGCCCTTCCTCCGGATCGAGTAACCCGACCTGTACGACACTGCAATTCCAATTGATGGTCGCTTTTGCAATTATGACTATCGTCCGGAGCTGGTAAATTACAGGAAAAAAACATTTCGTTATCCTCGAACGTTATATTCGTATATTTTTCATTTTCGTTATTATAATTGTACAATATAATTTATACAAGAAATACATATCTTCGTTTCTACGTCGCAATAATAATCTTGTCTAAGCTCAACGTTAAACAACACTGTCTTTGCTTCTTATCGTTGCCCGAGAAACGGCGCGCGCATCTCTGTTTCTAAAGTTCGCACGATCGGAAAGTCGTGTCATCTACGCTATTTTTGTAAACCTTAACAATCGTGAATAGATGCGGATAATCAATCGAGAGCGCGTAGTACCGACGGCGGTTCCTGTACCTAAACGCCGTGTCTACACTTAAAGTTCTACATTAGACAAATAAATCAACCAAATGTGATTACAGACGAGTATGGTATAAACGTATAAAAATATAACAAAATGAGTGATAAAGTTCGTAATCAACGTTCTAGCACCAAACGGATCCGAAATTCGAAACACGTAACTCGATCACATCATCATCTTATTCATTTTTTTTCTCTCAAGCTAACAATTCGTTAAACGAATCGACAATCTTTACCGTCTACATTCGCAACACTATTATATTGTATGTACAAATTCTGTATTCTATAAGGTTTTATAAATATATAACGCGATTTGATTTACGTTGGCGAGAAGAAGCTACGCTTTTTCAAATTGGTCATCAATTATAACGGCGGCGGCGACGTGGTCGATGTTATACTCTTTATAACAAATTCTATCTCGCAATGGATAAATTATTCGTGTCTTTCGAAGATTGAAGCGAGAAACGATACAACTACGAAACACACATTACACGCGAGTGTAGAATCCGAAGCGTGTATTATCCGAAGGTGCGAATATTTAATGTCTCATCTTTATACAAAGTTTAATCAGTAGCTAATTAGTCAAAGGAGAGCTTAACGACTTCCGGCGGCACTTGAAATTTCGTTGCGGTCACGCAGACGACCGGAGAAGTTGAGAGGAGAGAATTGGGAGCGAATAACGCGTCAAAAATCGAAGTAAAGATGGGCGAAGCGATATTCGCGGGCGATCAGAGATTAAAATGGATTGAGAAAATGGAAGAGATTTGTGACCGCGTAAGGCCTCCGAGGTTCGTAGGCGAGAGCTAGAATGACTCCGGTTTGTCGACGACCTTGAATATATTGGAGAGCTCGTCGACGAGAGTCTCGTAACGATAGGATACTCGAATATCCGGAACGTTGGTTCTTGTTATGTCATTCCCAGCGACGCCCTCCTTGGTGTAATTCGGTCCCAGCCAATATTGTTTGCTCTGTGTAAAACGAAGTGATAAGTCCATTATAGAAATAATTGCATTCCATTATAGTTGGATTAATCGGGCTCATGCGAATGAGAGACTGGTCGAACCTTGTGAGGAAAGCCGCTCATCAGAACCGAATTCCTTGCCAGTTCGCACATGTCGCACGAGCTGAGCTTCCACACTTGCGCTGCTATGCTGTATTCCTCCATCAGAGGTTCCTGTATCGGAGGATGGTACACGAAAATTATTAATCGATTCGTCAACCACGGATGAATTTACCGTACCTTGGTAAAGTGGAACTGCAGCGGATCGTCCGTGGACAGACTGACGCAGAGACCTCGAGCGAGATACTCCGGAAGAGGATTGCGGTGGTAATTGAGGAAAAGCGAGTTGTTACTGAGCGGCGACATCGCGATACCGATCTGCGCCAGATAGTAGAGATACTGGAGCACCGGAACTTTCCTCAACAGGAGACCGTGGGAAATATTCTCTGCCATCATAAAACCGCAAACCAAGTGCTGAATCGGACCAGCTTCACCGCAGTGAGGTCTCAGGACGAATGTGTTCATGCCTTGCTCACTGAAACGAATTAAACGAATTATCGTGGTGTTCAGAGCTGGCGTCGAAAGCGACGCTCCCACGTTTTGTATATCGACTGGCAAAACTCACGCTCGGAAATGATTCAGTACCGTCATGTTTGCAAAAGTATAGTACTGATAGTATCCGTACGGCGGATTTTCAACGTCATTCCAGTCTTCCGGTGGGCAAACGTCCTTGTCGAAAAGAGGATTTTCCGGCTTGCTCTCGTCATCGACCGAGTCGAATCCTATGACCTATTATTTTGAGGAATTTATGAAATCGTTTGCTCCCTTAATCGGTCGGTTCTCTTATCATTCCACTCACGTATTGGAGAAACTTGTGAAGCTCCGGATGACTGTTGGGATCGTTCGTCGCTTCGAACAGTGGCAAAAATATGTTGTTCAGGATCTCTTGAAAGTTGCTCATCAATTTGTTCAGCTTGAAGATATCACTGTGCAAAGAGACGATTATAATTTATGGGATGAACGAGCGATAGCAACAGTGATTCACATGTGTTTCGTTGTACTAACTAGAGTCGAGGAATTTGGATGAGCCAGCGCACGTTGTCCGAGGAAACGTCGCTCGTTATCGCCCACTTGGCGAGCTTGTCCCATTCCTCGGGACTCTTCCCGTAAATGGACAACCTGAGCTCCGCGTTCTGATACTTGGATTCCTCAAGATCGCTCGCAACCTCCTTGATGATACGGGCAAAGTACTTGCCCTCCAGATAGTTGTCCGTCTTGAGAAAAACCTCCCGAAGACGACTCTCACCGATGGGATTGTATTTGGCGTTAAATTTGTCAAATCTGTGAAAAGTGTTTCGGTCCTGAAAACGATCGATCGAAACGCGTGAATAAATTGATCGTAAAGCGAGTTCAGTTAATAATTACGGTAATCCGGACGGGAGAAACTTACCGCGTGGACGTCGAGCATGTCGACGCTGAGATCGTAAGTGGTGAGATTCATGGATTGGAACACTTCCTGGAGGGTCATAATTTCGCCGCTCTTCGAGCACGTGACGACCTCGTCGGCGTGATTTTTCAATGTTTTCTTAATGAACCTGAGAAGATGCTTTTGATTCATGCAGGAGGCAGCGTGAATGTGAGTGTCGACCTTTCGGATATTATAGAAATCTCGGTGAGGCACGGCTTTCTGACTGGCGAGCTCTCGGAGCTCGTTCAGCAGGACGTGCAACTGAAACTTGGACGACAGATAGCTGAGTCTCCTGTAGCAGAAAGACTTTAATGGCCCGTCGGCTATCATCGAACAGAGAAGATTCATATCGCGGACGAAAGTTGCCAGATCGGGATAAGAGTACGGCACTGGCTTCTTGTTTCTGTAATCTTCCTCGTTCGCGTAAACGTTGAAGACACCGTTCAACGGCGCTATCTTGTAATTCTTCGCCGGAGGAAATTCACACTCCCAGGGATCCCCTCGGGAAGCTGGCGCGTGCACGGGATGATCTAAAAATAAATTTTAAAAAATCCTTCGATTATAGTGCATCCGCGGTTGGGACGACCTTTGCCCTCGAACGCTCTCGCTCCCTACCGGCAATGGCCATTCGGTCGTCGTGCTGAATCTCATCGTCTATGTTCAAAGGTCGCTTGTCGGCAGTTCTCAGGAATCTCCACGTTATCGAGGGGAAGCTCTGTTTCGAATTGTTCATGTACTTTTCTCGTATAGCCAGCGCCTGGACCAGCATCTGCGACGCCTGCTGCAGATCCTCCAACGGCACCTTGACAAAAGACAGCATTTTTTAAAATAATAATTATCTACACCGTTAAGAATTTTTTCTTTTTTTTTTTTAATCTCACTGGGCATCTTTACAATGTCTCTCGGTGCATCTCGAGCAGACTGGGACGTAAGATTATCGAACGGTTCGAGACTGCCAAAGGGGGTGAGTTGCGGGAAAACTCGGCAGAATTAAAGGGGATGTAGCAGACCCGTTGCGGTCGACCGCAGTGACCGCGTGACCACGACTCGACCTCTACCCATTTTAAGAGCTCGATTTAATTTGTCTTATTTTATTTGTATTAACGGGTCAAGCCCTTTTTGCAGAAATTCCCTTTGCACAGAAAGATGTACAATAGCGAGTGGAAGCGTGGCGTGGACGGTCCACCGATCAGCTCTTCGCTGCTACAACAGTGTCCGAGAAAGAAGTTAAATTCTCATTTTTCAAACGACCCCGATCCTTTGTCAAATGCCATTCGATAATTTGATCGTGAATATCAATGAATACGAGCCCCTCCGGCACGATCGAGGGACAAGGTCAGCTCGGATCAACGACGTTATTCAGCGCAGATTATCGAACTTGTACCGTCGGATAGTCGGACAACGATAGGTCAATCGGTGTGCTCTGTACGAGAGAGTATGTAAGAATGACCGCGGTGAAACCGTTGCGGAAGAGGGTGCGGGAATATTAAGCCGGCACGCTCGGGGCTTCGAATGCCCCACGGGTAACGCGCATTCCTCGTTCCTTCAATTATATTTAATTATATAATATACGTCGCGTAGCCGGCGACCAGGGCAATGAAAATTTGCCGTCTAGCGACGGGCTATCGCTTTCATGGTCTCACCCCGGAAGTGTCCTCTCCGGATATTGAGACCCGCTGAAAGTGCGGCACAAAGTCATTCTCCTCGAGGGTGAACGGATGATCGACGTCATCCGGAACTCCGGGACCCAGCGAGGGTTCGTAATGACTGCGACGCTCCTCGAGATCCTTCGCCGCCCTGAAACATACCACGTTTTTTTCCATTCATCTCAATGCTGTTTCCATCGCTTCATAATATTATACAATTTTGCTAACACAATAATATCAATGTCATTAATACTGCTGAGATAGCAATATCCGTGGTGGATCTTTAATTGTACACTGGGTCAATTTCACCCCGTGCCTCAAATATCTCGGTAGTTATGCACTTTTCAGAAAAGAAAGTTAAGACACTTTTTGCAGTGAATTGATCAAACTTTAAGCTCGCGCAGTTCGATAAAAAAAAAACTTTTTAGCCACCCAAGAACGTGCTTAAAGTTGAAGTTGCGCGAAAAAAAGACGGGGTAACGTGGGGGTCAAAATGGCCTACAATGCACACGAAGGCTTAATATTATTATTATTCTTAACTCAATAATATTAATATTGTTACCACAATAATATAAATACTATTAATATTGTTATAATATTATTCTACATACTACATCGGCATAAAAGAACCGACGTAGAATGCTTATTTTCCTTATTTTGCTTATTTTGCAATAATCAAAAGATTGCAGGCATTTCTCGATTGTGATGAAACTATGTTTACTTTGTAAATTTGCTCCGAAAGCTTTCGAGAGTAAATCGTTATCGGCTTGCACCCGAAATATTCGAGATAGCTGGTTCGCAGAGGTCGGACCGCAGCCGATAACAAACCTCGCCGATGACCGCTGGACCACGGTAATGAATCAAAGCATCACGTGCTACCCTTTAAGAAATATCGCCGCTACAGCTTGATCGACCCTCGCGAATATTATATTTTATTTTTTATTTTATAAAAAATAAAATATATATTTTAATATTTTATTTTATTATTTTATTTCCGCGAAGCCGTTGTAAAAACATTAATAAGTACGATTTATCTATCGAGTTACCTTAACAATATCGTATTGTCCCGTAGCCAGCGTTTCGAATCAATGGCGCAGGCAAACATGATTTAATTATCTTGTCGGTGATGTGTAAACAAAAATATAAAAAATAATCGACGAATCGTCTGTAGAATATTATCTCAGACACGATAAATTATTTCTCGAAATTGACACTCGTTCATCGTTAATTTATCGTCGAATCATATCTACGTTTTGCCGAGTACTGCTCGATGATCTCAGACTGTTATTGTTGCGTGAACTCTAAGCCCGGAATTGTCCGAGGACATGCGGCGATTTGCGTACCGCGGCTTCTCCAAAGGCACTTTACAATTTATTTTCTCTTTAATTAACTTAACGAAAACCTCATGATCGATCGAACGCTCCGGGTTCTCCGCACATGCTTTATATAAATCCTGCAACGAGTTCCATCCAAGAACGAGTTTTCCGGCATTCCTCGGTTACATTTCCGTGCCTCTTTGCATCGCCGGGACCCCGAGGGATTCTCGCCGTTCGCATGTGCACGACAGTTCTCTACCGTGGGAGACGAATTTTGTTTTGAAAATTTTCGCGTCGAGCCTCGGCCATCGCACGGAGCGGTCGGTGCGCTCGACGGACGAATTTCCACGAAAATTTAAGGAACCGTCGTTCTACTCGGTTACGTTTTTTTATCTTCTTTTTCTTGTGATACAGACTCGGTCCTTTCGTGACGACGCTCGCGCAAACACTGGCATCACCCACCGGTTGCCACCCCTCACTCTGCAACGCGGCGCGCTTGTCCACCTCCAGTCCTCTCCCCCCTCCCTCCATTCTCTCTCCATTTTGCCCCGTCACTGTATTCCAAACTCTCCGCCGAGTCTCCCAGCCGTTTTCGATGCGCCAATTTCCAGATTCCGGACACACGCATCTACACTGTCGGAGCCGAGCTTCCGAGTCGGTCGGTCTTCTCTCCCTCTCTCCGGCGAGTCTACTCGATCTGTATCCAGGGGCAAGCCGAACAAATTCATGCGGCAACTAAATATACACGCTGGGCCAACATTAATGTCGTTCAATTTCTTTGTTCGTGGCCAGGCTACGCACCATCCCAAACATGCACTCCGTGATCCATTAACTACTCAATTGATCCTGACGCGTCGCCCAACGCAACTCCGTACGCGACGTCTTTATACAAGCCTTTATTTTTTTTTACATATTCAATAAGCATTAATTAAATTAGGCTGTGCTGTTACGAAAGTAAGGGATCGAGAGTGAAAGAAGAAAAAAACTTACTTAACTTCGGCCTCGTCATCGATGGTCGCGGGGTTGGATTATTGATCGCCGCTTTACTGCGTACACTCTCGCGTAACACCTACCGCCTATACAGTGGTGTAGCGCGGAGAAAGAGAGGCCGCGGACGCGGACCATGGACAGAATAGCCTGCGACGAGTGCGATTGCCTCGATCGATACACTAGTCCACGGTGGAGAATGAATATAATAGGGTCTCTGGCGACTACACGTAACCATAATGAATGTGATAGAGCCGACATGGGAATTGAAACGTTCAAAAGATTGAGGGAGCTTTTACTGATCGCGTTCGCATGCGGTGAAAGAAATTGGAAATGTAACGTCCCTGCTTTGCAACAGTGGTCTCGTATATTTCTCCGCTTAAAAAAAAAACTTGACACTCGATCATCGAGATAAATATATCGAAATAATCGAAATCTTGAAACGCCGGTTTTCGTAGCCAATCGGGATCGTCCGTTTCTTAAGTAAGAACGGCGGGCCCAACCTAAAACCGTGTGCGCGTTGTGGCCAGTCTATAGTAGGGCTGATAGGCCGGCCTAGCCGGCTAAAATATCTTATCCGGCTGATGGATTTTGTAGTTTGGCCGGCTAAGGTCATACAGTCTTGGAATTTTGTGATGAATTTTTATGGTTTTTTTCTAATGGTACCTGCAACGTATTCCGAACTATTTTCGCCCGATGTACAATGCTACATTAAGAGGCTCGATTTTATGCACGACAAATCGTATTTTTGGGATTTAAATGGAAGATATTGGGTTGGGAGTAAAATGATTGTTATAGCCTTGAAACATAGCCTTGAAACAAAAAAAAATCCATTGAACAACGATTTTTCAATGTTTGAGCCACTTTTGGAAAAACTTCGATTTTCGTGATTTTCAAACGTCGATATCTCGGCTCCCAATGGAGGTAGGGGAAGTCCGACGCGCCCATCGTGTTCTACGGGAAAAAATACACAATATAGGGCATTGTCCAAAGTTTTAGAATCGTTTCATCGTGCCGTTTGCGGACGTTGAAGAACGCAAAAAATGGACACGAAAGGCCCTTGCAATTTTGTGACGAAATTTTTTTTACTCTTGGTAATGAATCCAGTAGTGAGGCCGTCAGCGCAAGCAGAGGTCGTCCGAGTTGGGCGGCAGTATCAACTCAAGACGAACGCATACTCGGATACCTCGACTGAATAACGTTCTCGCGGCAAAACATTCCGAAACCGGTCGAGTGTTTGCAGTGAGCGATTATATGTGATTCTCGTCGCCAGGTGATTCAATCGGTTTAATGAAATTCCACATTCCATTCGAGTATTCGCGATATTATTGTGCCGCGCGTTAAGAGCTTATATTCTCACGAATCTATAACGAATCGTGACTCACTTGACCGTCAGCTGACGTTGAATCAACAGCTTTTTCTCGATCTGCTCGATGGGAAACTGCGGGACCTCGTAAGGCGCTGAGATCTCGTTTGGTAGCTCATGAGGTACGTTCATTCGCAGAGAGTTTCCACCTGCCGCTCCTATTGCGGCACCGTCCAGCCCAAATATTGGACTCTCGCTGCCTGTAATTAAAACAGAAAAGTCTGTGAGAAAAGAAAAATGGCGGACTGTTCGGTCGTGGAAATTACTTATAAAGCATTATGGAGAACATCGGGAATCACATATGAGAACGACGATAAGGAATTATCATTTTTTTGGAAAGCTCTCATGTGGCGTGGAACCATAACAATAACAACGACTTACAGACGCCGGCAAAGAAATGCGTTCCGTGTTCTAAACGCCCGTTCGTTACCTCGCTGACCCAGATATTCGAGCTGCACGCTCGGCCATCGAGTGGGCGAGGGTGGAAGGGGGAGCGCGTTGCACATGTGCATTTTCACAACTCGCTCGGCGACGATAGCGGGAGCACTGCAAGCTTGCTCGTTACGAAAAAAGGAACGACGAGGAACTTGTTGAGTCGTACCTCTTGCCGATAACAACAACTTCCAACGAACGAGATACGACCAGTATAACCCGCCCGTTACCAAGGTCACAAATTCTCGACGCTTTCCAGACGTTGAATTTTCACTTCGCGGAGCTACTCGAACCCTCGTTAAAAACTTGCGAGACACCAATCGTCACCGGTTTATTTGGTCGTCGGGTTGGATTTGCATGTCGGCACTTTAAAATCCATCGCCAGTAAAACAGAACGACCAGTTATTATTACTATTATTTATTGATTACGAGGCTCTAGGACGGCGTCCCTTGAGAGCCAACTCGAAATACAAATGAGATCAGAACAGAGAGGCAAAAGCACATAATTTTCACATATTTAGCACATTCAACATTTAACATTCCGACCGAACCTACAAAATAACGGGATAAATATAAATATAATAATAAATAAATACAAGGTAATACAAGGTAGCTGAATCGCTTCCCATCCCTCCTCTGCCATTAAAAACCGGTGGCAACAGCCACGAAAAATCTCCAATGAAAAGGCATCAGTTTCGAACCCATGCCGATGAATAAACTTTCAACCGTCTTGGTTCCGAAAGAAAGGATGCAAAGCGAGTCAGTGCGAGACACTGTGCGACACAGTGTGAGATATGTTTTTCGTAAAGATGCAAGCATAATCCGGAAATTAACAATGATAATGAAGAAAAAATTAATACACTGTTTTTTTGCCAGTAACAGTTTAAAATTATTCCTTTGTTCGAGTCGCTTTAGATCTTCGAGTTTTCGACATCCGCGTAACGTACGTCACGTCTTTATACGAAGAATATTAGGAAAACATAAAGTGATTGCAGAAGCTTAAAATAAGTTGCATCCGGGTTGCAAGCTGTTTAGTCTACTTCCATATCGGTGATCTCGTTTTTCAATTCCGTGCATAAAAAAATATTTAACTTGTATCTTATCGTGAGCGACGAATTCTCCTGCCGGATCATACTGCTTCGTGCCTCGCAATCGGGGCTGTACGATCTCGACGTAGGCAGCGAAAATATACACGCCAAGATGCGCCACGTTTATAGGCATTTATTTTCGAATTCTCGCGAGGCCAAAGTTTAACGTTTGCCTCGCTCCCTGGAAGTCATCCTACAACACAGTTTCCATCCCGGCTGTTGCACGACGCCTGACTGGTAAGGTGAATCAGGTTTTTGGCATCGTACCAGAAACCCTCCGCTCTCCGTCACCCAGCAACTTGGTACGTCGTTGTCGCGAACTCGCATATAGAGAGATCAATACTACCGGCTCCCGGCTACGTTATCTCTCTGTTCTTTCTTTGCTTTTTTTACTCACTGCATACAGTCAATCGCGTACATGATATAGGACAATGATATAAAACGAACAAGAATTTCGTTTATCTCGGCGGTTAGTACAGAAATTCACAGATGCCTAAGTCGCCATTCATTGTTTTGTCTGACTATATCGCGCCCAGCTGGAACCAAAAACTTTACTGAATCCCGTTTTGAGACCGCAAATCGCCGAAGAAAAAGAAAATTGTCTTTCCCTGCGTCTTCCGACTTTTCAGGGAAAGGAATTTTCTTTTTCGTCCGTGGCCTCAAAACAGCATAAAGAACCGTTTTTTTCCCGACTTCGCTAAAATAACCACATTCCTTGCGTGCAATACGGGCGGAAAATAGCATATGGTTGACCGATGATAATTATTAACCTGTGCGCATGCGCAGTACAATTTTATGACTCCCTAGGAAGTAATAAGGCTCATTTCTCCCTCTCGAAGCTCTATTACTCCCGGTGGAGTAATGGTTATTGGCGAATATGACGACTTTTGCGACGCAAGAAATGTGGTTATTTTAACGAAGTCGGAAAAAAATATCGTATGCGACAAAGGAGGAAGTGCATTTTCACCTCGTGTGAATTTCTTCCGAAATGATTTCTTCCGGATTCACCGAGTATGATTCGAACTTCACACCCGGTGAAAAAACGCATTGTCCTCCCTTGCGGCATAATATACTATTGTTACCGGCGGCGGTATTTCACATCACTTCAACGAATGAAGAGTTCGAATGAATCGGGTTGCTCGGACAACGCGGAGGCTCGGTTGATCGAAGGTTGGTTAAACGAGGTTCTACTGTATATCGACGAATGAATAAAAATGGCGTAACCCATAATACTCTACCACAGAGGTTATGCCGTTTCGATTCTTAGCCGTCGATATTATTCCGTCGAGAGGCCAGCCTATCGAACGCGCAGCAGTTTCGCCACGATTCTGGCTCCAGTCCGATAAGCGATCTGCAAAATTTAGGACACGCGCTTTGTTGCCGTCCGGCGAGCGGCGATTTTACACTGCGTAGCTGCAACGCACGGATCTTACGTAACCGAGTGGATAATCGAGAGTTTACCTTCGTCCGGATCGATGAAGAAGTTCGAGTGATGCAGTAGTCCGAGAAAACTTTCATTTCCACCAGGCGTCACTCCTCTGCTCGACATTTCTTTATTATTTTTATTTTTATTCCTCAACCACACGTACTCTTTGTTCGCAAGTGTCGTGTATGGCGCGGCTCCCGGAACTTTCGAGCACGCGACTGGGTGCGTCTCAGCACGAAACTCGCCCGCTATTAGTGCCACAGGGACTTTTACGTGCGAGGTTATAATTGTGTCGCGTATCGGTGCTAATTGTTTGGCCGCCGCCGAGTGTATAAAGCCGGACCACGCAGTTTTGCGACGCAAGTTTCCGATTATCAGTCGAGCTATAGACGGGGCAAAAGTGGATTTTATTTCGCTCGGTGGGAAAATGGCGGTTTTTGCGCACACTTCGCGTCCGAAAACCCCCATTTTCACACCATGTGAAATAATATTTTGTCCGATACTCATGCGAAAAACGTTTTCTGAACTCGTGTGATTGCAACACTCGCCTTCGGCTCGTGCTGCAAAGTCACACTCGTCAGAAAAAGTTTTTTCGCACTCGTATCGAAATGTACTGTTTCGTTCGATGTTTTTTTTTGTTGTATTTTTTTTTTGATCGTGAAAAGATCGCAAGTGCTAAGTACAACGTGAACGTGAAAAAGGCCTCCACGCGGCAGAGGTGTCGATCTATTACTGACGCTAGACCAGATGAGTTGTAATGTTTCTATTCGCGTGTACACTCCGCGCCGAGTTCTCGAGCCAAAGATATGCACACGCGGACACGAGAGTGTTACTTGTTTTCGCCAACCAGAGACGCTCCTTTGTACGCTCGATAGGTTCGACCCGTCGGGCCGCCGCCAAAAAATCATTTTTCAGCATGTTCGAATGACTAAGCATGATTTCCCGATCGAGGGAATGTTAAAATAACTTTTGCAAGAGTCGACCGTAGAGCCGAGTGAAAAAAAACAAATTCCAGTTATTCGTAATTCGTAATTCGCAGCACGTTTCATGGATGTTTTCAGCTATATCAGAATGCGTAAGTTTTACCACATTCTAATAACCAAGATTGACCTTTTTATTGAGGGTTCGTAATTGCAGGGTTCGAAGGCAACAGGGTGAGTGAGCTGGTAGTATATGAAATAAACTCCGACAAAACCGACAAAATGACAAATGAACACGAAAATTCTACACCGTGAAAGTAGCACGCAACATCTTACCAAACAGCTCTACACCAAACAATTCGACGGTAGGGTATCTTCTTATATCTCTTCCGTCACTTCCGGTTGCGAAAATCTCATTTTTTTTTATCAGAAGTGACGTCACACCGGAAATACGTCACTACTGGTTTCGAAATTTGCATTTTTCGACCGGAAATACGTAATTTCCAGTTGAAAAATGAGACTTCCAAACGTGAAGTGACGTCGATTTTGGCAAAAAAGCAACATTTTCAAGGACTCTTGGTGCAAATCCGACTGGTGGTAAAATGTTGCGTGCCCACTTTGACCCTGTAAACTTTTCGTGTTCAGTTGTGCTGTGGTCCTTTTCAGTGTTCATTTGAAATACTGTCGATGAGCCAAGCGTTAACAGTGTCATTACTATCATAATACGCATCGTACACATCGGCATGTCGTCGAAAGATCGATACAAAGGCTTGTCCGTCTCCCTCGGCACTCTATTATTCTATTATACATATATTTACATTTATCGATCGATCGGTCGCCACACCGAGAAACAGGTGCATTGCTCGATTCCCATGGTGCTTTAACGAGCGACGCGTATATGCGATAAAATTTACATAAATTAGCAACGTGTTGCCGACTCACGATCGCGTTGATGATCGGCATTGTTTCCCGGCGTTATCGAACTGTCGGCGTCCCCTTCGAGCTCGTAATAGAGAGTTCCGGCTGCTGTAGCTAGTTCCGCGTTCGCTACTGCTGTCCCATTAGTGTCGTTGTTCCCATTCATCGAGACTGGTCCCTCCATTGTCGCACAGGTTCAGGTCAGTCGCAAAAATCTACTTGAGAAAAAGAAAAACAAAAATAGCGTTCGATCAACGGACTATTCCGTCGCACCGTCACGTTGAGTCATCGCCTTGTTGCTCCGGTGACTCGCGGAGATGCGCAACGTGCTCGAGTGATTTACGCTCGAATGCCAAAATTCCGAATTGCATCGGTGCGTGGGCAAAGCGGCTCGATAGTCGGCACAAAGAAAATGTTTAATCGCGCTTTTTCTATCGAATCGTCAGAGAGGTTAATCGATTCGCCGGCGGCAAAACAATCGTCGCGAGACGACTTTGAACAATCGCATTGCACATTTTCACGATCCATTTGATGACAATCGTGCTGGCATTTATTCAGCGTGAACACACAACGAGAGCAGTTGTTTACAAATCCATAGTAAACCGGCGCCAAGTGCAGACAACAATATTTACTTTCACTACGTTCATAAGTGTTTTTCGCACTGTACAAACGCATGATACAGTTACTCACCTGACTCTCCGCAGACTCGATGAGAACCACTGTTGCGAATAACACGTTTATTTTTCTTCCGCGTTAAAAAAAACACTCGCCACTAGACTGCCATACACCGATGTGCCGACAAACCTTCGTAGAAACGCATTCGCCGAGTCGGCTGGAGGAGAGCTCTCTCGAGCGACAACGGTGACGTGTAGACGAATGCGCGAGAGCTGCTGTGCACTCGGGCTACGAAACGATGCGATACAAACAGCCCGGAATATCGAATGGAAAAGTTCGAACGGGAATGTTTTTCCCCGACCGTCAGAGCGGCGATATTTTACGAAATAACACCGTTACACTTCCCGGACGATGGCGAGACAAATGAGAACGTCAACGAGATATTAATGAACGAGAATAACAACGTAATTACCACGATGACCGATAACTATCGAATCAGCGCGCGAGAATGTTTATCCGCTACGGCTCATCCGTATCGCGCTCTTTGGCAAGCGTGACTGCTGACTACGGCGAAGAAACCAATTCGCTGGAAGTCTGACCAGTCGGACGTCGCGCGAGCGATACAGCTGTGACCGAGCCAGGCCGGCGAACGACAGCGTGTCAAAAGTACAAACTAACCGGTGGGGAAATACTGTGCGTAAGTATGCTGGATACGCGTGTGCCGAGCAGCGGGGAGCTCAGTCGAACGAAGCGCACGTATCTATGCCCACTTCGAAGGAGATACGTCACATATCATGCAGATACTGGCTACTTATAAGCAACGCGATAGCTGCGGGCTCTCCGTGACGGGATTCGCTAGTACGCCAACTATTGGCCGGAGGGTGTGCAGCTTGCCACCGCAGGCTCACCTCAGTCTCATTGGCGCAGACTCGCGCCTGTGAAAATCCATATCGAACCACAAGCGTGGTTTCCTTCACCGGTTTTCTGAACCGGCTGTGCACGAGTGTTAGTCGATGGATCGAATAAAAAAACTATAGAGTTTAATGCATACGAATACTTATTTTTTTTTAATAGTTAATAGTAATTACTATGTTACACCAAGTACTTGCTTTATGCACGGTTGAATATATCATTCGCTTCGATAGCCAACTATTTTCTAATGGTAACGAAAATTATTCGATCGTTCTCTCTACGAGACACAGCTGGAGAGGGGGGACGGACGGAGGTAGCTCTCAATTGAAATCGAAATCGCTCTCGGTATTGGATACATTTACCTCGATGGTACTCGAAGTATCGGAATCTAAAAGGGACTTGATAACGTCCTTAGATTTTTTTGCAGAGTTCTTCTCTTCCTTTTGGGGAATTATCGTTTCATCGTGATTGGCCGCCGGTTCTTCAGGTTCCGTGTTTATTGGTCGATCCTCACCGGATCCTTTGATTGGGTCCTCGTCGAAGTTACTCTGTGATTCGTAGACAGCGGATCCATCCTGTCCCTCCACGTTATCACCATTGGGTTCCAACTGAGCGTTCGGCTCAACGACCTCGGTACTCGCGTATTCCTGACCTTCCGGATAAACGTAATCGGCATTCGAAGCTGGGTACGCTCCAGCGTCTTCTTGTAGGTAAGCTTCCTCCTGCCCGTATTGCTGCCGATCGACGCCCGTCGAATAGTCTTGATTCGGATCTGCAACGTACTGTTCGTAATTTGCGTCGGTAACGTATTGTTGATTGGGATCTCCGGCGTACTCCTCATCGGTATTGGCGATGTACCGTTGATCGGTATCCGCCAGATAACTCTCATTCGGATCCTGCGCATAAGCCTGTTGCGCATTTGGATCCTGTTCGTATCCCTGCTGCGCATTCGGATTTTGCTCGTATGCTTGCTGCGCATTCGGATCTTGCTCGTATGCTTGCTGCGCATTCGGATCTTGCTCGTATGCTTGCTGCGCATTCGGATCTTGCTCGTATGCTTGCTGCGCAATCGGATCTTGTTCGTATGCCTGCTGCGCAATCTGATCTTGTTCGTATGCCTGCTGCGCATTCGGATTCTGCTCGTATGCCTGCTGCGCAGTCGGATCCTGCTCGTCTGCTTGTTGCCCATTCGGATTCTGCTCGTATGCCTGCTGCGCATTCGGATCCCGCTCGTATGCCTGCTGCTGGTGATTCGGATCCTGCTCGTAAGCTTGCTGCGCATTCGGATCCTGCTCGTATACCTGCTGCGCATTCGGATCCTGCTCGTATGCTTGCTGCGCATTCGGATCCTGTTCGTATGCTTGCTGCGCATTCGGATCCTGCTCGTATGCTCGCTGCACATTCGGATCCTGCGCATAAACCTGCTGTGCGTTCGGATCCTCGGTATACACGGGCTGATACTCTTGATCGCCGTACGGATACTGACCGCTTGGATCCTCTTCGTATTGCACATTGTTTGTATCATAGTTCTGATACTGCTCGCTGGGATTCTCTTGATATCGTTCATTCTCCGTGTATTCGTACTGGGCGTTGGACTCTTGCGGATATTCGCCTTGAGCGTAAGGCTCGTCTTCATGATCGATATAATTTTTTTTAGTCTCCGTTGCTCCCTGATCGACCCTCGGATCAACGAGATTATCCGCGATGCCGGGACGCTCGGGCGTCTCGCGAACGTTACCTCGCTCCATTGATTCTTCCGCGTGTTCGGGCATCGATCGATTCATCGATTGGTCGGCGATCGCTGGCGATGACTCGTATTGCTTTACTTTCTCGCTCGACTCATCCTCCTCCCTCATATCCGACGAGCTCTCCACCGGTTCTACGATCGAGCTCGTTTCATACTTACGCAACTCATTCAGCTCGCCCGTTTCTTCACCCGCTATACAATCTTCCATATTATTCTTATCCATGTAAGACTTTTCCTTGATATCCGAAATAGACTCCTCGGGTCCCGATGCATCGACACGGTCCGTTTCCCCTCGGATATAATCGGCCTGCGCCTCGTCGTTCAATATTATCTCTTGGACTCTTCTCTCGAGCGCACTGAGATTCCACGGTTCCAGCTCCTCGGCGATGTCACGCAAATTATCTCCGGTCTCGCTTTCCTCACCGTTAACGACTCTGTACGCATCGTCGAGTTCTCTCAGACTAGCATTATCCTCCGTTAGTAATTTATCTTCATCGTCTCGACGCTCCTGGATCCTTTCATCCCCGAATAGTTCCAATCTCTCAACGTCTCCATCGTTTTTATCGATTCGACTCGATTCCATAGCGCCGTCACCAACATCCCGGTTATTTCGGACACATTTCGAAACATCCTCGATACTTCTGCGCTGTCGTGCTACTAATTCGGTGCCGACTTTCGCAACCTCCGAGCTAATTCCGTTCTTGGCAAGTAACGGGAATTTCTTGTTACTCGCATCGCGACCCTCGTCATCGTGCACTCCCGTTGTGCCGAGCGCCGGATTAACCGACGTAAATTGGTAAGGCGCTTTAGACACGGCCGGAGAGTCTTTATCGGCGCGTCGCGTAAGTGGATCGACGAGAGGTAATCCGTCATCGGCAGCTGCCCCAGTCCGTCCGGCTTGTCGACGCTCGTCAACAGCCTCTCTACGGTACACGTTGGCCGCCACGTTGTTCGCGCTGCTCGCAGTTCGATCGGCGAGGTCCTTGGCCAGCGCGAGAACGTTTCCGAGATGATGAGGCAACGCTCTGGATCTCGGTTTCTCCTCTACCGAAAAATCAAGGCCGTCGTCGGACAGAGTTACGTTCAACAAGTCACCGCTCGTGTTTTGCTCGTGGTCGAGCTCCTCGACGCTTTGAGGATCGGCCTCGCGGTGAAGATTACGAATCTTGCTTATGTATCGCTCCAGCTCGTTCTCCACGACACTGCCGACGTATTCCTCCTCGTCGCCGAGCTCCTGCTTCAGAATCTCGGTGACCTTCGTGTACGGAGACTGATTCGCCAGGATCAGTTGATCCTTCAATGATCCCGAATAATTCGTGTCGCCGTGGAGACGCGTTCCCGTTTCGGCAATCGGCAGGTTCGGAGCTCCCGCCGCTACTTGCCGATCCGACCGGAAAGAATCTCGAGAGTAGCTCGAAGCGTTGTCGAACGGTCTCGAGGGTGCGACGAACGAGTCGTATGCACCGCAATTGGCCAAATCTCGCGCTGCCGTTCTAACGGGAGGGTCGTGCCAGTCCGAAGAGTAGCTCGTCGACTCGGGCTTTCTCAAAGAGTATTCGGCTGGCGTGTATCGCGAAGAATTGAAACGGTAATCGTACGCCGGTGAACTTTGCGGGGTGGTATCTCGATCGATGGAGCTTCTCGCATTGAGCGAGCCTCTCGGATTTATGGAATTTATGCACGAAGACGGGGATCCTCCAGTCTTGTTCATAAGGCTGGATGCGCTCTGATGATAACGAGCCGAACCTATCGGCGAATGGACCGGTTGGGAGACTTCGTAACGAATACCCGGCCAGTTACCACCGTAACGTGGATCGGGTCGTACTTGACCGAAGGGATTGATCGGCCCGCTTACATTTTTGTCACGTTTGAAAGTCAAGCTGCCTCGATCCGGGAGCGTGAGCTTGTTTTTATTTCCACTGGGTAGGTTGCTGCTTCGTCGTTGTTTCTCGTCTCTCTGGCTCGCTACACCGCTGTCGCCTGTCATGCTTCCGTTCGCTCGGTTATTGTACGCCGATAGCGCTAGAGTTTCGTACTGTTTCTGGAAAATAGCATAAAACCATTTACTTCACTGGTAACAGATTAATAATCAAATAAAATATTATTTTATTTCATTTATTTTAAACTGATTAAGTACGAAAATATTTGCACATATTCGTTTTGTCCGCAGTAGCTTTAAAGCTCGTTCGCGGATATCACATCTCATATAGCCTTTGAAATCTTACGAAATATTTCTGGTTTATGTGGAAATAATATTTTGAAATATTCTATCGAAGTATCCCAACAAAACTTTTCTTAAATATTTCAGAAACGTATTTAATATCTTTTTTCACTGACAATTGACAATTAATGTAAAATTATTCAAACTCACTCTGAGCGCTCCTAGCCTGTCGGTTTTCGCGGACATCAGAGCTAAGCTGCTGTCGACGCGATCCAGTGCACCCAGCAGCCTGTGGTTACGTTCATCCCTCGCTTGCTGTTCCTCCAAGAATTCTATGTATCTCATTCTCAATCTGTTGATGCACGTCTCGTGTCTGCCGTGAAAAATAAATAAACAATAATGTGTTAAGCCTGTGGTCACGTTCATTCTTCGCTGGCTGTATCCGCCGGACTTGCTCCCGCCGGACGCCCTTTCATTTGGTAAAAGAAGGTTCCAGGCTTTGATTATGGACATGCTGCTGGAGGGCGACCTCTGAGAGGCGTCATCAGAATAGTTTATCTTTGATATTTGTGTTTATTGTGACTATCGTTTATTGGTTGTGACTTATGATTCACGATTTATTATATGTGTTATTGCGTTGCTTATGTAAATGTGAGATGTGGGTAGAGAATGCATATCTGCTTGTTCTGTTTTCCGCTGTAAACGCCTAAAGGACGCCTGGTCCTATTGCATAATAATTTCATTCATTCATTCATTCCTTCAAAACTTTTATGCATCTCACTCTCGATCGGTTGATGCACGTCTAATGTCTATCGTGAACAATAATTAAACGATAATCGGTTGAGTCTGTGGTTACGCTCATCCCTCGCTTGCCGTTTCTCAAGGAATTGAATGTATCCTATTCTCAATCGGTCGATGCACGACTCGTGTCTGTCGTGAAAAATAAATAAGCTGTATTTGGTTAAGTCTGTGGTTACGCGCATCCCTCGCTTGCGGTTCCTCCGAGAATTCTATGAATCTCATTTTGAATAGATTGATGCACGTCTCGTGTCTACCGTGAAAAATAAATAAATAAGATAATCGGTTAAGCTTGTGGTTACGCTTATTCTTCACTCGCCGTTTCACCAAAAATGCTATGCATCTCATTCTCAATAGGTTGATGCACGTCTTGTGTCTGTCGTGAAAAATAAATAAATAAGATAATCGTTTGAGCCTCGATACAATGAGACATTTGTCCGATAATATACGTATAGCGTATCGTGCCCTCGAATCATCGAGTACACAACATTTTATAGAATTGTATAGTTACAAGGATGATATAGTATACAGAGAGAGCGGAATGGAAAGTTTATACAGACTGATCGACTAAACTGCTGGCACGCCGGGATTGACATTGAACATTGTGTGCGACGCGGCGAAAGCCGCAATATTGTTAACGAAGCAAGGTGCCGGTACCAGGCTTGACTTGTCGTCTGAAATCGATTTTCCTCAGGGACTACCGTTCGCACGCGTTTCATTGCGGCTGGTGGGCCGAATTTACAAACGTACACCCACTTGTCTATCCCGTTGTAGCGTGTTCGGTATCGTTATAGTGTAATGTATACAAGCGCGGGCTATTCTCAAATTATCGATCAGTGACATTCCTCAGGATGCGAAAAGAAGAAGCGGGTCGTCGAGCGATCGATAACAGGGACACAACGATGACAACTCGAAGAGTGCCAGCGACGATACAACTAGTATTGCGACGTTGATTTTGTACATTAATTTGTTACACTTATCAGAGATTTTTCTCAGAGCCGATTTGAGAATTTTTAAAAATATGACCGGAGTGTCCTATCACACGACACAAGATACAAGACGATATAAAACTCCTGTTGCGACAATGATTTCATGTATCAATTTTTAACACTTTTGAGAGATTTTTATCAAAGCTGATTTGAGCATTTTTTTTTAAATCACCGGAGCGACTCACCTGCTCCGCGATTCATGTTCCAACAACGAAAAACGTTCTTCCAATCTTATTCGCTCCTCCTCGCTGAAATACATCGCCAAAATTGAAACACTTTTGTTAGTCACGATTAAAAAAGATTATTGCATAGTACAATAAATTTAGTAACTCTCACCTTCTCCGTAGACGCTCCTGCAGCTCGAGCATCTTCTTGTAGTAGTCGCTGCCATTGCGCAGAGGGGTCATCCTGCACACGAAGTTCAAGGCGTGTTCATGATGCGTGAAACAATAAACTCGACTCCCGACACGTGCACCGACAAGAGACTATCGTTAAATCGTCGGAATAATAATAATAAATCGAGAATCAACGAAAACGGCAAAAAAAGCGACGATGAAAATTGTTTTTATCATGACGAATGTAAAATGATTCGTAGCGAATATGAAACACCGGCGGAGGTGGAAAGGAGCGACCCTTCCAACTCAGGAAGCACCGAGCAACTGTCGCATACGGCATCGCAACGCGCGGCCAATATGGGGGTGCTTCTTCGGGCGTATACGTACAGGTGTTCCATCCCCTACCCGACTCTGTCCCCGGCCGCCACTCGGTTTACCTTATCCTCCAAGAACCGCCGCATCTTCGTCGTGCGCGAATACACAAGCGTAGTGCGAAAAAGAAGAAACTGTTAGCCAATCGACTTATAACATGTGAATGCAAGTTTTATTTATTCTAGCTTTCTAGCGAAACTATCTCCACTGCTGGCAATGAATTGTACAAATGTCAGCAACTATTTTCGGCGAGTGAAACGAGCTTTCAAGTTTCCGTACGGAAAGTTGTAACGTTTAGGCAGTCGCACGATAGTCGCAGACATGCCATATTCCCGACCGAGCGCCCGGCGCGGCCCGCGTACACCGGGCGCGTAGGCGGGTCGCGTGTCTGCCGCAAATTTTGTTTCACAGACTTTAATGCGCCTTTCCGTTTCGTTAAGTTACAGCGGTGGAAACGAAGTGGCCGAGTCTCGGCGCACGTGATAGGCCATGGGTGAAACAACACCGATTTTTGTTTGTTTTTTTTATCCCCTCCCCTCGCCGAATGCGGTAATTCGCGCGTCGGTAAAACGGCTGCGATATTAATCGTTGGATGGCGCATGTAAGGGCCTTCTTTTGTGAGTGTACGAGTAAGCTTGAACTTGGGCGAAATTGTGTCTCCGTAAAACAAAGATGAGCATTTTACTTGTTACGTCTAATCTTGTGCCGGTTGCTTGACGTATCTCGCCCGCAGATGCTCCGCCAGAGTCGTCGTTTTGGATGTAGCCATGCAGACGACTTGCTCCAAACAATTGCCTACCAGTCTGAATTCTCTCGTTATCTGTCGATAGAATTGCAAGTCTTGGTAAACAAATCTATAATCGCATAGGACAGTAATGGTTTGACGCTGGGTGTACCTTCGTCACGGCGGGCTCTCTACTACCCTCGGACATCCTGCATATCGACGTACTCTCCAGCTTGATCTCCTTGTCGCACACTGTGCCCTCCTCTACGGTGGCGAGTCCAAAATTATGCGACAACAACAGAGCCACCTTGTTAGTCTCTGGAATTATTTTGAGAAAACCGACTTCGCGGTGCATCGGATTTTTTTTCTCCGGGTGCCAGCTTTGAGCCTCGTAATTCAGCATCGGCTGACCGATGGAGGTGAACTTTATTTCGTCGCAGTAGGAAAATCGTTTCATCGTTGGAAATCCGCCTTCCCCGGCTGTTTCCGTTCTCCATGTTCCCTCCAGCCAGGCGAGCGATTTTAGGGCATTGCTCATCGGCAAACGATTCATATCTGTGAACAATTATTTTTCAAACACTTTATTGTGACCAAAGCACGTGAATATTTCTGTTCCTTCGATGGATCTTGTAAAGTCTCTGGGGTAATAACGTTAGTGAATGGTACCGTTTATGTAACCGATGCGTACGGGTCAACGACCTTTTTCAAAAGGGTAACACGCTGCAGTCTGCAAGTGCCTTGACAACTGCCACTCGTGGGTCCGATCATCGTTCATCATCGGGAAGAGCCTTCGCATCCCCCCTCGAATCCCCTCGAGGTCGTCAAACGGTCGCTGCCATCTTCCGAAGGCGCCGTAGTGCCACCGTGCCGTCCAGGCCAATCAGCGGACGGCGTCGGCTATTATTGTTATTTTGATAATCCCGTGTGATGTACTGCATAGCGCCATGGCGACTTTACCGCCGCGCAAAAATCCGACACCTACGCGAATATCGAAGGAAAATTTGAGCCCACTGGAGATATTGCTGCAGCTTGGATTCCCGAAGATAAGAGCGTGAGTTTGAGCGACGACACGAGTTTTATTTGCGCACCAGTGCGATGGCTGGTTCGTCGAGCCGCCGTGGATCGCCATTGTAAACAAACAGCTGTCAAACATTCGATACAGCTGTTGAAAAAAGTATCATCTCGATCGTCGAAGCACATTTGACTTTCCCACATATTTAATAGCATTTTTGTGCACTCAGACAAAATGCTCAGCTCGATCGGACACCGATTGTTTAACAATGATAATAATCAACAGGGAAAAAGCATTGGCGGCGACGGGATATCGCGGTGTTCAACTGGCCTCGGATTGGCTGCTCGCCCACGTACGGGATCCCGGTCTCAATTCGGAGGAACCCCGAGAATATGTGCTGTACGCTTGTCCGACCGGAGCTCTGGCCGAGAAACTCGGCCAGTTCTGGGCCGAGAGCAGGGATCTGGGATGGAACGGAGCACACAATGTCATGCCGCACATAACTCTTGTGTCTTTCTTCAAAGTACGAACCGCCTGTTTTTCATGCACGGTCTGATATGGGCAGAAAAAGATATGTTGCTTTTATCCGATCTATGGTAATTCGTGCTCTTAAAGATTCCGTTTTCAGGTGCCGGACAAATCGGCGGAGGAGGCAGCAAACACGTTGGAGAGTATTCTGGACCCGAAGGAATGTCCTGAGCGTATAAACCTGGAGGCTTACGTCTCGCCTAATTTCATGGGTCTATTCGTAGACGAGAAACAGGCTGAGTGGCTGAAATCCATAGCTATCCGATACGTCAATAAACTAGCGAGCCTGATGATAACTGCTGAGGCCCACAAAAAGTCTCTGCATCTGACGCTGGCCTACCAATTTCCTAGCAGCCTGTTTCAACCCCTTCGCTCTATGGTGGAGAGACTCGGCTCCAGAACGTCCGCCCAATGGGAACTGAGACTCTATTCGCGGGACTCGAGGCTGCGGGAGGCGCACGTTCACAAAGTGACCCACGCCCATGTGCCCAGGGAACACGACGAGCTGGAATTGCGGCCGGGCGATTATATTTATCTGCCGGAGGGAGCGTGCAACGCGTCCATCGACGGCTGGGTCGAGGGTGTTTCGTGGTTGACCGGAACCTCGGGATATCTCCCGTTGAACCACACCAATCGAACAGCGGAATCGGACTCGTGGACGCTGCACGCGACGGTTCGATTGACCGAGCCTGGACCGGATACCGTGAATGTAGAAATTCCGAGAACGAGAAAGCCGCCGGTTCTCTCGTCTACCGAGTCTCTCGACACACCGGACGGCATAGCTACGGACGGTGAACCGGTACGAAATTTGCGATAGATAGAAATTTTACGGGTTAATTTAATTGATATGCTTGTGCGTTCGCAGATGGAGGGCTCAGAAGCCCCGTCCACACCGTCGAGACAAATTTTCATTTGCCGGCACGGCGAACGAGTCGACTTTACATTCGGCGCTTGGATACCTTACTGCTTCGAGCCGAACGGCAGTTACATCAGACGAGATCTGAACATGCCCAAAGAAATACCGACGAGAAACATACAGGATTTTCAGAACGACAGTCCCCTGACTACCCTGGGTGAAATCCAAGCGAGATTGCTCGGGGATGCCATGAGATCGTCGAACGTTAAGATAGATGTTGCCTTTGCATCACCCTCGCTACGATGTGTTCAGACGCTCTCGGAAATTCTAAAGGGTCTCGGATCCGACATACCGATAAAAGTCGAGCCGGGACTCATCGAGTGGTTGGCCTGGTATCCGAACGGATTGCCCACGTGGATGAGCCCCGATCAACTGATCGAGGCTGGCTTTAACGTCGATCCGTTTTATGATCCACTCGTTAAAGTCGATGGCCTGCCCGCGCGCGAGAACGCCGCTCAATATTACGAGAGAAGCCACGGTCTAATAAAACATATAATCGATAATACAGTAGGAAATATATTAATTGTCGCGCACGCCGCTTCACTGGCAGCGTGCACGAGACAATTGGTCGGTGGTAGAATACCTCCCGCGGCGGAGGTCACACGATTAGTACAGAGGGTACCGTACTTGGCCTGCTTGTCCGCCCGCCAAGAATCGGACGGATGGCAACTCCACCCACCGCCGTTTCCCCCCATCACACATACCAGCAATAGTCGGTTCGATTGGAAGATTCTAATATGAAATTTCAACAACGAGCGAATCGCAAAGACTGCAACGATACAATGAATTTTTTTTTTTAACTAAACTAAAACCATTGTCAAATCGGATAGTAGTATCAGATGTTCCTTCCGCGGCGATCGCAATGTATCGTCCACGACAAAATCTATTATAGAATAAGTTATTATGTATACGGTTGTTGGCATTCCATTTTGAATTCTCTCGATGTAAACAATCTAGAATCGTAGCCATCCTCGGAGAATCGATGGATATCCGACTTTGCAGCCTCTATTATCATCCACAAGTACAAAAAAGATTCTCGGTGTATTTAAAGACCGATATTCGCGGGACACGATAATGCTTAGCTGTAGGTAGTTATTAATAATCGAATTTGAGATATCAAACTGTGTCTCGGAACTGTTGACGTCAATTACCAATCGCATGGAACTTTTTAAATGTTTATATGTAGGTGGATCAGAACGACAGTATTGCGAGTGAGAGAATTTTATCCATTGTAACAAGTGTATCCATTAGGATGCACGCCGTCGGATATTTTATCAGCGTTAAATATTCATTTTGATTCGTCGCTAAGTTAACCAAAGATTAAAGAAATCATTGCATATCTCTGTAGGAATAATCATTTTTTTTATTCTTATTGTTTCTTTTCTTCTATTATAGAAAAGTCTCGTGTAGACGAAATAGTTTCTTTGAGCGGTAAAAATTCATAACAAATTACAATATAACAATTTTATCTTGGATGAGAATGTACAAAGAATGTTGGCCCATTTACGATGTAACTAAAAGTCCGAGGTGACAATCTTCCTTTATAAATCGTTAATCTTCCCACTTTTACGGGCCGTTATTTCGCCTCTATGCAATATGGCCTCCCTCCTTCAGCTTCGTAACTAGCGCATCTACGTCCGGTAAAACAGATCCGGCCTGTCTGACCGGCGGTTCTTCGACCGATATTATTTCAACCCTGGCTCCCGTATCGATACCGAGATCTTTGGCTGTTACTTTTTTAATTGGCTTCTTCTTGGCTTTCATGATATTTGGCAGTGTAGCGTATCGCGGCTCGTTCAGACGCAAATCCGCGCTGAGAACCGCCGGAGTTTTTATCTTGACTACCTCCAAGCCACCGTCAACTTCCCGAGTTACAGTCAAGCTACCCGCTTGATGCTCGATCTGCAACAGCATTGTGCGTATATTTTTGATAAGAAAAAAAAATTTATGTTGATTATAACTCAATCTGTACCTTGCTGCAGAATGTACCAGCTGGCCAATCCAGCGTGCCGGCTATCATCTGCGCAGTCTGATTGCAGTCGTCATCAATGGCTTGCTTGCCGACGATGACGAGATCAGCTTTTTCATCCTGGGCAAGTTTGGCAAGGATCTTAGAAACATGGATGGGCTGCAGAGTTTCGTACTCGGAACCAGAAATTTCAACGTGGATTCCACGATCGGCTCCCATTGCCAGGGCAGTTCTCAGAGTTTCCTGAGCCTGGGCAGGTCCGCAGCTGACGGCCACGACTTCTTGAGCAATTTTCTTTTCCTTCATCTTTACAGCCTCCTCTACGGCTATCTCGTCGAAGGGGTTCATGGAGTGTTTGACTCCTTCGGTGACGACACCGCTCTTGTCTGGTTTAACGCGAATCTGGTCGAAATATATTTTTAAAAAAATGTATTCCATCGTTTTCCCATATGATATTTGTGCTAACAAGAAAAAACAATGTGTACAGTACCTTGACCGCATAGTCGATAACTCTCTTCACACCGACGAGCACTCGAGCCATTATCGTACAGTTTGGAACAGCTGAACGAGCACAATTAATACTTCGATTGGTTCCTCACGAGTACCGCTGACTTACTCCCTTTGCTCATTTTTTCGGGAGCAAAAGTCCAATCCTCGGTGAACCGAACGACGGAGGAGTGGGGGAAGGTTGTTACATCACGATGAACGATAAATCGACGCATCTTTTATTGATACTTGTTATTGTACTACTATCCGAATTAATCTTCTTCTCAGCAGACCTTTCGTAATACCCGAGAATTCTCAATAAACCAAACTTTTTCCCCGACTCAACAATAAACCATTGGTTGAAAACATTAGATGGCCGTGCAACGAAAGCTTGCAGCACAACAATTCGAAAATTCGACGATTGTAGATAGCAAAAAAAATAGAGCTCGCCATTCCAAGATCTGCTTTACCTATGCAAAGTTTTGTTTTAATTAACTCGACGAGGAAGAATAATTTGTAACGACTAAGTTCAGCCGTGACATAGTAATTATTAAGTTAGGAATAAAAATTGTTCTTTGATTTGACACTAGACGATTTACAGCGCTTGCGTAGGGTACACGCCTCGGAAAGTCGCAGCTCCGCAGTCCGCGCCGAGTGACGTGGCACGAATGACGGCTGCACAGGTTGCGTGTCGTCCGATTTAAAAATACTACTTTTCATCGGAAGATAATACGATGAATTAAATAGCGAATCAAGGAAACTGTTGTACTTTAACGTCTAGCGTACGGTTTTCGATAAAAACCTCGCATCGTCGATAATCGGATCGCGGGTAAGTTTCTACGTTTAACCTCGGCACTTTTTGCCACACGGACTCGCTGCGCCAAACTGTTTCCCGACGCGTTCGACCAGTTCGCGCTCACGATTTTAAAAATTTAATATTTTCACAGCATCATGACAACCTACGAGGATTTCATTCAGCAGAACGAAGATCGCGATGGAATTCGTTTCACATGGAACGTCTGGCCGTCGTCGAGAATCGAAGCTACCAGGCTGGTTGTGCTTCTGGGTGCGCTGTACCAACCCATCAAGGAACGCCTCGACCTTCCTCCCATCCAGTACGATCCTGTTCTCTGCACCAGATCCACCTGCAGGGCTATCCTGAATCCCCTCTGTCAGGTCGACTATAGAGCCAAGCTGTGGGTGTGCAATTTCTGCTTCCAGAGAAATCCTGTGAGTATACGACTAACGATCCTGAAGATATTTGCGTGACATCAAATTTCATCTTTGACAAATGTCCGTTGATGCACCACTTCAGGAAGAAAAAAAAATTGTTCGCTGGTAAAATCTTCTCAGAGTAAAGTTTGCGCAATGCAAATGTAGCCATTGTAATTTCACGAAATTTAGTCTCATGCAGATATCTATAAGGTCATCATAATGAATTATGTCTTGTTGATAATCTCCAAATAACAAGCAATATGTATAAACTGACTGTTCTTTCCCGTTTAGTTCCCTCCTCAGTATGCGGCGATTTCGGAGCAGCACCAGCCAGCCGAGTTAATTCCGTCATTCTCGACTATCGAATACACAATTATGGTAACATATTGCTGCCAATGACGAAGTAATTTTTCAATTCGTGGAGGGGCGGATAAATCATTTTTGCTTCTTTATTTACAGCGAGCACAGTGTTTGCCTCCAATATTCTTGCTGGTAGTGGATACCTGCATGGATGAAGAGGAGCTGGGAGCGCTCAAGGATTCTCTTCAGATGTCCCTTTCGCTGCTCCCCCCCAGCGCCCTCATAGGGCTCATTACGTTCGGAAAGATGGTACAAGTCCACGAGCTAGGCTGCGAGGGATGCAGCAAGAGCTACGTTTTTCGCGGGACCAAGGATCTCCAGCCGAAGCAGGTCCAGGACATGTTGGGCATCGGACGGCCGTCCGCCGGACAAAATCCGAATCAGCAGAGAGGCCCCACGGGCCAGCCCCTGCCGCCCGCGAACAGATTTCTACAACCGGTTCACAAGTGCGACATGAGCTTGACCGACTTGTTGGGAGAATTACAGCGAGATCCGTGGCCCGTTGGCCCGGGAAAGCGGCCACTGCGGTCGACCGGTGTCGCCCTCGCGGTCGCTACCGGTCTCTTGGAAGCTAGCTATGCTAATACTGGAGCTAGGTAAATTTTGAATTTTGAATTTCGAATTTTGAACTTTCATTGCGAAATACTTTTTTATTCATGATGAAACTGCATTTACTTTCTCAGGATTATGCTATTCGTCGGTGGACCGTGTTCTCAGGGACCCGGACAAGTGGTAACCGACGATCTTCGTCAACCCATCAGATCTCATCACGACATTCACAAAGACAACGCAAAGCACATGAAAAAAGCGACGAAACACTACGATGGTTTGGCAGCCCGGGCTGCCGCGAACGGTCACATAATCGACATCTATTCGTGCGCCCTTGATCAAACGGGTCTCCTCGAAATGCGACAATGCTGCAATTCCACCGGCGGTCATATGGTCATGGGAGATTCTTTCAACTCGTCGCTCTTCAAGCAAACCTTTCAGCGAGTTTTCACCAAGGATCCAAAAAGAGACCTGAAAATGGCGTTCAACGCGACTCTCGAGGTAAAGACCTCGAGGGAAATCAAAGTTTCCGGGGCGATCGGCCCGTGTGTTTCGCTCGGGGTCAAGGGAGCCAGTGTCGGCGAACAGGAGGTCGGTCTGGGCGGCACATGTCAATGGAAATTCTGCTCGCTCACTCCGTCCACGACCACCGCACTTTTCTTCGAGGTCGTCAATCAGCACGCTGCTCCGATTCCCCAGGGTGGCAGAGGTTGCATACAGTTCATCACGCAATATCAGCACAGTAGCGGTCAGAGAAGAATTCGAGTAACGACCATTGCCAGAAAGTAATTAACCACTTATCCGTGTTTTCGATAAATTCATTATTTGTAGCTCCCGAGGACGAGACCTAATTGGATGCAATTCCTTTTTTCACAGTTGGGCAGACGCTTCGTCGTCGTTGCACCACATAAGCGCAGGATTCGATCAGGAAGCCGCGGCAGTCCTGATGTCGAGATTAGCGGTCTTCAGAGCGGAGAGCGACGACGGGCCCGACGTACTGCGATGGGTTGACAGAATGCTCATCAGATTGGTAATTATAGAAAATTACAAGTAACGTCTTATTGCCAAACGCAAAAACTCAGCCGTCTCTGATGTGATCGGAATTTTTTGCAGTGTCAAAAGTTCGGAGAGTACGCGAAGGATGACCCCAACAGCTTCAGGCTCGCGGAGAACTTTTCACTCTATCCGCAGTTCATGTATCATCTGAGGAGATCGCAATTTCTTCAGGTATTCAATAATTCCCCGGACGAGACTAGTTTCTATAGGTATGTGCGATTTTCGATTGCGAAATATTCTTTGCTGATGATTTTACGTATTCGCGATTAACGACGATTGACTTTCAGGCACATGTTGATGCGCGAGGATCTCACCAACTCGTTGATTATGGTGCAACCGATACTATACAGCTACGGCTTCGGCGGTCCGCCTGAACCGGTATTGCTGGATACATCGTCGATTCAACCCGATAGAATTCTGCTTATGGACACTTTCTTCCAAATTCTCATATTTCACGGAGAGGTAAATTGTACAATCGTAATCCGAGGCGATCCCTCACCATAAGAGCTTTATAAATTCACGAGTAAAATTGCTTTCTGCGAATTTCAGACGATAGCGCAGTGGCGACAGCTGAAATATCAAGATCTACCGGAGTACGAAAACTTCCGTCAGCTTCTTGCCGCCCCGGTTGACGACGCCGCGGAAATATTGGGCGGAAGATTCCCTGCACCCCGATACATCGATACAGAGCAAGGCGGCTCCCAAGCTAGATTCCTTCTTAGCAAAGTCAATCCCAGTCAGACGCACAACAATATGTACGCGTATGGAGCGGTAAGTGACGAATCTTCGAGAGTTCCTCTTATTCACACTCGTTTCACATTCTCAAATCACAGACCCCGTCTGTGATTTATGTTGCGATCAACGACATGCGTAACTAATCGTTTTTTATGTCACCATGATCCTGTGAACCAGGGGATGCCGTTATCCAACGGGGTGTGTTTTTTTGTTGACTTTTTTTTGTTTATCCACATATCTGATGATTCATTCTATTCATTCTTCATCGCCTCTCGCAAATTACTTTTCCTACGATCGTTGCTCATTAACCAAATATCGTTACAACCGTTAAACATTTTTGTTTTCGAATAATAATGTACATATCAGCGGGTACATGGTTTTTAAATGGTTAAATAGTTTTGGTTTTTGGGACGGAATTGGATACTGTGCTTTTATGGTTTCGCTTCGGGAGTCACAACTCTCGGTCGATGTATTGACAGTGGAATAATTTTTGTTATTTAGGAGAGCGGAGCACCCGTCTTGACAGACGACGTCAGCCTTCAAGTATTTATGGAACACCTAAAGAAGCTGGCAGTCTCATCTACAGCCTAGGCCATAAAATTAAGTTCGTGGATCTTGTAGCGAGAATAATTGTGGCTTTTATATGTAATGGAGATTTCTATTGTATAAAATTGAGGAAAATGCCGAGCGTCTTCGTCGCCGTGTCACAACAATTTGCCGCATTGAGTTATCAATGGCATTTCCCGCAAAGTACATTCACCGCTGCTGACAAGTAACCGCAGCGAATTTCCATAGGTCAACGAAAACCTGATATTCCGTTAAGATAAAGAAAAAAAATACATATTTTATTTCTAACATGGACGTGAGAGAATGGCGGCAAATAAAATCAATTCGTTTCGTCCAATGTTCGTTTTTTTCTTATTTTTCTTATACAGTATACAATACAATATTTCTACAAATCATGAACGATTCGCGTTCACGATAATCACTGTTCTTTATGCAACCAGCCTACATCAAAGTATATCGAGGTGCGAACAAGCCTTTCGATTCAGAGCAACTACGTTACTTTGGTATCACGGAAAATTAGACCAATACGATTTTTGCGCGCCCTGTGTAACGGTCGAATGTGTAATCCATTGTTGCTTGTTTTACAGCGGAAATTGAGCGGCACGCTTATCCACAATCATAACGATGTCTCTCGGGTTGTGTCGGTATAATCGTGTAATTAAACGTATTAAAAAGTGGACAGAGCAGAATCGAAAAACGGAGCGCTATTTACAATGCAATCAAATAAATATGCTCTATACATCCTTGCATTAATCTTACCATTTCTTATACCGACTTTGTGCATTTTTTTTTACAAAGTTGTGGGTTTAACTGAGAAATCTTATGGACATTTTTTGTTCAACGTCCGTTCTCTCCAATACTTTGCAAAATTCATCGAAAGAAATCATCCCATCGCCGTTCTCGTCAGCTTCGACTATGGTCCTTTCGACAATACTGCTCAACTGCTCTTCGCTGTGAAAATAAAATATTAGTCGTGCATGAAAATATAAACCATGTAGAATATTGAGAAATATTTGCCTGTACCTTATGTTTGCTCCGACCATCATGTGAAGTATCGCCAGCAACTCGTCCTTGGAAATGAGATCGTCATTGTCCAAATCGTACATTTTAAAGGCAACTGCAACAAAAGCGATCGATCAGAGTCCTCAGAGATTAATCAACGAGTCTCAAACAGCTGGGTAGGCTTGGCAAAGAGACTCACATCGTAGTTTCTCCTGTCTAGAATTCAATGTGTTAGGACTGTTCTTCTTAATTGGTCTGAAGCGTGCCAGGACTTGCATAAATTGCAAGAAATTTACGCGGTCGTTGCCGCTCTCGTCGAAAAATGCATTGACTATCCTCTCACCCAGAGGATTGATCGCGAGCTCCGGAATTCTCAAAAAATCCTCGCGACTTAGTGTTCCGCAGTCACCCCGATCGAGACTCGTGAATCTACTGTAGAGCCTTTCAATTTGATTTGGAGTAACTGCAAAGACATAATTTGTAGAGAGTCCCTGATTGATGAGGATAAGGTTGATTGAACGAAATATTTATCTTGCCTCGACTAGATTGTGCATCCTCGTCAATCAACGATATGTTTAATTTTTAAAATACGATCGAGAAAAACGAACGGTGAGACAGAAGAAACAAAACTTACATCCAGTGGCCTCCTGTATTTGTGCTATCTCTTCCTCGCGTAGAAGTAGACTCGATTTGTTTCCCATTATTATTGTCTTACGTTTCGTCTCAATGCAGACGATCGATTTAAGTGGCAGCAACGACTATCGTCTTCGACTAATTGTTATCGAGTCACCACATAGCAATCGGTACTCGGGTCAAAGTACGCATCCGAAACTGAGCTTTGACAGAGCATAGGTTAAACGACGGATTTGTAATTATGTGCGGCCATCATTCTTGTGTCGTCATACGCTCGAATTGTTGAAATATCCCTAACGTAGTAAGCGCGCGAAAAATGAAATTCCGAGCGGTCTTTCACAGGAATAACAATCGGACGGCAGCTCGAATGAACAACAGAGTTATTCTGTCGGACGGTGGTTATTATTAGAAATCTCTTCCGATTAATTGTATTCCCATATAAAACATTTGAGAAAACATATCGAGGCGATAAAAGTTCATTCAGACGAACGGTCGGTAGGGTTATTGTTTACGTCAAACTTATTTTCGGCAAAACTCATTTCCACCAAAAAATAAGTAACGTTATGCCGGACGTAAGTTACTTCCGGTTTGAAAATCTCATTTCTCGATCGGAAGCAACGTACTCAGTTTTCAACTGCAAGTGACGTTTCCTCTTGATTACGTCACTTGCGCTCGAAAAATGCGGTTTTCAAATCGGAAGCGATGTATGCCGGTATGATGTCACTTCCGGTCGAAAAGTGAGATTTCCAAACCGGAAGTGACGAATACTCATAATTATTATCGCCTTGTCGTACGTTCTCCTTCCTTTGGCTTAATGCCGTGAGGTTTGGAAGCAATCATATCATCCGTTGATGTCCACACATGATACCCTGTTGCCACTTAAATAATCGTAAAAAACTTATAATCCTTAGAAAGTCAGCCCATCAATTATAATCGCTAAATCGTTCCGTACCATCTCAGTCGAGATCTTGTTGCTGTGTCAACAGCAGTACATACTACAGGCATATTTCACGCATCCGTCGTACACCCTCATCCACCGGATTGTTTGATCAATAACAAACGAAAGCCTATTTAATCTATAATACAATGTCTCTCCAGATAATACCTAGAATAAGGTTGCTCAACAAACCAACGTTTCGTACAGTTGTGGCAAGACGTTGCAGTTATACAAATCTCAGTAGACAGGCCGAAGTTGTGTCGAGCAACGACTTTGAAGGTTACACAGAACAACCTCCTCTAAGATATAACAACGGTTGTAAACCATATCGAAGAACGAGCAGGCAATTCAGTTCACAGATTTATTCAACTGATCCATCTGAACGGTAAGAACATATTCATGCACGTTTCGCAAACATCTATTACTTGTCCAAAGAACAAAGGCTGACCCCATTTAGGCTCCAAAAATCTTTGATACATTGCGTACAAGCGAGAATTTCGAGCCCTGCGATTCCGTGACAATGTGTTAAATTAAAGTTACAGTGTATCAAGAATCTTTTGCGAAGAATGTTTCACGATATGCAGTAAGTATGTACAATAATAATTAGTTACATACCGTTAATTGATTTTAGCGAGCTCGATCCAGTGCAATTTGAAAAAATAACAGAACAGACGCTGGATTCGCTGACAGAATACTTTGATGAGTTGATAGAACAAGCGGAGCACCTGCAAGATGCAGATGTATCTTACGGTGTAAGTTGTCCTACCTTAGAACGCATCTCCCAATTTACCAAAAATACATTTATGCCGTAGGACGGCGTCTTGACAGTAAAATTTGGAGATGAGTATGGAACCTACGTTATAAATCGTCAAACGCCAAACAAGCAGATCTGGCTGTCGTCTCCAAAATCAGGACCAAAACGATACGACTTTATCACCGGCAGATGGATATACAAGCACGACGGCAAATCTCTGCACCAGCTTCTAGATGACGAAGTACCAGCCATCGTCAAGAGTCACACCATGTTTCACAAATGTTTGCACGGTGGTGGAAAGAATTCCATCGACTCCTCGCAATGATACATAATAAGAATGTCAAATCCTTGAACGCGTCTTAGATCTGTATAGTACGCGTCATTTTGACGACTTGCTACTTCTTCATAAGATAAAAGTTATTTAACTCATGGCTGTTCCGTATGGAAATGTTGAAAATAAAAAATAAACATGTGAGGAATCTGACATGCTTAATTATTATCTGTATCAAGACCAGCATCCTTCTTTTCTGTTAATCCATCCAGAGTTTTGATCCAAACATTAATTTTTCCTCCTTGACAGCCTCTGGCCGCCTGCATCGTCATGGAGATCATGGAAGATGGGAATCTCGTGGACCGCGTAAGGATTCTGCTGCAAAGAGATATGCAATATTATCAGGTAATAGGATATTGCACGAGTTATTCGCCGGAATATGCGTTTTATTTAGCATCGGTTGAAGTACTTGTAATTCCGCTCATTGTTCGCGCCATAAGGCGATCAGGCATTTCGAGACCGTTCGGCAAGTGATAAGTATATCATTTTCGGTGTTTACCATTCGCAAAAAATTCCAGAGCACGCGAATCGCGCTTACGTTGCCAGTAAAAACAAATCTATATCCTTAACAAGCTAACTTACTTCCACCTCTAAAAACATTATATATAAACAAAGGCGATGCAAACAGTTTTGCGGGAGACCGTGTGCGCGAGAGTCAGCGGTGGAAAGCTCGATTTCCCCCGTCACGCATCCTTCGCCGCGATCAAGATAGTCACATGGTGGGAGGCTGAATTTTCGGCGGCCTTCAGACATCCGTCCGGATTGAGTACATCGAGCGAATGTCAAGGTCCGACGGGAGGGGACGAGGACAATGCTATCAAGCAGACTCCGCCGTCTGAATTTATTCTATTGGTTATCGACACTTCCGAGCAATTGTTAGGTAAGAGAGGTTTAACAGGGTAGCAGTGGCGAATACCGCCTGGCCCGTACCTCGTTAATTTACGTGCCGATTGGGGACGGCGATATTCACTACTTTTATCCTGTCGAAGGATTCTAAGAGGTGAAATAACGAGTGCAAATAATGAATAAATTTTCCCTTTGGAATTTAATCATTGCAGAACACTTGCACACACTTATCCAGGAGTCTTTGGATCACGCCGATCTGACCGTACTCACCGCGACCCTCGGAGCGGCAGCACTGATTCGCAACTGCCTGTGGTGCTACGGTCAACAGTCCAAGGACAAGATACCGGTGGAATCGAGGTAGCACCAATAATACAGGGTGGCCACTGGTCGTGAAAAATTATATTCTAGATATGTTGGCTCCGGATGTCCTCAAAAAAATTAGCACCCTTGAGAAAAGTTAATTACATTTTCCATTACCAACCGCGATATTTCACTTCCCCTTAACATTACTCGGCTGACAATAATAAGAAGAGCGTACATCGGATAAATGAAATCGCGGATAGCACGGATAACATACTCCAAAGTAGCTGTTAGGGACTACGCCGCGCGCGGGCATTGCTGTTTTATCCGTTTTATCCGAGTTTTTAGTATTATCCGAGCCTACACTTCGGTTAAGGCGGAAGGCTCGCATGGGTGCCTCGAATAATGCGGAACCTCGGTTAAACGGAAGTTTAGTTAAATTTATTGACGGGACATGCCCTTTTACAAAATAAGTGTACGATTGGGTGCAATCTTGGAAGCCGTACAATAAGTGCAATACAGAATGTTCATTAAGTACAACGTGAAGAAAAATTCGGAGAGTACAGAAAGTTCACATCAGTGCAAATTATTCAATACAAATAATACAATTAATATTAAAGCCGCTTAAGGGTAGTTAAGTAAAGTTAAGGGTAAGCGAGGTTCTACTGTATAAGCTTCGAGATTACCGACTCCGATCAATCGATGTATGCCTCAACAGCCAGAAACTTTCGGAATGCTACAAATCCTACGACGAAATGGCAGAGGCGGTGGCAGAGAGGCTTTTGGACCTGCACTGCAGACTAATATCCCTGTACATACTGAACGAGGCCGATTCTCTGAGCTGGCAGAAGAACAGATATTTTTTCGAGAAGGAGCGCTGCTCATTCACGATACAGATGTGGTGGCTGTACATGCAGGGTGCGTAATGGACTTCTGCGCAGCTCGACCCCTCTTACGTTAATCCTATGTTTATCCTTTATCGCATGTCCACTCCTCCATCCGTATGTTCGCAGGAACGAAAGCCGATTTATGGAACACGGTATCGCCGAAAATGGCCCAGCGAGTTTTTGCCGGGATGCTCAACGAGTCCCTATCGATCATCGCTACTCGTTTCATTCATGTGAGAGCTCACGGGCACCGAAGCCAGCTTTTATAATCGTGTTAGCTACGGCATACGCTCGTTCGAATTCGGACTTGGCCACTCGCCCGTTAATCCCAGTGACGTACCAGCTGGGGGTCCGGGATAAAGAAAAACAATTAGTCGAAACCTGCCTAAGATTTTTCAGTCTACGATAACGAGAAAGTAATGGTATATTATGACACAAGGGAGGAAAGTGCATACGCTATTTTTTCCCGACTATGCTAAAAAGTGGTCATATTTCTATGCCTGCACCGGCAATGGAAAGTGGCCGATTCTTGACGAGCTGGGGGAAAAGTTTCACTTTTCCTCCCGTTTTACATTTAGTAATGTACTAATTTTATGCCTGTAGCGTGGCTAGAGCGTACAAAAAAAATAGCTAGCGTGTTAAAAAAAGTAACGAGTGTGATCTGCGCATGCGCAGTATTTTTCTCGCACGCCTTATTATAAAGCGCCACTTTCGCCACGCGTTGTAGGCACGAAAAGTGGAACTTTTTGTGCACGTGTTACAAAGACGAATTTAAAATAAAATAAAAAATACCGGAATATACTCTATGTTCGTAGGGTCGTCCGAGTTTAGCGAGATCGGAGCAGTTTTGGGCGGACGCCTTCAACGTCTTGTGCTGTTCGGCCTATCTCGCCCTGTCGGCCAGCCTCGACGCCGACGAGTTGATTGGATTACGCACGAGCAAGCTCTCCGTGGCTATGAGGGACATCCACGCCAAATGTGGCGAATTACTCGTATGCCTGCTGTTGCGAGGCACTCCGCTACGTGTACTATATCAGGTTCTCCGCACACGTTGTTTCAGTGAGCCGCGCCCGATTAACTCCGCATTAATGAGGCTCATCTTTTTCTCGATAATTGCAGGCTTGCCGGAATGGACTGGAAAACATGACGATTCTGCAGCAACGATGCGGACCTGCGCCGTGGCTCCTGATATGCGCACCCAAACTTCTCGGGGGCTCCTTGACTTCCGGCAACTGTGCAAAGTCGTTGCCCGAGAGGGCGCAGCTCATTCTCGAGGTCAACGTCCTCAGATCTCAGCCGCAACCGAACTGGACCCAATTGTTAAAAGTATTGGCCGATGACTCGTTTAGCAAAAAAAAATTTCCTAACGCCTCCTAACAAGAACTTCCTTTCTACATCCGTCTATACAATAAATTATTTTTTTAACTATATTGTAGGTACTTTCGATGAATGAGTGCGCGGTAGCTCGGATGCTGCTGAGCACGTTGGTGCACCGATGCGCCGGTTACACGGAAAGTTCAAGTTCAACGAGGTCAAATGCGAGGGAGGAAGCCGAGGGTTGCGGAGGATTTTTGTGCACGAGCTCCGCATGCGACAGATCGGCTAGCAACAGTGGGCATCCGTCGTCGCTATACCTGTACAGCGTCGCGTACATATCAGTCAATACCTTCATGGATTCGTTACACGTCATTGTACCGGCTATGAAACACGATGCAAATTGGTCGAATTATCTCGACAGACAGCAGGTAACGTGTGACGAAAATTCGAACGACGATTTTACTCGATTGGATACAGTTATGCATCCGTTTAATTAAGCGTTCTACGCTCGGTGTGGGCGTTGACACGAGCATTGACGAAGCTGTGGAGCACGGCAATCGCTGTTCAGCTCTCCCTGCAAGGAAGGTAGGGATGAAGAGGGATTATTCCTACAGGGGGGTAGGGCGAAGGAACTTTACTGCCGGCAGATTTACGACCCATTGAAAATCGAAGGAAAGGCGACCAGTTCGCACTTGTAAAAAATTTGTTGACTTGTCCATGTAACATTAATTATTGTGGGAATTAAGAAATTTCCGAGGGAAATATCCGGTATACATAATTTTATGATAAAGGATGATTTACCGAGGACCACACCAAAGAGGTAAAGGTTCACGAGGTACAGGACAGTTTATTCAGTAATAAAATAGCGTAGAGTAATAAAAGAAAAGTTTGAGACATGGGTTTTAACGAGTGTCTTAGTTTAACACAATCCCGTTGAATCGTCGGGTTCAATTTACAAGTATTTGGTTCCCTACTTAACTGATTTTACAATAGCGAAAGGAAGAATAGGCGAGCAGTTCACACTTGTAAGAATTTGTAGCGTTGTTGAAATGATTGATTAGAGACCTTATTCTTGGATAGAAGAAATATAAAAAAAAATTGTATATTACATTTTGTTATATATTAAATTTCTCTTAAATATTACATTTGATTTTAATATTAAAATCTTTTTTCAATATTTAAATTTATACGCAACTTTCATTACCGTCGGCCGTTCTTGATTATCGTCAGGTATGGAATCAAGCTAGACCACCCTGGTTGAATGCTCTTCTGTCGCCCCTCCACGGCATGATAGTTCCGATCGTCGAGACGCTTCTCGATGCAGTAAAGGTAAAACAACGCTGCGATGCTGATTGTTGTAACAGCCTCCTGGAAACGTAGAGACCGTGTAATATCCGGTTATATTTTTTGTTGCAGACGGGTGCGAGCATTTATCAAGCGATGTCGTTGACTCTGGCCTGCCTGACGGAGCTGTATGTCTGCGCGCCCCTCGGAGTTCTCCGTGCGGGTTTCGCCTTGAACGACAATCTACCTGCGCACTGTCACCCCATAGGCGGCTCGGTTCTTCTGCAACTCTTCTGCGCCTCCTTGTACTCGGCTCTCCTGGAGGTTTCCATTTCCGGCGACGCCGTCGAGACGCTGCCGGAGACACGAGCAACCCGACAGAGTTCGACGGAAGCCGCGTCGGAGCCGAGCTCGTTCGATCCGCGGAACAGATTCGCCTCGGCGACCGCTCTGGCCGAAGCTCTCTGCAGCATCGACGAGGACAACAAGCACACCGACCAGATCGACTCTCTTCTGAACCTCATCGAGGACTGGTAGCATCGGACATTTTTTTTTATTTTCTGTCGTCGATCGCTGTCTAAGATAATTCACAATTTCAGGATAAAATTGCACGACTCGAGCGAGGACAGAGCCGAACTGTACTCCAACCCCGCGGTCATCGAGACTTACACCGACCAACTCTTGTTCACCGATGTCGGCCGACGATCTCTCAAGGCATGCAACGAGCGCACCGGTGCTGGGATTGTTACAAAAATTCGCTGAATAAAATGTGAAACATTTTTAGGTAGCGCACGAGTTTCTGATCCGCTCTTCGGATCGGGTGCTCAAGCATTTGGAACGGAGTGAGACGAACCCCGACGAGGATTTCGGTGACGCGAGCGATGTTTTTGTAGCTTCGAAACCGCTTCCCTACGTTATGTTTCATATAGAGGAAGCCGCTTTTGATCAGGTTGGGATGATCGTCGTGCGTCTCTCGAGATCCAGCGAGAGTTCTCATCGCTTTCCATACGATGTGTTTTAGTTTTTGATCAATTTCGACGAGGCCAATTGGCAAGCTATACTGAAGACTCCGCTGTCGGGAACTGTCGAACGGGCTCGAGCGCAGATACTTATGCGACCGGAATTCAAGAATTTCGAAGAGCTCACACTCGATCAGAAGGAGGTCGTCAGATCTATGAAGCAACTCTCCTCCGTCGGGCGATCCGCACGTTTTCGATAGGTCATATTTTTTTATTTGGCACATTTATTGACAAAACAATGTATCAGAATATATGACGATCCATCGTACCGGTGTAGGATTCGATGGATACAACGAATAACGTCGGGAGTCGTTGGAACAAGCTGACACGAAATAAGGTTCGATGAATAAATATGACTCGACCAACAGAGTTTTACACTAGTACTACTGTTTATTATTCGCTACCGCAGTTTTCTTTCTCGATTACCTGCATTGCATTGTGAGACGAGACAAGCCAAAGAAACGGTCATGCCGTTGAGCGACGGAACCGACGTTTCAATTTAAACGGAGAGATCCTTTGCGTACGATATTCCGGAAAAAGAAACCCTTAGGCCAGTTGCCTCATGTTAAACCGTTGCGCTCTATGAAACTCCAGCTGCCTGGAGTGAATACATTTTTCGGTACGGTGGCGAGAATCGACTTTTTTTTTAGAAAGATCCATACTGCTCTGCGCGAAACGAATTTCTAGGGTATCGACGTTTCTTTTTTTTTTTTAGTTTGTAGCTTCATCGTTTAACACATTTAAATTGGTTCGACGCTTGTCGCATGTAATATACACATATACATAAAGGAAGCCAATTTCGGGTACGAAAATGATTAAATCGGTCAACGTCGTGATTAGTTATCGTCGAAGGCTGACGGATTGTCGCCCGGTCGCGTCAAGATTCTCGTCTGAAACAGAAAAAAGTATTGCCATGAATTCTTAGTCTAATTCTAAAAAAAATTTGCACGTGGCCTCCTTATTTATTACCATTTTGCGCATAGCTTTCTCGACAGTTCGTTGATCGATTGTGGCTTTCTCGTAGAGGAAGCTATGTGCGAAATTGAAATAAATGAGCAATCCATGTGCGAACTACTTTGCCCTTTTTTCGTAACATAAAAAAATGTCTGCATCTCATAGAATCGAAAGCCAAAAGTTCCCGCAAAATTTATTGTACAAAATTGCTAAATTCAAATTTGGAAAATCTTACATCTTAGAATGCGAAAATGGAATAAAAAACGGATCATTGAATGAACACCGTAATGAAATCAACCGATCATTGATCGAAATATCGTCGAGGTTCCGTGACGGATGTAATTTATTACAGCGCCACCGCGTTAATTGTCTCCAGTATTTTTAATATTTCACGCAACATGACTCAAGACCCGACGACGTCTAAAAATACACGACGAGCAATATTATTCACACCCTTAAAATATTTACTGATTGCTACAGTCAATTTACGCGAGACCGGGGTAATTTAACAATTTGTCACCGTTGCTGCGACAGACTTGGCCCTTGGAGAAATGTTTGGCCGCTAAACACGCCGAGTTTCGTTGGATAATTTACCCTCATTTGTATCGCACCCTTGTGCCTCGGGGAGGAACGTAAGGGGGTTCCCCCACCGTTATATTATCGGGAGGCGAAGTCATCGCGCCGCTTTAATATACCGCCACTCCCAATTCAACATTGTAATACATTAAATAAATAAAAAATAATTAGAACATAAAAATACGGCACATTTACATCTTTACCAGATAGCAACTCTAACGGATAATAACCCTACCAAAAAAACCCAGCTCTAACAACTCTACCACATAACAACTCTACCGAAATTGAAATAAAACTCTACCACAACACAAGGCTACCGTCTAGCCTTGTATTACGGTAGAGTTTCATTCCGGTAGAATTGTATTTCAAGTCCGGTAGAGTTTTTTTTAACTTTCTGGTAGAGATTTTGGTAGAGTTCTAATAAGGTAGAGTTGTTATCTGGTAGAGTTGTAAGTGGCAAAGATGTAAATGTGCCAAAAATACAATGTCGATGTACTTACCGGAACGGGTGGACCCGATCGACCGAATCGCAGACGCAGGGAGGGCGACCGCTGAGACTTCCGGATCATGAGGTGTTCGAGGGGTGTTGCAACCAATCCGGTGTTCTCCACTGAGTTGCGTCTCAGCAATATTCTGTACAACTCCCGCAGATTCTCCAGATTTCTGTCGGCTGCCTCGTCTGGCAAATGTCGTTAATATTAATTTCGATTTTGAGTACTCGGAAAAAAAAAACATTTCTTCGAGTTTCGGTGCTTTTCTCTCATTCTGACAAAGTCAGTTTGACGAGCACGAGCGTTAAAAAAAACTGTTTATAACGCCGCGCGTTTATATCCTCCTTTACGATAAGTGGCCGGGGAGGAGTCTCACAAACGTTGGACCATGCAATGAACGTTTATGAGCCTGGTCGTAAAAAAGTGTCCGAGTAGCACGCACTTGTGGCATACGCCTAAAAATATTTGGGTTAATAGGCTCGTTTGCCCCCGGACATGCGAGATACTTTATCGTTATTAGGCCATAATATACAATATTAATCGAACTTTCTTTTCACGTACAGCCAAGTCCCGGAAGCAATTTTCGAGACTCGATCCGGCGTGAAAAATATTAATTTCTACCTTGATGTACTGTTAATTAGAAATAAAAACTGTATACATTTTTTTTACGTAAATTAAAAAAGTGACACTAAATGCAAACAGTAAACTGCGTATTCACCACCTATTCATTACAATTATTCACCTGTCGCAATGCCGTCGGGAGTTGGGACAGAGTAAAAAAATAAATAAAAAACATTGTATGACCTGGCAAAGTATAATAACGAACCTCCATAGTCCAGATAGCTCTCCGACCCAACGGCGATGCCAATCACGAGGAAGAGCATCAAGAAACTCGCGTAACTGTTGTTCATCTTCATTCTGCGAGAGTGCTTCTGCAATGAAAAAAAATATCCATTTATTAATATTAAGAAAAATGAAATAAAAAATAAAAATGCAAAGTGTTTCATAATATTCATTATTCTTCGATATTCCGTAATATTTTTATAATCTTTCTACACAGAATAACGGACGGATAGATGGGCGGTGATGCTGGTTGAGTATTATTATCGCCAGCCTTCGTCCTTCCGAATCTGCACTCAATCCCGTGTGGTTGGAGCGTTTGTATAAAATAATATCCATTTACTAATATATTAATGAGAAAATGAAGGATGAAATTAAAATGTTAAATGTCAAGTGCTTCATAATGTTCATTAGAGTCATCGATAATCCGTCAGATCATTGTAATTGTTGTAAATAAACTAATGGACCGATAGACGGGCGGCAATGGCAGTTGATTATTATTGTCCTTCCGGGTCTTCATTCGACCCCGTGCGCTCGGGGGGTTTATAAACAAAATATCCATTTATTAATGCATTCATTTAATATAAAAAGTAAGCACGGAAGTGGGCGAAGATATAAGTGAATGGAAAGAATGAAAAATCTAGACAGTAAGTCGAAATCTAATTACCAACGAAACCAAAGCTTGTACAGTGTATACGTAAAACGTGTGTTATACTCTAAAGCCATAAAAAGTAAGAATGGTCAAATAAACAATAAAAAAAATAATTTATTAACATAATTATTAATATATTTATTAAAATATTAACAAAATACGAGTGAAGAACTTAAAATGAAAAGTGTTTCATAATGTCCATTAGAGTCATCAATATCACGTTCGATTATTATAATTTTTCTGCACAAAGTAACCGACGGATAGATGGGCGGTGATGCTGGTTGAGTATTATTGTCGGCAGCCTTCGTCCTCCCGAGTCTGCACTCAGCCCCGTGCTGTCGGAGCGTTTATTGTTCCACTGGATACTGGTGCCGGCATTATATAATACTCGAAGCTAATACAATCGATAGGAAATAATATATTCACAAACTGGCTCGATGGACCGTACAATTGGAGCTTTTGTCAAGAGGTTGCTGTTGCGTCATAATTCACTCGTTCTCCATCATTTACTCCGTACCTCCATCGCCACGTTATTGCCGTTGCAGTTTTCCCTATTTTCACAGTTTTCCGCCCACGATTCTCCGGGCAAACGTTGCATAGCACTTGAATGTTATGTTCGATAATTCACCCTTTGGCTCGTCTGGCCACAATGGCCGGATGTTCCAGTGATCAACGAACTTCGTCCTTTAATCCGCCCGATACTCCCGATAACAAAGTTGTAATTCTCTACCTTCCGCTGCAGCTCTCCCGATTTTTAGACTTTTCCTCCCATGTTGGCTCGCACTTTTATTTTTTAATATAGATAACAAAGTTGTAGAATCGAATAGAATTTCTTTTCCACTGTATGGCTTTTGCCTTTCAAACCCCCCCCCCCTCCCCCCCCCAAGATTTTCTCTCCTTTCACACTAACCCAGATAGGCAAGCGCAACATATGCTGCACATGTCGTAAATGTTGCGTCAAAATTGCTACTTTTACATAATCATAATACATAATATACTCAAATACATAATCATAATCATAATCATAAAATACATAGATATCATAATCATAATCATAAAATACATAGATATCATAATCATAATCATAAAATCTGTTTTACCATAACAAAGTTGTAATTCTCTATACGTTCCTCCATCGCCGCGTCATTGCCGCGGTAATTTAGCCGATTTTTGTAGTTTTGCACCCATGTTGGATCGCGCTTGACTTTTTTGCTCGCAATTTCGCCGACTGGCCCGATAGTCTCGATAACAAAGTTGTGATTCTCTACGTTCCTCCATCGCCGCGTCATTGCCGCTGAAGTTTTTCCGATTTTTGTAGTTGGCCTCCCATATTGGATCGCGCTTGACTTTTTGCTCGCAATTTCGCCGACTGGCCCGATACTCCCGATAACAAAGTTGTGACTCTCTTCGTTCCTAAATCTACTCGTAAGCCGGTAGGCGGTCTAGACTTAGCCTACTCGGCTAGAATTTTAGCTTAGCCGGGTAGGCTAAGTCTGACGCTTGTGCGTACTTTTTTTTTCTTTTCGCTTCTTTTTTTCTTTCGAATTTTTCTTTTCTGTTCATTATATTTTTGTTGTATTCGCTTCGCATTTTCTCTATAATTCTTCTTTTCGGTTCGTTATATTTCTACTATATGCGCTTCGTACTTTCTTGTGAATTTTTCTCTCTGGTTTATTATATTTTTATTATATTTTACATTGTTTTTTGTATTCGTTTTACTGTATTTCCTGCATCATTGTATTTCTGCAACGCTATTGTTGCTCGGTTCTCTTAGGGGACTTCGGTCGCAGAGAACAAAATAAACGTTTCTTTCTCTCTCTCGTCATAGCCGCTGTTTTCCCGATTTTTACAGTTTTCCTCCCATGTTGGATCGCGCTTGAATTTTTCGCTCGCAACTCCACCGACCGGCTCGTCGGGCCGCGGCGGATCGACGAAAACTTCGTCCGCTAATTCTGCCGACACTACCGATAACAAGTTTGTTGCATTTCAGAATTATCGGGACGTTAGTGCCAAGTTCTGAGTTGCACGCCCGAGAAATGCCTCCGACACGGTACGAAAACTCTGCTGCCCTTCGTTCAATTACCATTTAGATGGAGGCCGCTCGTACACGGCAATAAACTTACCGGGAAGTACGGCGAAGAATAAAAATCTCCGCTGTAGGCTGAATAATTCATCATCGAATGATAAATTAATTCAGCCGCTAGTCGGCCGGCACGACCGGGCCGGAATAACGAGCGACGTGTGTACCCACAGCGTTCAAGGATAGTCGAGTTAATTACTCCCATTTCCTGCACCGGCTGCAGTATTTGAGGACTCCATCAGCATAGACAACTGGTCGAGCACTTTTTTTTTCGACTGCTCGTACGTATTGCGTAGGGGTGAGCGGGGCAAAACGGGATACTGAGAAAAGTAACGCAATTCTCCAATAACTTTTGGATGGTGGCGATGGTGGTACGTGGGGCAAAACGGGTTCGTTTTCCACAGCGTTCAAGGATAGTCGAGTTAATTACTCCCATTTCCTGCACCGGCTGCAGTATTTGAGGACTCCATCAGCATAGACAACTGGTCGAGCACTTTTTTTTTCGACTGCTCGTACGTATTGCGTAGGGGTGAGCGGGGCAAAACGGGATACCGAGAAAAGAAACGCAGTTCTCCAATAACTTTTGGATGGTGGCGATGGTGGTACGTGGGGCAAAACGGGTTCGTTTTCCACAGCGTTCAAGGATAGTCGAGTTAATTACTCCCATTTCCTGCACCGGCTGCAGTATTTGAGGACTCCATCAGCATAGACAACTGGTCGAGCACTTTTTTTTCGACTGCTCGTACGTATTGCGCAGGGGTGAGCGGGGCAAAACGGGATACCGAGAAAAGAAACGCAGTTCTCCAATAACTTTTGGATGGTGGCGATGGTGGTACGTGGGGCAAAACGGGTTCGTTTTCCACAGCGTTCAAGGATAGTCGAGTTAATTACTCCCATTTCCTGCACCGGCTGCAGTATTTGAGGACTCCATCAGCATAGACAACTGGTCGAGCACTTTTTTTTTCGACTGCTCGTACGTATTGCGTAGGGGTGAGCGGGGCAAAACGGGATACCGAGAAAAGAAACGCAGTTCTCCAATAACTTTTGGATGGTGGCGATGGTGGTACGTGGGGCAAAACGGGTTCGTTTTCCACAGCGTTCAAGGATAGTCGAGTTAATTACTCCCATTTCCTGCACCGGCTGCAGTATTTGAGGACTCCATCAGCATAGACAACTGGTCGAGCACTTTTTTTTTCGACTGCTCGTACGTATTGCGTAGGGGTGAGCGGGGCAAAACGGGATACTGAGAAAAGTAACGCAATTCTCCAATAACTTTTGGATGGTGGCGATGGTGGTACGTGGGGCAAAACGGGTTCGTTTTCCACAGCGTTCAAGGATAGTCGAGTTAATTACTCCCATTTCCTGCACCGGCTGCAGTATTTGAGGACTCCATCAGCATAGACAACTGGTCGAGCACTTTTTTTTTTACTGCTCGTACGTATTGCGTAGGGGGTGAGCGGGGCAAAACGGGATACCGAGAAAAGAAACGCAGTTCTCCAATAACTTTTGGATGGTGGCGATGGTGGTACGTGGGGCAAAACGGGTTCGTTTTCCACAGCGTTCAAGGATAGTCGAGTTAATTACTCCCATTTCCTGCACCGGCTGCAGTATTTGAGGACTCCATCAGCATAGACAACTGGTCGAGCACTTTTTTTTTCGACTGCTCGTACGTATTGCGTAGGGGTGAGCGGGGCAAAACGGGATACTGAGAAAAGAAACGCAGTTCTCCAATAACTTTTGGATGGTGGCGATGGTGGTACGTGGGGCAAAACGGGTTCGTTTTCCACAGCGTTCAAGGATAGTCGAGTTAATTACTCCCATTTCCTTGCACCGGTTGCAGTATTTGAGGACTCCATCAGCATAGACAACTGGTCGAGCACTTTTTTTTCGACTGCTCGTACGTATTGCGTAGGGGGTGAGCGGGGCAAAATGGCACACCGGGGCAAAACGGGATACCGAGAAAAAAAAACGCAATTCTCCAACAACTTTTAGATGGTGGCGATGGTGGTACATGGGGTAAAACGGGTTCGAAAGTCCGGATGTATCGTTGGGACAAAATGGGGCATCCAAGAGTTATTGGAAAATTGCGTTTTACCCTCACTGTTCCGTTTTGCCCCGCTGTGCCATTTTGCCCCGTTTCGATGTTTTAAAAGAATAAGTATGTGTCTGAAGTATTTGAGAAACATTTCATTGGAACATCTTTATCGAATATTTCAAAATATTATTTTCATATGTATCAGAAATGTTTCGTTAGATTTGAAAGATTGAAAGAATTTCTAAAATGACTTCAAAATATCGCGTGTCTAGCCGAGGTCTTTTTCAGACGGCAACTTTTTTTTCTCAATATTTTCCTGAAATATTTGACGAGTCTCTCCTGATCGAGTACTTTTTTCAAACAGTTCGTATTGCTTACGGCATTTACTATTGCAGTAAGCTTTACTGTATTACTATTTATATATATATATATTTTTTTTTGGGGATTTTCCTTGCTCCAATGGACCGTCCGTTTTCGCGTTATTACCGGCGCATCTGGCAGTGCCGTCGGGCGTCTACGAGACAAAAATTGAGCGCGAGACCGGGAACGAGTAAACGGACAGCGGTGTACGACAAGTAGACGAGAACACGTAAATTTTAATAATGCCCGACGGTACGCCCGACTACGGTACACATACTGTAGATTTATGGCTCTTTTTCGTCGTACAGTGAGGAAGTTGCAGGGGACGCGATTTTTCATGACTTCAACGTTACGTGGTAATTCGAGCTCGGGTCATAATGTGCGACATTTCTGGACCGGTGGACCGTGGCCGAACTCCATGAAAGTCCGAACATGTTTTTGCTTTCGTTTTTTTTTTCTTCTCATCCACTGAAGAGAATGTTCCGCTAATGGCAAACATGGAAGCAATATGCTATCTCGCCTCTGGGGCAGATTTGCATTGAATATTATTGGGCCGGGGAAGATATGAGGGAAAGATTCGCAATCAGCGATTAAAAACTTTTTTTTTTTAAGGATTTTAAAAAATTTAGGACAGTTATCATTTTTTAATTTGAAATAAACATGTAATAGAGACGATTAATTAGAGACTTTGTAAAATTTAGGTGCACATGTGCGAACTACACCAGTTCCGCCCGTCCAAGCAAGTAGTATCAGTAAAGCGTCGACTCTCTTTCATATTCGTAATCAGCGATAAATAACATTTTATATTTTTTTAAAGTAGAATAGGTATGATTTTTCAATTTGACACAAACATTAATACAATCAATTATTAATAGTTTGTTGAATTTATGTACTCGCGTGTGAACCGCACCGGTTCCCTCTGGAGAAGAAAGTAGTATAGATAACGACCACCGAGCAAGTAGTATAAGTAAAGGCTTGACTCTCTTTCATATTCGTAATCAGCGATAAACAACATTTTCTATTTAAAAAAAAAATGTTTAAGGAGTAATTTTTTAAGTTATAATTTTTTGATTTGACACTAATATTAATACGATAAATTATTAATACTTTGTCGAATTTATGTGCTCGCGTGTAAACCGCACCGGTTCCCTCTGTCCTAGCCCGTAGTATAAATAACGGCCGCCGAGCAAGTAGTATAAGTAAACGCCTGACTGTCTCTCTCGGATTCGCAATCAGCGGTAAAAATCTTTTTTTTTTAAGCATTTTTTAAATGCAAGACAGGTATAATTTTTCCATTTGAAACAAACATGTGAGAGGGACGATTAATACTTTGTCGAAATTATGATTGTCCGAGCACGTAGTGTAAATAACGGCCGCCGAGCAAGTAATATAAGTAAACACCACACTCTCTATCAGATGCCTAATCAGCGATATATAACTTTTCTTTTTTTTTTTAGAATTTTCTTTTATCTAATTATAAAATGTATAATTTTTCAATTTGAAACACACTTTGAAATCGAAGTGAAACAATCTTACACTTTGTTTAATTTCCGTGCTCGTGTGTGAAGCACACCGATTCTCTTCATCCAAGGAAGTAGTAGAGATAACGACCCCCAAACAAGTAGTACAAGTAAACGCTTGACTCTGTCTCAGATTCGTAATCAGCGATAAAGAACTTTTCCATTTTTTTAAAAAGTAGAACATGTATAATTTTTTTATTTGAAACAAACATGTAAGAGAAACAATTAATACTTTGTCCAATTTACGTTCCCGTGCGGACCACGCCGGTTCTCTCCGTCGAAGCAAGTCGTACAGACGAAGATCACCGGGCAAGTAGTATAAGTAAACTCCTGACTCTCCCTACAGGCAGTACTTCAATTTTTGCATTCTCCATTAAGGCCCCCATTGCGCCGTCCCGCTGTCCCATGAGTGTAAAGAAAAAAGAATTACAAGATCTCTTTCGTTTCAATAAAAATAAAACCGAACGGCAGAGGCGAAAGATTACCACGGAGATAGTTTATCGACCGACTCGTCCCTTTAAATAGGACTCGATGACTTTGAACCGCCATCGCCAAATTTGCCGAACGCTGTCCTCCTCTAGCCGGAAAAGGTTGAAGAAAAAAAAAGAACGTACACGCTACATGCCACAACGACGGAGAGACCCGTGGCCAAGACCGAGGTTGTTGCGTCAAGTTTGTCAACTGTGGAGTGACGCGATTGCGGGCTCTTTTCACCTGTAACGGTCTGTAATTTGCGTGCTCAGCCGTGCCGGCGAAACCCGGACACACGCCCTCAGAAGAGGACCCCACGGGGGCAAAGCAATCCCCTTCCTACGTCCCTCTATACTCCCGAACCGATCCACTGTACTTTAATACTTTCCCGCTAAAAATAGATACTTTCTAGCCGAAACCAAGATTTTTTTTCAATATAAATCTGATCAGTATCTACGATGCAGGCAACACATATATAAGGACAAAATATAGACGGTTTAGCGGGTATTTATTGCCGTATCGATGATCGCTGGAAAATTGTGCTATTCTTTTTGAGTTTATAAAACGCCATATCCGTGGCAATTTTAAGATCTCCGCCTGTCGACGCCACTTTGCCCGGAAGCCTGGATAACCGAAGGTGCGCGGTAATACCACTCGAGTAGCGCATAAAATAAGCATAAACGGGGTCCGCTGTGGCACTATACGTAATATACAAGAAACGCAACGGATCATCCGATTGAGAGAGTACCGTAGATGCAACTCGAATTAATAACATATTGGCGACAATTTTCAAACAATATTTTTTAGTTAGACTTACCAAAGTCGAGCGAAAGCGATGATAAACTCGAGTCCGAGAGTCGTGCGTCTTTCGGTGTGTGCGCGGCCGGCGAAATCAACGACACTGCTGCAGTCCCTCGGCTGGTCGAACGAAGGATCGGCGATCGGTTGGCGAATTGTGTTTGAAAAACTTTATATCGTGTAGGAGCCCCCGCGTTACGCTTACGACGGTATAATGATGCCAAGTGTGTCGACGGAGAGCGTCGCTTTATATATATATGGGAGAGCGCGGAGGTGATATGATGTGCGCGGGTCTGGAGGGTGGGCGCACAGGTGGCTGCTTTGAAGTACGCGGTCACCGGGCGCAAGCGCCCTCCGCCTCCTTCCACTCTCTCTCGGTCCATCCTCGACGCGTGCTCTCCCTCTTCGCCTCTCTTTCGCGGTATCTTCATTTTTTTTTGTGTTCACTCACTCGCTCATTCGCTCTATATATCTCCCTCTATTCACCCTCCGCTCTTTTACGACTGCTGCCCTCGCCGTTATGGAATACACGAACCATCTTCATTACGAAATCTTTCCGAGCCCGCACGAGACACACACACACACACAGCCACGGAGCCGGAATTACTATATCAGAATCACGGGAGAGGCGCGTGCAGGACTCTTTGTACTAACGAGATGGACCCCGCCGTCTTTCGCTGCTTCTTTTTCCTCGCTGCCCAATCTTGCGTGGGCTGCAGCGCCCTCCTCGTCACCGGTTCTCGATCACTCGGTCGTTACCGAATCCTCGGCGCCCTTCATTTTCTCTCCGGGTACCTATCTTCTCGCTAACTACACGTCGTCGCCGCGTTTTCATCATTTTCTTTCCTTTCACCCGGTGATTATTCACATCTACCCTCATTTATACCTGGTGAGCAAAATTATCGTTCCCCCGCCCTTCCGAGAATACATCTTGTGTTAACGCATGTGTCTCTGATGCCACGTTCTACGACGATACGGCATCCGCATAACCTCACTCAATTGCGATGCCCCATTATGCGGGCGAATGTTCGGACGAACGATCGTTCCGTTGCGGATGAGGTCAGACGGCAGCGCGAAGGGTTCCACGACACGTTTCGCGAGATTTTTCGTGCCACCTCGGCGAGTCAACGGGGGACACTCTCTCAAAATTAATGCGGCGTTAAGTTAACTCGCAGGTTCGTTTCCTCGCGGGATTTATACGTCAAAATTTATGACGATAAATAAGTTTACGCGGTCGAGGACGGCTGTCCGGTTGTATAAAATTATTATCCGCGCTAAGATACGCTGAGAGTCGCGCCCGGTACGTGTAACAGTCATTTGATATTCCTCTGTGCTCCACCTGCTTCCCACGTTGCACTAATTACTCGCACCGGTGTCCAGTCCAAGTTAGAGAGGAAAAATTGCCAATGGCGGACAGAGGCCAGTGTCGACGTCTCCTCGCAGCTGGCCAGTCCGTATATAAACGGACGAAATGGTCGTTTTCGTTTCTTGTATTCGTGCTTTTCTATGAATATTTTACGACCGAGTAAAATCAATGCCCCGCGTATTTGGTTTTGATGCAGATATTATGAAGGATGTTTGGGCCTAAACGCGTTTCTGTCAATCGCTATAAAACTTTGCTACTTTTCAGGTAAAGCCACGCTGAATTTTTTGTCTATGTAGCTTTTTTTAGTAATGCGTGTACGAAGCTGCATAAGGTAGCGTGTGAACGTTTCGGAAACCGGTTGGTAACGACAGAACGTAGCTATTTTCTCCGCCTATTTCTGTTACATTCGAGTAAAAAAGCTACCCCCAGATAGAAAAACGTGCCGTCAAACGGGTATCGTTTGACGGCACGAAACGGTGGCGGTACCATTGGTACCGCCACCGTTTCGTCGCCGTGCCGTCATTTTTCTATCTGGGCCACAGCGAAGAGCATACTATCAGACAGATTGTGTCAAAATTTCACGGAGATCCACGATTTAGTTTCTGAGATAAATTCAATAAACGAAAGACTCTATCTCTGTCTAGTCGCTTGCTTTGTCTTCTCGCACACCGACCAACGCTTTCCGCGGAGCCCCCCTTCGGTACAAATATCCTTAATTATATACTTAATCTTTGCTAACTATATTGATCACGAAATGTCAAACGACCGTTCTTTTTGAAACTTCGATCAAGAACTCCAGTCATCTCGTCAACCGATAATCTTTATGTTATTCATGCGTCATACCGAGCTATTCCCGTCATCTACGTAATATCGTGTCTCAGTCAATTCTCATCTCTGAATTAGTCACAATATATATTGTCGTATTGATAAGAAAATTATTGAAAAATTCATTTCACAATTCGTTTATCCGCCTCGTACAATATACGTGAGTGATGTGCCTACAGTCCGTACTCAACCCGCCACGGCTGTTTTCCTACACTTCGAAATAATTCATCAAATTCGTTGGGCTCAAGTTCTGAGGCTGCGTGTATGTTTAATGACTCAAGGGGCGCATGAATTTCCAATGTTTCGATTAACTACGTGCCTATTATAAATAGTACACGCGCTTCCAACAACATCCCAGATAGAAAAACGTGCCGCCAAACGTGTATCGTACCATTGGTACCGCCACCGTACCGTTGCCGTGCCGTCATTTTTCTATCTGGGATTGTTTAAATCGTCGACCTAGATATATTCAAAAATATTATCGGTACATTTTTTCTGGGATCGGCTTCATCGATTTTTAGGTTATAACTCACTGTATGCGATTTGCCATTCCACACTTCCGTGTCATTATTACGCTGGCAATACTACGCGTCCAGTGCCGCGATCTGTGAAATCCAAGTCGAGTGACAACATTTCCATTTGTTGAGTGTACGAGTGGAGCATGATGAGACCACTCGTCGATCACGCCCTCGAACAGCCATCAAGAATTTATATTTTATATGAGGACATGGGACTTCTGCCGTTGGGGACGGATCGAGTGAGGGTGTCCGGTTACTCGCTGTACTGCGGGCTCGGCAAACAATCGACTCGACGTCCCACTCGATTGCAAAAATGCTGGCGCCATCGCTAATGTTAAAATAAACATATCTGCAAGAGTGGCCGAGCACAATAAATGTCCGCTAGATAATAGAAGAAGTGTGCGCCAAGTGTTCTTTGTTACCGACGCGTACACACATCGTTCGCCTCCTTCTTTCTTTCAAGCTTCATCACTCATGGACGTAGTCACAGTCTTTTATTTTAATAATAAATATATAACCAAGTAATATGCCCAAAGTTTGATCTTATTGAGCTACTGACTGCGCTGTTGCTTTGTGGTAAAAATAAGACAAAAAAAAGTATAGCATCTTTATTTTTGGAGACACAATCGCCTTCATCGCTTTGACGATGCCAACTCGACATATAGCGTGAAAGAAGCCATCGCTTTTACGTAAAACGACGAGTATTATATATTCTCTATCGGTCAACTCGTATCGACTGGACACATAGATGTACGTCTATACAGTAGAGATAAACTATTCGTACAGAGGTGCGGAATTTGAACAAGAGGAAGGTGGTCGATGCTTCTACAGAGCAAGTCGTACAAGGGAGCGATATGAACCCCGCATGGAACTGATGCAGAGTTTGTAGACCGGGGAAACCGTTTGAACCATCGATTTTATCAACTTCATCAAACTTTGCCTATTCGAGCTTAATCACGGTCGACGAATAAATACGGGGATGCGCGGGGACTGCACAGAACGGCAGGGTAATAGAGAACAAAACGCTTCAACTACGATCCCGCTCGACGAACGAGTCGTTCTCCAAACAGCATCCTTTCCACAGAGCTCCCTTGCATCAGGTTCTAGAGTCACTTCCGGTCAAAAAAATGAGATATTCGAAACCGGAAGCGACGTATTTCCGTTACGTCACATCCGATAAAAAAATTGAAAGATTTTCTTGGTGCAGAGCCAACTGGTGGTATGATGTTGCACGCTCACTGTCTCGGTATAAAATCTTTGTTGCCGTGGTGTCGTCGTTTTCGGACTTCATTCGATGTACTGCCGAGCTAACTCCCCGCATGATCAATACAGAGGTTTCTTGATACCGAGCTAAGTTCGCGATCGAGCATTTCTCAATTTCTAGTTTCAGCAGCGTCCGCAGCTAGCGTTGTTGTTCTCGCAACAGAAACAGCGAAATATCTACCTTACCGGCAGTTGCTATTTTTCGAACAACCCCGTAGCGCACACTTAGTCGAGACACGCTTTTCCTGCACGTTCTTGGGAGAGAATTCGCGCTTATTATGCGTTCGTGGGGTAGTAAGATCAGACGTACTGTTTCGGATAATTTATTCATGTAGACTCACTTATAAACTATACAAGTTTCGGTTTTACTCTTAGTTTGCGCTGTTCTCGTAATACACATCTATGCTGTAACAGGATAATACTGAATCTACGCAAGACAGCATCACCTCTCTCTCAATCGACATACTCTAATTATAATTTCAGAGCACGTAGTAGTGTAGAATCGGGCTCGAGTCGAGCGACCGCCAACATCAGATCATTTACCGTTACATCTATCCACAGCATCGTACGTTGCATCAAACCCGTTGATGCCTTCTCAGTCAACATTTCTGTAAATAACAATAACAATAAAGATAACATAGAGTCCGACGAATCTTCGTCTAGTCGATCTTTCGCTAGGAAACGTTACGATACATGCGATGATATACGTGCAGTTTAATCGACACGGTGATTAACAGATAAACTTTTTACTTCGCAGTTGTCTTTACGACAAAAGCTCGGTAACGACCAAGCACCTGATCTGGTTAGTTTACTAAAACATAAATCACGATACATAAGTTGCATAGAACAATTGTGCAAGACGAAGAACGATCACTGATTAGTGTACAAAGATCTAATTAGTAGATAGATTTTTGGCATCGAGGGTAGACAGGCATGCATCATGCGAATAACTCACGCAACACGATTAGCGTGCATGAATTAGTTTTACGATCGGGCACTCCATTATACGAGATCCTCATACGAGTCGGTGTCGCTGACGATCGAACATGCAGATCTATGACGTATAACTTCGTGTTCTACGTACACGATACGAAGAGTATTTGTGAAACCGGAACCCTGCTTCCATCCCGTAACGACAACGACCGAGTCGCCGCTCTTCAAAAATCCACGGCTCTTGCCGAAGTTTATACCAACTTGAACGCGCACGTCAACGTCCTTGATCCAGTCGGATAGAGGCGGGTCTGTAAAGCATGAAGGACATTAATTGCTGCGAGTCACGTTGGTGATCATCAAAAAACAATGGATTCAAATAATACAACGAAAAAGGACTTACCCGTGTAGTGGACGGGCAAAATTCCACGATAGAGATGAGCCTGGCGAGCTACCTGGCTAAAGCGTGTTACAGCGATTATCGGGCATCGTGGTCTGTACTTCGAGATCAAGTGGGCCGAACGACCGGACGTCGTGATGACTATTATCGCGTTGGCCAAACATTTGGCGGACGCCTCGACCGAGGCGATGGCAACGGCGTGTGTCGCGTCTATGGGAGGCAATGCCTTAGCCGAGAGATCGGAGAAGATTTGCTTCTGCCATATCGCCGCTTCGGCTTCCTTGCAGATATTCGCCATCGTGCGGACACACTCGAGAGGATACTCGCCCTTGGCCGTTTCTCCTGCAGATGTTGAATGGATTAAAATCGCCCTACAGTAAATCATCGTCAAAAAGATGGATTTTCGAAGCGTTCCACGTACCCGAGAGCATAACGCAATCGGCTCCGTCGAGAACCGCGTTGGCAACGTCCGAGGACTCGGCTCTGGTGGCTCGGGGCTTTTTCACCATAGACTCGAGCATTTGGGTCGCGCAGATGACCGGCTTTCCGACCTTGTTGCATCTGCTGATCATCGACTTCTGAGCAAGAAAAACCTTCTCCGGTGGAATTTCAATGCCGAGGTCACCGCGCGCCACCATTATGCCGTCGGAGGCTTCGATGATCTCGTCGAGATTCGTCATGCCCTGCTGATTCTCGATTTTCGAGATGATCTTTATGTTCTTGCCCTTGTCGCCGAGGATGGCGCGAATCTCGGTCAACGCCGCCGCGTTACGGATGAACGAAGCGAATATCATGTCGACCTCCTGATCGACGCCGAATTGCAGATCGGACTTGTCCTTCTCGGACACGGCTGGCAAATCGACCGGAACTCCCGGCAAATTGACGCCCTTGCGCGAGCCGAGAGTGCCGCCGTTCTCGACGGTGCATGTTACTTGTGTCGGCTCTGTGAAAGTTGTATTAAAGTTAATTTTGATCGTACAATACGAAGGTTCGATTCAGAGTAACGTGTACTCACTGATGTCGTTGACGATCAGCGAAATTAGACCGTCGTCGACGAAGACGCGATTTCCAACTTTCAGGACCTTCGAGATGTTTTCGTAATCGACCCAGACGGTCGTTGCGTTTCCCTTCTCGCTGAAAGCCTTGTCGGTCGTTAGCTTGAAGCTCTGACCCTTTACAAGTTCAACTTCGGCGGCTCCACCCTGCATCGACAAATGAAAAAAAAATTTCAAGAAACATTGACTATTAACGAAACATACTGTGTGTAAATTTTAAGCTTGATTGGTCGAGGCATTCTCGAGTTATAGCGGTTGGAGTTTTTCACGTCTGATACTCACACACACACACACATCCAGGCATTTTTTCTAAATACTATTTATATTATTTCATAATGAATATAAATATATAATTATATATAATATAATATATATATTTATATTTTTTATATCATATACATGATATAAAACGTATATATCATGATATACGTATAATATAAATATCATGGTATACATGATATTTATATTTTTTATATCATATACATGATATAAATATTATTGTTCGGTGTTTTGGAATTTCTGAGAATATCGAAAATCGACGTCTGGTGATCGAGTCTGTGCAGCAATGTGGGCGAAGCAATAGAGTTAATGAATACGACGAACGTAACTCACACCCTCGAGAAGACCGGTACGGATCTCGGGACCCTTGGTGTCGAGAGCGATGGCCACGGGAACGTTTACGCTGCTGCGCTCGGAAAGGTTCTTCTGGGCCTGTCGCACATTGGCGATCGTCTCGGCGTGATACTCGTGCGAACCATGAGAGAAGTTCATTCGGGCGATATTCATGCCGGTCTCGATCATCTTCTCGAGCATCTCGACGGAGCGGGAGGCCGGTCCGATGGTGCAGATTATACCAGACAGCCGAACGAAGGACGCCCGAGGGTCCACGTCGAGGGCGCACATGTGATCCAAATGGCTCTGGGCGTTCAGGGCCACAATGTTCGGTGTACCCGCCATCTGCGAAAACAATTCCGTTATCACAATTGCCGCTTACTGTTATGCAACAAGTCGCTATATAAAAAAATAAAATATACGCTATTGTACGACAATAAAGTAAACTTAAATAAAGTAAAGTAAAGTAAAGTAAAGTAAAGTAAAGTAAAGTGAAGTAAAGTAAAGTAAAAGAAAAATTTCTTCTACGATAGCCGTGACGCGTCGAGGCTGTTCCAAGGTCGTGCCTTGGAGTACGATTCAGCAATGCAGACGATCGTTTTCAATTACCATCTTGACAGTCGACTCAACGCAAGCTCTAATCTATGTGCACAACTTAAAATACAGAACTTCGCCTATGACACAAAATTTGCTATAAATTCGTAAAACAGGCGTGCTAACGAGCAGACTCGATACCGTCGACTGACGATACGTTGTCCGTTCGTTATCTACTTATAGCCATGCAATTTTTTTCCTCCCGTGTTCGTCGGCTGACGCATGCGAGAGCCGCTCCAGTCGGAAGTGCGGCGGGATCACTGATACCACTCGACCTTGACACGCCTTTGGAAACAAAAAGTTCGCGAAATAAAAATAGAAACAACTAAAAAATTATGAGGCGAAGCCAGGGGAGTCCAACGCGTCCGACCTTGCTCGTCATTGGAGCGTTGAAGATTCTACCAGCGAGCGTTGGGCTCGAGTTTAGAGGTCAACTCAGTCACAGATCTCTCGCTATCTACAAACTTGCGAGATATACATACGGTCTGCTAAATATCTCGCTATCTACGGTCTACAGGTGATTGAAATCTACGTTGCAGGTGAAGAACATCAATTAAAAAAAATAAAAAAATTAAATAAAAAAGTAAACAAATAAATGTGGCGGGTATCGACGTCGACAGGGCCTCGACAGTCGTCGGTGAGAGACCTTGCCGGATGGCGCTGGTAGCCTGGTGAGAGCTCGTCCTCGACAAAAATAAATTCGCGACGTGTAGGCACCGGCGTCTTGCCCTCTCGGGACACGTAATAGAAAATAATAAAAATAGCCGGGGAGCCAGTGAACGGGGGATCCGACGGTCGATGGATTTGTTGGTTACGATGATAATGATGTTGGCTACAAAATTTTACTACGCAATATCACAACCAAGGGGGGGGGGCGCTAATGAGACAAGCGATAGGGGATAAAAACACACAGACAATTCGTGATTGAAAAGGTGGTATGTTGGGTTACCTGATCGTCCGTGGTAATCCAGACCATTTTCGTATGCTGCGTAAATAAAGGGGCAAAAATACGTATTATTAGTGATCGTTTGTTGCGGCGTGCGCCGGTGCTGCTGCTGCTGCTGCTGGAGCGGTACTCTGGACGCGCGGACGCCTCGCGAGCAATGCGAGCTGCTCCTTTGTTCGCGCTAACGAAATATCTTTCGAGGATCAGACAGAATCGCGAATGCATCGGTAGACGGCGCGTACGACTATCCTCGCCCTGCGAACACCCGACTCCTCTCCACCGAGTGTCGGCGCATTGTTCGAAGCAAGTATCAGACGACAGTGAATCAGTCGACTTCTACCTGCGATAAAAGACGCTGATCGTAATAAAAAGAAAATTGAAAGACAGTAGTGGACGATACACTGTAAAAAAAAAAATTCGTATGAAATTTAATCTACTGGCGTTGCTGGAAGTTTCTATACGTAAACTGGTATATTAAAGACTTTGAAAATTCTTTACTTTTAATAATTTACATTAATTTTACTATAAAAGTACTTCAAATCAATATTGAGTTTAATTTAATTGTAAAAGTCCATTACTTTTTATGTATGTACATTAAGTATGTACTAGTTTTTGCATAAAAACTTTCTGTCCGATGCATTAAATTTACAATTTTTTTAACAGTTAATCGAGAGTCGATAAGATAATCCGGAAGATTAACCGGAAGTGCGTTATTCTTACCTACGAGGAGTTACGAAAATCCCACTGCCGTTGGGGTTTGCGAAAATTAAGTAGAAACAAAATAAAAATAAAGTAGAAAGAGTGTACCCGTTACCTTTATTTGGGTTCTAATGTAACACCGGTGGCAAGCGGACGGCGAAGCAAGATCACGATTCGTCGCAGCGGCGTCCGAAGGAAAACCACTGGTCTATATACTGTTCTTCTGTAGATACTCGACTAATGGAAACGCAACAGTGGTCTAAAGCGCGAGTGACGAAGCTCAGTCGCTGTGCGTCATTGTAGGCACGATACAGTTGGCGACGAAAGCCGCAAGTTACCGCGTCGCTAGATACGTAAATGTTACGTTATCTTCAACGATTTTACGAAGAAATTTTGGTCTATTCCGTACGGTGACACAGCACCAAGGTGTGATTTTGCTTTTACTCTATTCGCAATGATAAAGCTTCGAGACCAATGAGAAATAAATATAACAAACGCGAGCGGTGTTAGCGTGCCGCATGACGAGCGACCGCACCGGCGTTAGGCCAATCGCGAGAGGTTACGCCTCTGGCTTTCATCCGTCCAACCTGCGATCAAAAATCGTCGGTGGGTCGCGACAACGGCCGCGGACTACGCGAGAGGTCAAACGGGTTATGCATTGTCGAGCCTCACAGCAATTCTCGTCACTGATTTCAATTACAGTGTAACCGGTGTTACATACGCATTGCATGATCATTCATTATTTAAAGAGTAAATAGACTCAGACGGATGGCGTAATGCCGGCTTCGGGAGAGATATCAATGGCGGACGATTTTTTTTCGAATCGATCCAACACGAACGTGCCCGCTGGTCCATGACCTTCCGGCTGCCCTCCTACGTTTGTTCGGTACATTAATACTCGGAAAATGTCAACACGATGCGCCGGTATCGAGCTGCTCTTTGAGCTACCCGGCATCGGCTAAAGAAACTAGATTCGAGCACGCGTGCAATAATATTAAAGGAAGCTCGCTGATCAAACATCCGAGTTTTCCACGCTGACGTCACGCCGCCCCTGAGACGTACAATGTACTGTGCGCGGAGATTTTATTTTTCAAGGCCGTCCGTCGCATTACGCGACGAGCACTTACGCAATGCTAGTGTCAAACGCAAACGCCGAACGGTCTGCCGAGTCGGCATTGAAATTTGCAGCGTCGAGGGGACACGACGCCATTACCGATGGGTATTCGCATCCGTGAAATAAATGTGGTCATCGCCGACCGCGATTTTACGTTGAACAGGAGGGTCTTTTATTTTACATTAATTAGCGTCCCGTAGTTCACTCGTTAAAGTAGCTGCGTGATTGGAATGCTTTCGTGATTCCCAGTTACCTTTATAGAATCCTGGATTCGCAAGACTTTTCAGTGAACGTTGAGGTGATGACACAAAATACGCTCCTCACGGGACTGCCGCTCGTGGTTAACTGACGTTTGAGGACGCAAGGAAGGTCACCACTCCCGCGAATAATCACGAGCGTCTTTACTCTTGGAGCAGTCAGTGGGGAAGTCGGAGAATGACGAGGTGGCCCTCTGCCGGCGTCTGTGTTACCCCTGATCGATAATCGCCAGCTCCTTTGTGTGCGCTCTCTCACCTTTCGCACACTCTCTCTTAGTTATTGTGCGCGTGAAAAAATAAGAAGATTCGAGTAAAAACCCGACGAGATCGCAGAGGCTGCAGCTGTCTCGGCGTTTCGCCTAAGTCAACCTCCGGAAGAATTGCTCGACGGCGTTTTCGCTGAGGTGGGATGAATACCTTGCCGGCAGGATAAAGGTGAAATTTGAAAAATTTCAGAGGAGGATCGTCGGTTCTGTACGCATGTGGGTCGAGCCTCGTGCGCCGTTCGACTCTTCGTATTCTATGCCTTGCACGCCGATACACGCGCGGAGCACGTGATATTGCCAGGCGCGTGGCGTGTTGAGCGGAACGATGGGCACGTGCATCGGAAATGTGAAGCCGACGAGAGAAATAACGTATCTCTTTGCATTTTTCAGAATCTACCAACTATCGATAATCCATCTTAGCGCAGTGCTCTCCCGCCTCTCAGTCTTACTGGCAGCTTAAGCTGGACTCGACATTTATTGTCATTACTATCTTTATAGGTTTACTACAGTAGATTAATAAATAAGTTGAATAAACAATTTGTCAACGAGACGATTACACTCGTAAGAGACATACATAATTCAAGATTCGTGATAATTGTTATTTTCTTTTTCAAGAATGACCTTCCGATAATAGATCTGCCCACAAGCTTTTTCCCAGTTAAGGGTCTGTTACCAAATTATCATTAATTATTGAAGCACCTGAAACCATTGCCATGCCTCGTTAATGATAAATTAGTATATAGGAAACGTTATAGAGCGATACAGTTGGGTCGCTGGTAAAACGTACGAAATTGTGAAAATTTCTTCCCATTCGCGGTCGATAATGCAGACGTTAGCAGGGAGAGGGGGCATATCAAATCTGGATCGTGTGTGTGGAGTAGGAGATGGCTCCAGTAAAAGGGACACAGTTCGGCCAACAGTCGAGATAGATTAGTAGACACTTGCTCGGGCGCAGAAACATACCCGACAGAGATCGTTTCGACCGTCGAATTTCAAGATGAGTGACTCGTTGAGCAATTCCAATGATGTTATCAACTTTGGCGCGGGACCTGCAAAACTTCCGCAAGAGGTATACATAATATTCGTCAATATTAATATCAATACGAAATCTTCGCTGCATCGGGAAATTTACTTGCGGAAAACAGCTATATAATGCTCGAACGGGCCAACTCTATAGTAATAATAATCGGTTATCGATCAACTTCTCACACACGTGTTCTCTTCTCTTTAAATCGCGAATTCACTGAAACTGACATAAGTAGTTCTTAAATATTGCCCGTGAGTCGAATGTTAATGCTCCGAAGCTTCAAGAAGGAGATAAATGCAAGTCAAATGAATGTCGAAGATTGATGAGATTTATTATTCTCGAGAGCAACCTTATCATGTTTTTTCGTTGAGATAATCTCATTGGATGATAGCTGTTCCGTATGTAAGATGATGATATATATATATATATATATATAGACTTGGATGTAAATTTCAACATACTGAGATATTAGTAGTATAGCGACTAGGCGAACTAAAGAATTAAACGGACATTGACGTAGCGCTAGATAAGACGGGATTGCACATTGCAGGTCAAGCCCGTTCGTTGAACCGATCCAGGGGCGTCGATAATAAGTCGAGCATTCAATATTCTAGGTCCTGAAAGAGGTCCAGAACGAATTGCTCGCGTACTCGAGTACAAAGGTTAGCGTCCTCGAGCTCAGTCATCGATCCGGCGACTTTGCGAAAATCATCGAAAATGCTCAGGAGACCGTTCGGGATTTGCTGTGAGTTTATTCTCGCTGAGCGCCGATTTTTGCGGCTGCCTCGCGTTCGATCAATCAACCCCGCGTCGCAATGGATAATTGTAACTCGGAAAACCCGTTGGAAATTTTTTTCCACAGTAACATTCCGAGCAACTACAAAGTTCTCTTCATGCAAGGAGGCGGAACAGGCATATTCGCCGCAGTACCTCTCAACCTCATGAAGAAATCCGGCAGTGCTGATTACATCGTAACCGGTATAAGCTTAATATCGACCGGATGGCTATTGTTTTACCGTAAAAAAACGTCGTCTGCACGCAGAATGAATTTCAGGCTCGTGGTCGGCGAAGGCGGCGAAGGAGGCTGAAAAATATGGAAAAGTCAATCTTGTTTTACCAAAACCGACCAGTTACACCGATATCCCGGATAGCTCGAGCTGGAAACTCAATCCCGATGCCTCCTACGTTTACTACTGCGCCAACGAGACGGTCCACGGTAAAATTTCGACTCGGCAAAATAGTATTTATAACGATATAGTACTGCACACCGTCGATTGCAGGTGTCGAATTCGGTTTCGTGCCGGAAACGAACGGCGTTCCGTTGGTCGCTGACATGTCCTCGAATATTCTCACGCGACCCATCGACGTTTCCAAGGTGAGAAAATGACCCTGAAGATATCTGCAAGACATCAAATTTCATCTTTGGCAAATCTCTATCAATGCACTGCTTTAAAAAGAAAAAGAAATTGCTCACTTGTAGAATTTTATTCTCTAAGCGAACTTCCGACTCGATGAAATTTAGTCTCATGCAAATGTCTCCGTGGTGATTAAGAAATCACGCTTCTCACGGTTCTCCGAATATCATTGGCGTAACTGACGACTTGACTGATCGACTTGCAGTTCGCGGTGATATACGCCGGAGCTCAGAAGAACATCGGCCCGGCCGGCGTGACATTGGTGATCGTTCGGGACGACCTTCTCGGCAGTCCTATGTCGATTTGCCCGACCATTCTTAATTTCACAGTAATGGCCAATGACAATTCCCTGCACAATACACCACCGACCTTCCAGTGAGTTTTCGCAACGGCAGTCAAGAGCACGATAAGTTGAGAAACGCACGCTCAGCTAATGAACGTGATAACGTCTAAACAGCCTATTACGTAATATATCGCACTTTTGACCCGAGCGTGTGTTTCGTTTGCAGAATATACTTCGTAGGACTCGTTTTCAAGTGGATCAAAGATCATGGCGGAGTGGAGAATATGGAGAAGCGTGCAATCGCCAAGAGTAAGAAGATCTACGATGCGATCGACGAGTCCAACGGATTCTACACTTGTCCGGTGAATGCCAGTTGCCGGAGCCGTATGAACATTCCGTTCCGGATTGGCGGCAAGGACGAGGAACTCGAGAAGAAATTCCTCGCGGGTGCCGCGACCCGCGGTATGCTCCAGCTGAAGGGTCACAGGTGATTATCAGTCGATTTTTCTTAAATTCCTTTGATACGTTCAATCCAACGAGATTTGTCGGTGCATTCAAGGTCCGTGGGAGGAATTCGGGCGTCATTGTACAACGCTGTGAGCGAAGAAGATGCTGAAGCTTTGGCCGTTTATATGCGTGAATTTTACCGGGAGAACTACAAACAGTAGAGGTCGCCCACGAAACAGACTCATTGAAGCGTTTGCTTTCGGCAAACCGATCGCTTCACGGCAAAGTATTTCATGCAAAATTGTTATACTTTTATAAATAAATATTTCAAGAACTCACGTATTGTCGTCGTAATTTATTCCATGCGGCATTGGGCGCAACGTCGACTTACCCAATGATTAAGTTTTATGAATTCTCTTTGCAAAGTCATTTCCGCGATTACATGATCTTTGTGCACAGCTCCGCGATTACATGATCTTTGTGGACAGCTCCGGAATTCGGGCGTTATTGTACAACTCTGTGAGCGCCCAAGACGCTCAAGCTTTGGCCGTATAAATGTGTCAATCTCATCGGGAAAGCTACAAACAGTAGCTCGGCTGCCGCGAGCCGGACTCGCAGAAGCGTTCGCTTTCGGAGAATCGATCGCTTCCCGGCAAAGTATCTCATGCAAAATTGTTATACTCTTACAAATAAACCATTCAAGAATACACGTATTGGCGTCGAAATTTATTCCATGCCGCCTTGGGCGAAACGTCGACTTACCCGTCGATCAAATCTTGTGGATTCTTTTTGTAGCGTCATTCCCGCAATTCCACGGACTTTGCGGACTGCTCCGCGAACACGGAATCCACGATTTTTTCTAGTTTGGCATTGCTACCGCGACATCCATCAATCACAGCCTTGGACCACTGAAACAGAGGCATGATAAAGTGTTCGATGATGATGATTTTTGACAATGAATGCACATCTCAGACAAGGCAAATCTGCTTGATAAGGAATGTACCTCGAAATACTCTGCAACACGTTCTGGAGTCCAACCTACTGGCGTTACTCTTTGCAAATCACGCAGATTGTAAATTTTATCCGCCAATTTGACAAGTTTTGCCTCGTAGCTTATGCCAGGAGTGTGGCGTATCTGTTCCAATTTTCTTTCAGCTTTTGATAAACTCTTGTCATCCGTTACTTCGGCCACCACGTCACTGACGCTCTTGCCAAATTCCCTCTCGATTTCCTGTATTGAGGTGTCTGTATCCTCCACGGTATCGTGCAACAAAGCCGCCGCAATGACGACAGGATCGTACACGCCGCCCTCTTGAATCAAAATGTTTGCAACCCCTGAAAATTGATAATAGCGTGTATTGAGTTCAGTTTGAGCAGCAGGATGATTTGATTATTAAATCAATGAAAAATAAGATAGCATGATTGCGAACCCAATGGATGATTGATGTAAGGTGTCTCCGCAGGATCCTTTCTTCTCTGTTTCGAGTGTTTCACAGCAGCGAAATTTGCGGACTTTACGATCAAGGAGATAATTTGCGTCGTTGTAAGATTCTCTCTCGTCTCAGCCATCTGAGAATGTTGCACGCTTCCTTTTTGGTCCGACATGATAAAACTCCACTCGGGCGAATCGCCGGCTATTGATCTACTTTCTACAAAATACTGCAAACATAACCAATGCGATACCGATAACGGTCAGACGCTTTTACGACGTCGTTAACCTATAGATACGGTAGTGTTACATCACCTTTCGAGAATATTGTGGAAAATTGTTTGTTTCTTTGTTTCAATTTTCAAGAAAAAAGGGGGTCCCCCTAGGTTTGTCCCACACCCTGATTCTTCTATGTCCCTCTATTCTGGTTATATTCCGTGGGTTTCGATGAGTTGCACATCAATGTGGTACACAAAAGCATGTCCAAGAAACCAATTTTTCGACCAGAACTTCCGGTTTGAAAATCACAGTTTTCAACTGGAAGTGACGCCATACGGGAACTTCCCGTTTGAGAATCTCACTTTTCGACTGGAAGTAACATCACATCGGAAATACGTCACTTCCTGTTTGACAATCCCATCTTTCGATCGAAAGTGACGCATTTCCGACAAACCTCAGGAAATCTACATTAATAATTAGAGGTTACACGGTTATTGAAAGTATAAAGAACGTGGAAGCTATCCAATTACCAATTATGTCATTGTGGTTTTCCAACACGCTTCTATATTAATAATATCCACAATAATGTACATAAAATATATTACATTGCTATTCATCATCGACAAATAACAAACTCAACGGTAGCAGCAATGAAATATTAACTATGTTAATTATCATCGCAAGAGCTTTTGTTGATTATGACGTGTTTGCACTTATAGTTACATATACATAGGTAATACGATTCTCGAGGCTCAGCAAGGAACGTGAGGCGACAAACAAAATGCTGAGTGAAGGGTTCAAAAATCGTCGTTGCCCTTCTGTTGCTTCCTCTGTCTGGCATACCACTACGACTATCAACTACAAGCGGATTCAATTATTTCGCGTATGAAGATTAATTGACATACGTGTTGTTATGCACATATTTGCAAAACGACCAACCATTTTATACTCTTCAATAATGTAACGTAAAATCGTATTGTGGACGAGAGTAAAGTATAATCGAACAATACTATAATAATAAGATGCCGATATGTTAAACTTTTTACAAACTCACGTCGACTAGAACACGGCCGTATTAGAATGTCCAAGTGCCTTCGAAATAGTGTACATTATAGTATATACGTGTAAGCTAGTAAAATCCCCTCTAATTACCCTCGAAACCATAAGTACTATTTACGCAATTCGCAAAACATTCTCATACGAGAAGATTCAGGAATGTGATTATGCGCGTTATATCGGAATGTTTATTTCATTCTCGGGTTTGATAATGGGTTTCGTTAAATTGTCTGCGGTGTAGTTGAATGACGATGTCACGATGAGCGATTAAATGCCGGTATTGCTCTCGACGGTGAACAATTATTGGAAGAGCCGAGATTGATTGTAAATCGGTCTGAACACAGATTTGAAATAGATGTTTGCTGTTATTCTTCTCTCAACTCAAAGACAGGCCCTGGGTGTTCGTTACACTCGTTATGCACGTTATTCTTTGTTCGTTACCTTTCAAACACGTATTCAGACCGACGTTACTCAGCCAGGCATTTTCCGATTAATCATAGCACCGAGATCTTGAACGATTTGCTTTTGTTCCGGATTGAAGAGCAGAGTCCTGGCACTGAGAAATGAGATGTCCGGCAGCTGTTTCAACACTCTAATCGTCTCTTCTCTGACGGCCATCGGTCGTCCGTTTCTGTCCGGAACTGTGTGTTCCATGCTCGCGCTGACGTTCCGTTGATAGTCGGCTTTGGGAATTCGTTCCGATTTTCCTGACTCAGCACGCAACGAACTTGTCTTGTTCGCACTGTTGCTTATCAGGAAGGGTTTCCCACCGCTCGACACAGCGACTGTTCTCTGAGGTTTCAAAGCGCTTTTCCGACTCGCCACTTCCGGATCCGTTCGCTTAATCCAATTTCCGCTGCTCGGTCCAGGCAACGGTTCTATTATTCGGGAACCATGGGAAGATTGTCGATGCCCTTTCGACGGCGCGTTTTCGACGCATTGAAACGAGCGCTGCCCTTTGGTTGTCCCAAGGTGATGCACCGCGAGGCCGTGCTCCTGTGATAACGATGTCTCCGACGAATCTGTACAATAACAATTGATCCATCGAATTTGTCCAATCCAAAAAAGCTCTACTATAGATCACGTTATTACTATATTTACTACACACTAGAGGTATTTACGTTATTTATCGTGGCGTGCGAGGATCATGGTATTTTAGCTTCAAGACTTACAGTAATATATGGAGCTCCTTGTACAGGCAGCGTGATGATGGTAGGATTCGGAGTGTGCGGAGTAATGGGGAGTCAGCAGTGGGTCGAAAGGATACAACAAATCTAGCGGTAGAAGAGCTGAGAGACCACCACCTGAGTGCGTTGGTAAACACGGAAATGCGTGTGCAAAAATTAATTACGACGATAATAAGGGGGTACAGGTATAAGCGGAAGAGTGGATGTGGCAATAGTGTCAAATCAATAACAGAAAACATATCGTTATATTAAGGTTGCTCAAACGGACGAAACTCGATCGGGTAAGCGTGAAGTTTAAGAAAAATACTTACTTGCGTCTAATGGATTGACGAGACCGGCGCTGTTCCAGTCGAACTGAGCCGCGGGAACCTCCTGAAATTGATCATTGAAAAACAAAATGCATCAATTTTTGCTTCCTCGTGGAAGAAGCTATGTTTTCGTAAAAAAAAAAAAGAAGACAAAAACAGTTTAGCATTGTTCAAAACGGCTATAACTCGAAAACCGCTTGAGATAGCGAGCTGAAATTTGGTACACTAGTAGAGTATCGTCCAAAAACTGTTCACAAATATTATATTTTTATCAAAAACCTTTGGTATTGTATTTGGCCGAAATCTAACCAAGCGGTGAGATTTTATGAGATTTTGATATTTTCGAAAAATTACTAAAAATTCGATCAGTGAACTTTCTCATAGAGAAAACTGTGCGCAAAATTGTAATAAATGAGGAAATCAAGTGCAAATTACTTTGCACCTTTTTACACTAATTGGACAATAAGTAAATCGAAGAAGACATGCCGAGAGGTCAACTCACTTCCGAGGTGTTGAAGCTATGCGCTGTTTTAGTGATATTAGACGCAGATGCCTGTTGTAAATCGGAGCCAGCTTTGACGGGTTCCAGCGGGGCGAAGCCGAGATTAGCGGCGAATCGCGGTATGTTGGGATTCCACCTTGGACCAAAAAGCTGCAATTTTGTTTTCCTGCATTTTATTCTCGGTGGTACAGTCGTCTGTTTCAACAGTCAGCCTACTCCTCAGCTTTCTCTGTCGTTCAGTACTAGTACATTGTATACTTACGATATTCCGCGAATCTATTCCCAATGAGCTTAACAGCACTGTATTACTGACGCTGTTCGACCATTGATAAGAGAGGGCGTTCGTCTCTTCAACGCTTTTCAAATTGTCCCAAATTTTATCGACATCGGTTATGAGAGGACGAAAAATTGCTTCGCGGGGCTCCGCAACTACGGGAAACATGTTCGTTATGATGTCCTCGATCTTGTTGGAAGCCTGTAACACAAACGACTATTAGAACTCTGCACTGTTTATCGCACCGAATAGTCTAATTTTGATCGTCCCGCTGAAGATTACACAGGGACCGCTTCTATTCTAATACGAAATCTAATTGTCTAAAAAAATACATATTAAAAATAAAATCAAAACTTACATTCTTATTCTCTATCCGACTGATAGAATCTTTCAAACTAATTTGAGGTTTCTCTACTGGAAGGACGCACGAGTCAAAGTCTCCGAAGTCTTCGAAATCGTCGTCGAGTCCATTCGATCGATTAGGAAGATCGATTTTTGGTGATGCGATGTTCGGCACCCACTCCTCGGCGTGGCCACCGGGCTCGTTCGAAAAATCAGCGAAGTCGCCGAAGTCATCGTCGTCATTGTCGCCTTCATTTCTGACATCGTCCTCTTGGTTCGTCGATCGCTCTTGCATTAGGCACGTTCGCGTTTCGCGGTAGCTCGGCGAGGGATTTTTCGAATGCGTCGTCGAAGTGTCGAAACGATCCGCGGCATCCTTTGTATCATCGAAATGCGTCGAACGAACGGGTAAACGTTCGTCGAGTTCGTCGACGAAACCCACCTCATTCGATGGCAGTGGCGTGTCCGTGGATAATTCAAGCGACGCTGACTCGGTCTCGTCGCCTCTGCTACTCACTACGGGAATTTTTGAAAAATCACAGTCTATACTATCGCGTACATCGGGAAGCTTCGTCGGATCGGCAACCATCTCGACCACCGAACAACTAACGCTCGTCGCGAACTCTTGAAACTCCGTCGTCTCGAATTTGCTCGGCAACTCCAAGATCGTAGAATTCTCGTTATTGGACGACCGCAACGTTTCCTCTTCTCTCGTGCCGACCTCGCAATAATCGAAGACGTTGGACTCGACGGCTTCCGAGTCGCAGCATTGCCGATCCTCGACGATTTGATCCAAATCCTCCGAACAAAAGTGCGGCGACCTCTCCTCGGTAGGCTCACGATCGAACTCGAAGCTAAAATCTGCAAAGCTGTTTATGGTATTGGATTCCAATAAATTCTCTGACTTGTCCGACTCGAAGGCAGCTTCGAGTTCGGTGTTCGCGTCGACGCCGTTGTTATCGTCAGAGATGCAGAAGCTCGCGAAATCGGACGTTACGTTGTCCATCGTGTCATTGCTCTCTTGTTCGACGATCGCTTCGACCGGCGAGGCGACCTCGCCCTTGTTCTCTTTAACCGAAACCGTAAGCTGTTCCGTCGCCTCGTTCGTCATCGTGACTATTTCCTCCTCCTCCTCCGAGTAACCGTCGATCGTTTCCTCGGCTGGCCGACCATCGCGTTCCAGCGAGTCGTTCAGCTTGTCGTAATCGTAGAAATCGTCGTCCAAATTCGGCTGCAGGTCGTCCGCGTCCGTCGGATCGTCGAACACCAAACTCAGCGGCTCGGGCTCGTCGTTCGCTTGCAAATTATTCGGCAAACTTTCTCGCTCGCTTCCGGTCCTCGGACTCTCCGCTAAACTGCTGTTACTACTACCTTTACTGCTAACTACGTCGCGATTAACGAAACTCTCATTCCCTACGTCAGCACGATTATCAACGTAGTCGATTCTATCGCTATTGCTTTTCGCATTCTTCAGACCATTAATCTCGCATACGTCTATATAGCTATGATTCATTAAACCAGTTTCGTCTGCGTTATTGTTCTCCAAACTACCGCTAATCGTCCTATTATCTAACTTTATGCTGCTCACGCTGTCGTCACTTTTTTCAACTATCATAATATCCTCATCCAGAATATCTGCGACTCTGATCGTTCGATCCTTGCGCAGTGGCGAATCGACGCACGGCGAAAAGTCGCTGTTTCCATTTATCTTCGGCGATGCGTCGACGGACGGAGTCGGCGTTTGCATCGGAGTCATCAACTTCTGTGGCGAATCGGACGTCACCGACAGACCTGAAACGAGTGGGGTTCATCTTAAAACATTGCCAGAGCTATTGGAAGATGACTGGTGCACAGTCAGGAACCTACCGTCGATGCCGCCCGTCGCATAGTCGCCGAATTCGTCGTCGTCCGACTCACCATAGTTGTCCAGGGGAGGCGGCGTCGAGCTGACCAACGGCGGGAACGCCATGACTCTGCATTGCAAAAAGCACGAAAATAATATTGTACGATTTATCGAGTGGATCGGTAGCATTGAATCCCATTTTGTCGATCATCGTAGCCATACGAGAGAAACGTCAAAGAAAGTTTGGTTAGAACTTACCGATCTCGAACGTGCGAATCGCAAGGACTGACCAATACGGCCGCGTATTATTTACATGTCGTGCATGACCACGTACGAAATGAAAATAATAGAAAGTTTCGCTACGATGTTCGATTCGTTAATGGAAATGGTAGACCTACCTCTTTAAGACGGACGTCTCGATCCACTATGTATGTATAGTCGCTGTCATTTTCGTCGTTCGACGAGGACACACTGCTTCTGGTTTCTGGTAGTACGGGCTACACAATCACACATAGCCACGACGAAGGTTAAAAATTGGAGAGAGCTGAGCGATGTTTCGAAGGAACCTACCGTGTTCCCTACTACTCCGATTTACTTTGTCTACCTACAATATTTACAAGGACACGGAACGAAACGATAGAAAGGCGGTTATTGACATGCAGCAGCCTGTATCGCTGCGTCGTTCTCCTCAGCTGCCCTCGCGCTCTTGGGCCACACACTCGGAGGGTACAAGTGTCACACCGTTCCAGCTCCCGACTGTCACTAATCGTACCTACGTATTCGTCGCCGTGTGAAAATACGTGTCGGTAAGGTAGCGCGCGCAAGTGGCGGGAGTTTCGAATCGGTAGCTCGATCATCTCGAAGCCCCTCAGGTGCTCAAGACTTCAAGGTGAGTCAGATAAGTTGAAACATGTACCATGTGACATATGAGTGCAAGGGAGATAATTGCATTTTTCATTTAGTAACAAGAACTCTATTGAATGGCGTTTTGAGACCGCAGAGCGCTGAGAAAAAATTTATTTGTCATTCCGTGCGTCTGCAAATTCCCTGGGACAATTTTCTATTTCGTCGGCGAACTGTGGCCTTAAAACGGCGTTCAGTGCAGTTTTCATTACCGAGCGTTGTATTTCACACGCTCTTAAGGTGAAGTACAACACGTTCTCTGTGGCTCTCCCTCGCTCCTCCATAAGAACAATGGCGCTATCTCTTCCACACTCTTGGCTCCGTCACGTGACTTTCACTTTATCTTGAGGGGATGTGAAATGCGCCGTCATATTAAAATGCGATTTTGTACGGGCGATTATCTTCTAGTCACAGTCTGATCGTCCAACGAAGACTGACGAAAACTCGGATGTTTAAACGCATAATCTTATATTCGCATGCTGTAGAAAATTGCAACAGATCCCGAGCGGATTCGTCTTGAAAGTGCATCGTCGACAATACTTATTTGCGCTTACGTCCTAGAGATAAATTAAAAAATTCTAAAGACGACGAAGCCCGATAAGAGAAAGGTGAAAGGGACAGAGCTCGGCTGCTTTCACGAAAATTCTTCTTTTACAATCGAATGCTGGGTGCGCCTGTGTTTGCGCATGTCGCCCTTTTGCCTGAAGCATCTGCCACACACGTCGCAGGCATGCGGTTTCTCGCCCGTGTGTATTTTAATATGATTATTGAGAGCCTCGGTTCTTGTGAAAGCTTTCTCGCAGTAGTTACACTTGTAGCGTCTGTCACCTCTGTGAATGAGCCTATGCTGATAGAACACGGACCCAGTGAGAAAGGCTTTGTTGCATACATCGCACTTGAACGGTCGTTCTCTCGTGTGTTTCTTCCTCGTGTGATCGGCGAGGTCAGGCTTTATCGTGAATCTTTGATCGCAGTATTCGCAGGCGTACGGTTTTACCCCCATGTGAAATCTCTTGTGGGTCCACATGTGGCTCGATTGCGTGTAACTTTTGCCGCATATATTGCACACGTAGGGTCGCAGACCATTGTGTCGTCTCTTGTGAGCGAGCAGCGAGGTGGCGCTTGGCAAGAGACTGCCGCATACGTCGCAGGGAAATTTCGAACACTGATCCTGTCCGTGCACCCGCAGCTCCTCGATTTTCTCGAAATCCCGTGCGCACAGCTCGCACACGTATCGCTCCTCGCTCTCCTCGGTCTCCGATTTACGGGCCTTTATGTGTTGCCGCTTTCGCTTGTGCTTGTACAGCAGGGACAGTTCCTTCATGTCTTTCCTGCAGATATCGCACAAATACGCGGTCGCGACCCGGAACGCTCTCGGATGTTCCTTCCAGTGCATAACGGCCTCGGCGAACGATTTGTATACCGTCGTGCAGATATTGCACGTGTACGGTTTTTCCAGTACATGACGACTCTGATGCTCCAGCAGGCTCTCCGGCTCGTTGAAGTAGCTGTTGCAGAATTCGCAATGATAAATTTTCGAAGTCGAAAGTTCCTCGATCAGGCTGACCTTGCCCTCGTGATGTTTTCGATTGTGCTCGTCGGCGAGATTGCAACTGTCGAATATCTCGCCGCACTGCATGCACTTCCATGCGGTTTGGGTCTTGTCGATTACGATACCGTGGCCGGCGACGTGCTTGTTGAGTCTCGATTTTTGGGTAAAACTTTTCGAGCACTGCGAGCACTTGTACGGCTTCTCGGGCAGATGCGTGACGATGTGACGCTTGAGGGTGTAACCGTCGGAGAATCCCTTGTTGCATACCTCGCACACGTGCGGCCGCGTCTTGCCGTCGACGCACACGTGGACCCTCAACTCTTGCCGGGCGTCCAACAGTTTGCCGCACTGCAGACAGGAAACGCTGCTGTCCTCGCAGTGGTAGCGCTTGTAATGGTAGAACAGTTTCAATTCTTTGCCGAATGGTATGTTGCACACGTCGCAGTGGAATTCCTTGGCGCCGTTGTGAAACTGCATGTGAAAATTTAGACGTTCCTCGAAGCTGAACGTCACGTCGCACACGTGGCATTTGTACGGCCTTGAGGTAGTCTGAATGTTCGGCTTACACTTGTGACTGTCGAGGCTCTCCTTCGTATAATAGAGATTCATGCAGGCACCGCATTTCAGATACTCCTCGTTGCTACCCAAACACTGAAGCCTTATAGAATTGCCATCGCGAATCTCGTTTCCTCTTTCGAGTTCGTCCAGAGCTTTTTCCTCGTCGCTGCTGTCGATGACAATATCGCTCTCGTACAAATTCGATTCCATCGTCGATCCGCTGTCCGGCTCGTTCAGGTAAGCCGTTCGCATGTGTCCTTCGATACACAGCGGACATGATTTCTCGTCGCACAGAATCTCTCGCATCACCGACTCGGTCGACTCGAAGTTTTCTCTGTTATCTCGCAGCATCGCTCCGAGAGTCTCCTCGGCTTCGATGCACTGGGCGTCGAAGGCCTCGCACCAATTTATCTTCTCGACGCAAGTGGAACACAGCTGCTTCGGGAGTGGATCCGTTTTTCTTATCTGAAATATATTTCTTTAATAACTTTTTTTGCAAACATTGTTTTTAGCGATTCGTTTTAACGTTCCTACCTTGACGCTCAAACAGCTATTTATCTTTTCCGCCAGCTTCATCGATGCTCCGAACTCGGAATAAATGTACACGGGATCGAGGGTCTGACCCGCGCACAATCGGCAAAGCGATGCGGCCGGACAGTCTCCGCTTCCTCCTGGTTTCGCCTCCGGTTCAATCATTTCGGACGACGAAATTGGCTCGTCCTGCGACCAAACGATACTTCCCTCTTCGTCAAGCTCATCGATGTCGTCGTCTCCCTCGCTCACCGTCGTACTCAGCGACTCGTCTCTGAATACGTTCATTTTCCAGCTCGATCTACAATCAATGTTTCTTCTCATTGTCGCATGTCTGACCGCTTCACAATTTTTTTTTTTTTTGTACACGATGATGAAATAAGTTAACTGACCTGAATCTCCTTACAGACTCGTCACAAGTCCTTTAACATCTCACGATATCGTCTTCCGATTTTCTTGAATCGCAAACGGAGTAGTGCAACTATGCGATCATCACGTCTTTGAGAACATAATGTAATCTTCACATACGACAAATATCATGGCAAACTTGAGAATAAAAAAGCAAAAACTCGCTTCTACCCGCTCACGACTTAGATCCGCGGTTTGCCACAAAACAAGCTTGCAAAGAAACGCGAAACAATTGCCGTTGACGATTTACGTCCCTCATTTGTTTCATCCAATCGGATAGAGTTACTTACGAAAAAACGAAAATTGTGAATTATTATATAAATAAAACATTTATTCAAATTTACGAATCTTAAAATCCTCTTAATATTCTTATGTATATAACTTTTCAAAAATACGAAACTACTGGACGTTCTCACACAAACACTCACAGACATTCACCACCAATATAAAAAATAAAAAAAAACTAAACGAAACTAAAATAAAAACGAAGGAAAACCGAAAATCTATAAGGTCCCCTGTGAATTATAAGAATCAATAATATGCGGAATAGTTACGATAATAAACAATAATATGAGAGAATCTTTGAGAACAGAGAAACCGCATTCGCCGATTACCGACTGGGAATTCTCCGAATAGAAAAATCCTAAAACGGACAATTGAATCTCCGAAAGTCAATTATACTGATCATCGATAATCTGCGTATCTATCCGAAAATTCCGTCCTTGCAACGCTCCCGAGCTGGAACTAGTGCGTACTGCACTGTCTTTCCTGCTCGCAATTCCCTCAGCCTCTTGCAATGTCGTAGGACAGTTATCAGGTTCAGTTTTGTCTTGTCCAGCTTGGTCTGAGTGTGTCTGTGATAGTCCTCGGCAGTAAAAAAGTATATTGGATCTGAAATAAAATGATTTTTTACATGTAAAGTAAAATTACAGAAGAATTTTTATCTTACTGAGAAACTCTGTAGTACCTTCCCCAGGTGCAACAACGATTTCTTCTCTCTTCAAGCTCAAGTACAGGTCCAACTTTCCTTTCTTGCGTGCTGCATTTTTTCCAATGGCCAGTAGGCTGTATTTGCTTTCCAGAGTCTGATTTATCGCTGTTACAAATTCGTTCAGTGAGGTCATAGATTGACGGCCTATCATGTATTTTGGTATCTTGGAAAACTCCTCCGTGCTCAACAGGTCCATGCTGTAAGAGTCTGAGGCTTTACTGAACAAGTTTTTCTTGCAGTCTTCCATTCGTGGTTCTGGCGTGTCTATGCCCATCCGGACTACGCGTTCTACCAGTTGACACTGGTCAGGAGTTTCGGTACCATTGGACTTCACCGTGTAAGGAGAGGCAGCTTGACTGAGGTCGACAAGTTTCGGTATAAGTTCGGCAGGTAGATTCTCATTGATACAGACAATATGTGCGTCCAGCTTTTTGAGGGTGGCTAAAAAATTCTGTATGGAATGAGAAATGTAAGCATCGTCGTTGATCTTTCCATGCGGAATTACGTGGGAAAAAATATTGATGGTCATCTTACGCGATACTTCACGTTTTGGGCTTTCATCGTTTCCAGATCCTGTCTCATGCAGTTGATACCCTTCATTATCGTCGTCATCTCCAAATGTGCCTGCGACAATTCATCCGCCAGGGACTGTCGGTCTGAAAAATGTTCGTACGTATAACGACAGACTCGGCCACAGGGTTAAAACAAACATTGATGTACATACGTTGTATCAGTACTGTCGTCAATTGCAGTTCGTACAATTGTTTAGCTTTGCGCCTCAAGAGATCCTCGAACGACATCATAGCGGTAATTGGTACACCGATCAGTCGTTTTTATTCCCTGGCTTTCGTTTACCGACACGTTGAAATATCGTTAACAGCCTCGCCACACCGTTTGCGACCGTTTGAATTTAAACTGGAACGGCCATAGACATCGCGCAAAACCGTAAGAACCGCATCCCCTTTGGGTTGTATACTTGGCGCTTTGCATCCAGCTGTGGAAATGATTACGTTATAATGACGGATTTATTTGATTGGTTCACTCTGTCAAATGATGCTGGTATTGGACAGAAAGGACCAATCAAATCAATCCGTCGTTTCAACGTAATCATTTTCACGGCTGGATGGAAATCGCCAAATATTGGACCGGCGATTGGGGTGACGAAAAAGGCGAATCCATACGGCGGCATCCGGTTGGATTTATTTTGTACAACGAACATCATGAACATGCCACTCAAATTGAAATTATTGTACTGAGGGAATTTTCAGATGAAAGAGACAAGTTTGCCTGTTTCAAGCCAAGGTTCGCGTCGCGCCCTAATAATTCGGCTATGAGACTGTTGGACCTGATTTAAAGCTCATCCTAACTAACCGGACAGCGCGGCTGTATGGATCCGCCTTTTGGCCATCTTATACTTCACCCGCGAAGTTGCATATACTACGGGCGCGTCGGGTCTCTGACGTGGATATTTACTACGTCGAATTCCTATTCCCAATGGCTGCCAACTCATCGCAATGTTGACGGACGTCCTTTGACAATTCCTCGACAAAGCCCGTAAGACGGTATAATTAATTTGTTCGTCGTCAATTAAGTACAATCAATAGAATACTCACTTCTAAATAATACCGTAAGCATGGATATCTCCAAGCTAGCGTTAATTGTCTTGACTTTTTTAATCATCGATGTACAATGCATAATGTGGTATCTTGAGCCGAACGGCCAGAAATGTTTGAGAGAGGAAGTCCAGGCGAACGTACTTGTAAGCGGCGAGTACGAGGTAGCAGAAACCCCGGGTCAGCGAGTCGATTATGTAGTAAGTATTCGACCTTCCTGTTTTTTTGACTTACACAAGTACCGCGTAGACTCGTATAGGTTATGCCCTCTAACCTTCAATATGGTACGACATGTTTTGCAAATTCGTTTTCTTATTTAGATCCGAGACTCCAAAGGCCACGTTCTGTCTCAAAAGGATGACATTCCGCACGGAAAGATGTTGAAGTTCACGTTCGTCACAGAGACATACGACACGTTCGAAATATGCTTTACTTCACGAGTTCCTAGCAGTGCGTACAAACTCGTGTTCTGGTAGTCAAGCGATTTTGAAAAATGTCGTTATCGTCGTAAATCACTATATTTTCAGATCAGCGTGGAATAAAACAAGAAATCTATCTAGTCACCAAACGGGGTTTGGAAGCCAAGAGCTACGAGGGTGTAAGTTTTCATTTTATCGTTTGTCGTTTGAATCAGTTAATTCCAATAGTAAATTATTCATAATATTTTCATCTACTTTCTCTTTTATATGTCACTTGTTTCGGCGCGCAGCTGGTAAATCGGATATGTTCTTCTATCTTTTCTTGTACATTAGCTAGCGCGACAATGTATGTAGCGGTAGTTTGCTTGGTTATTTGTCGGCGTCGTTGCAATTGCCTTCACACAGCTTTCCACCTCCGATTCCTCTCTTGTTTAATCCGGTGCATGTTTCCTCATTTTTAACAATATCTCCGGATAATTTTATCCCCTCACATTCCTCTGACTTTGTGTTGCTCCAAAACGCGACGATTTCTCTTCGTTTGTTGGTTTTTTTTTCCTCCCTCCCATTGATTATTCTACAGCTCGGCTTTTAAATCATACGACGCAAAATTATCTCGGTATATTTTCGTAGATCGGCGAGGCGGCAAAACTTAAGCCCATAGAAGTGGAGCTGAAGAGAATGGAAGATTTGTCCGAGGCTATTGTACAAGATTTCGCGAGAATGCGCCAAAACGAGGAACACATGAGAGACACCAATGGTAAAAGGAATTAATCTACAGTTTCATGGATTCTGATTTTTAACATTTCTTTCCCCGATCACGTGACTCACACTATTGACTTACTTTGCAGAGACAACGAACGCGCGCGTCCTCTACTTCAGCATATTTTCAATGTGCTGTCTCTTGGGTCTGGCGACCTGGCAAGTCTTTTACCTGAGACGTTTCTTCAGGGCAAAGAAACTCATAGAATAGACGAAAGAATACTGTCTTCCATTGTACGCATTCGTAATGGCAGACGGGTCTCGCCGACCCAACGCGCGAGCGAGGAGCAGCGTTACATCGAGACTTCGAGAGCATATCTCACGAGCGAGAGAAGAAAGGAAAAAAAGGGGGAACTAAAGGATACAGTTATATCGTGCATTAAGATTATTGTACAAAGAAACTCCTGACCATTTTCACTACACCAGCCATGTTTCATATTCTATACAAACATCTTATTAAAAACCAACTAAATCTTATGAAATATCGATTACCGTACATTATTTGTAAAAGACAATTAAATGATCGTTTAGTGTAAGAGATCTCGAGATATAGCTTCACAATTAGTCAATAAATATTGATCGTTTGAATAATCTCAGAATTACGTGGCTCGACTGCTTTGCGTGCTGAGAGCGTGATGTTCTTTGCATAAACCGGTAGGCGTCATTTGAAATTTTCCTTTTGAAATTTTCCCGTTCGCGTAACGTTACATTCTCCGGGAGTGTAACTCTTTTCGTTTGTACACCGGCTACACGGATGCGGCGTTGGAGCAGCGATTTATCGAACGATGTACACTGTACAGTACACACGTGTTTTGATATTGCAAGAACGAGCTGAAAATCAACAAGCATTCGGATACCTTAAGAAATATCGATTACCGTACATTATTTGTAAAAGACGAATGATCTTCTAAAGTAAGGGATTTCGAGATGAAGCTTCACAATTAGTCAATAAATATTGATTTTTAAAGAATCTCAGTACTACATGCTTTGAATGCATTGCGCGAGCGTAATGTTTCTTTCCACGAACCGAAACTATACTGTAGTCGCCATTTGAAATTTTTTCTCGCGCCGCGTAACGTTACATTCTCCGGGATCGTAGCTCTTTCGGTCTCGACGCCGGCGACACGGACGCGGCGTTGCAGCAGTCATCTGTCGAACACGCACAACAGTACACACGTGTTTCGGCATTACAAGAAAGAGCGGAATAATCAACAAGCGTTCGGACATCGACGTGCAAACCTCAATAAGATTACCGTGGTGTACATTTGACGAGACATGGGTCGAAACAAAAAGGTTCTAACATACTAGTTTATCGAATTTCTTAAAAAAAATAATATTCGGACGAAACATTCGGTGCAACGTGTATAGGTTATTTTTGTAACGAGTTTTAATAAATTTCAAGGGTCGCTGTGTCAAAAGAAACAAACATGCCGATAAAGAGGAAAAAGAAGAGCTGGTTCGAGCTCCCCATTCCTTCGTTATTCACCGGGGGCTTCCGGGTCAACACATCGTCGAATTGACCAAGGACTTTCGTAGGGTTATGGAGCCGTTCACAGCCAGCTCTCTCAAAGCGAGACGGCGAAATACGATAAAGGATTTTGTCTCCGTATCCGGTGTTCTTCACGTCAGTCACATGTCCATATTCACCAGAACCGACTTGGGAATGTACCTCAAACTTTGCAGGCAAGGAAAGTCCCCTCATGCGTCTACGATCTGCTAAACCGTGCTATTAACTTTTTTTTCTAATCTCTCAATTCTCAGGGTACCGAGAGGGCCGACGCTGTCCTTCAAGATATTAAATTTCACGCTCGCGAGGGACGTTGTTTCGACCTTGAAGAAGCAGATGGTATTCGAGGAGGCCTTCAAAAGCTCTCCGCTGATTGTTTTGAACAATTTCAGCGGAGAAGGTATGCAAATGAAGTTGATGGCTTCGATGTTCCAGAACATGTTCCCCACCATCAACCTTACCACTGTTAGTAAAAGACAAGTTCTTTCCAGAGTTAGCTTCATTAGTCGCCACAAAGCTGCTGTAACATTTTTGCTATTGATATTGACAATCTATTTACGGATTGTTCTTCTTATTTATTTATTTATCTATTTAACAGGAATAAGCCCCTTGATACAAATAATATACACGTTTAACATTGGTGAAGATATTATAAAATGTAGAGATTATTATTTAGACAACGGGCGCTAATATTTCTTTCTGATAGTTCTCTAGTAAATCAATTTAATTTTTCACTCATAACGAAATACGAGTAATAATAAAATAGATCATTTCAATAGCAATACGATTTAGTATATAATGAAATGTGTCTTCCTTTGGTTTCACAACAAATACAAAATTAAATTAATAACGATAATTACAGATGAATAAATTACATAAGCTACGTTAGATTAAATTAATTATAAAATAGATAGGAACGGATAGGGTTTTTAATGAAATATTTTGAAAATTTGAAATATCGTTGAAACTTTATTTATGATTGCAGGTCAATTTGAGCACTATACGTCGGTGCGTATGCTTGAACTACAATTTGGCAACAAAGACCATCGACTTCAGGCACTATGCCATCAAAGTTGTGCCTGTAGGCTTGTCTAGAGGGGTGAAGAAAATAGTCCAAGCAAAAATCCCGGATCTGTCGAGGTGTCAGGACTATTCGGAATTTCTCACAAAGCCGACAATGTCCGAGAGCGAGGGGGAGGACGATCCGGCGAGTCACGTCGTATTGTCGCAGAAATTGTCCTCCAGAGGAAATCAGGAAAAGGGCACGAGTGCGATAAAGCTGTACGAACTTGGGCCGCGAATTACAATGCAGGTGAGTGTAATTATCCAACTCGTTCCATAGTCGAAAAGCGATGCATAACATTGAAATTAAAACGTTTTAGCTAATGAAAGTCGAGGATGGTCTGTTGGATGGCGAAGTGCTCTTCCACGAGTTGGTTCACAAAACGGAGGAGGAAAAATTGAGGATAAAGAAGAAGCGCGAGGCGAAACAAAAGCTCAAGGAAGGCCGTAAGAAGGCCCAGGACGAGAACAAGAGAAAGAAGGACATGAGAAAGCAGGAGGATAAGGAAAAATCTCTGAAGGGCATGAAGAAGAAGAAGGAGGGCGACGTGCTGATGCAAAAATTCGCGAAGGAATCGTACGAGGAAACAAAGCCTGACGACGATGACGACGCGGAGTATTACAGAAAGGAGGTCGGAGAGGAGCCCGACAGAGGTAGGACGGCGAGTTGCGCCAGCAATGAATTTCCTCTACCATGGTATTGTGCCGCGTTCCGCTTCACTCGTACGTTCGTCTCGTTTTTTTTTTCAGACCTATTCAACAGCGGAAATGGCTTCTCCGGGAAGCGACCACGATCGTTCGGAGCCCGTTACAAACGCAAAGATAAGAAGCCCCGACTCAGCGCCAATGTATAAGAATTTCTATAAGTAAACGAATGAAGAAAGTTTGTTATTGTTCCTTTGAAAATTTGATGATTTCATTGATGTCATCGATCATCGGTAATCGCGCCATCCGATCGTTTCCGTTATTCCCCAGTCGTACGAGGCGTCAACGAGAATACGCCGTGCTAGTAGGCGTGTGTGGCAGTTAATGCCGACGCTGACCACGAGGATTTTGTGCGATGTGGCAGTGCTGTACTGGCATTATGGCCACCCGTTCTTCCTTCTCCAGTTCGCCGTCGTGTTGTGGACGAACGCCAGTAACGCTGGTGTCAGTGAATAACAATACCAGCCCATTATCGTTATCTCTGTGCATTACATAAATATTACATGTTACATAATGCAAAGCAAATAACATCGAACGCGATGATTGTACAGTTACAGTAGCTAACTGGTGAGAAACAAACAAAAAAAAAAAACAAAAATGAACTTGATTAAATAATTAACCGTAGTATCGCGACGGAGTGGCAGCAGCGTAGCATCTGTGATATACATGAGAGCTGAACAGGCTTCGTCGTCGGTTCCTTCGTGTAAACATCATAGTATCGTACCTATGATACTCTATCCGAGGGATTTTGTACGCACGAGAGCTTCATCGACGGACTTTTAGACGGAACTCACGCAGAAAAAAAAACAAATCCCTCCTACGAATTCCACGAGCATTGACTCTCCCTCGATGGTACTATGCATTCTCGTTCCGCCACAGGGATTTAAACTTCATCGCACTTTATTTGGTAATTATCCTCCCCTCGGCTCGTTTCGTAGCGATTATCGCGTCCGTTCTGATTCTCGTCGCCGAGACATCGCCGCACTCGCGAAACTTCAAGCTTTACCCGTACGCCTAACCTAACACGTAATTTTCTGTAAACGACCCAACAGCGATTATTTCGTTAACTCGTTCTCTTTCACTGTCCTCTGTCTCTGTTGTCAGGAATGTTCGTGATTCGTTGAAGTATCGAAAATTCTAACGGAAATGGATCAACAAAATACGACGACGACGACGAGTGTGGATGAAACGGGAGGCAAGGAAGCCACGGCGGAAGTCGGAACTTCGGAAGAAACTGTTTCGGAGCATCGGAGGAGCGATGATTGTCAGAGCAAAGAGTCTGTTGAGGCAAACGATCACAGTCCTGTCGATGAGTCACGATGCGAACGAGCTTTGGACTGTGCCGAAGCCTCAAAGGATCCGGCTATCGGCAAAGATACCAGCGACGAGACGCAGGAGTACAAAAGTGAGGAGGATGCTCTTGTCGGTTGCGCAACAAAGGAAACTATGGAAACAAGCGAGCCACATTGTCCTGTAGACAATTTGGTAAAAGAGGAAGAAAATATTGGCGGCGGCGCAGATGACAGTATCGACGCTGCGAGCGTTGCCAATGACTGTACCGAGACGGACACTGCAGTTGAGGACACGAATTCCGAAGCGACGCCTGTCGACCGAAATTGCGATTTGGAGCAAGATCGCAAAAATATCGACGACGAAACGCCGAGCGATCGGGACGAGTCGGCCGCGACTCGTTCCAGCTCGGACGATAAGGTAGACCGTGCAAGCGACACGCAAAGTACCGTTGATGAGTCGGTCGTGACTGTTGTGGCCTCGATAGCCGGCGAGGCGCGGGACGAGGTCGAAACGAAGGCGACGATCGAACAGACGACGGAGTGCATAGAGTTCAGTCTGATCGAGTACCCGGAAGGGAACATCGGTGAATCGGCGGATTCGAGCACAGAAACGATTGAACTGATCGTGCAGTCGAGCGACGAAGCGGACGGCGAGGTATTCGCCAAACCGGAAGCCGCAGCGACGAATGAAACCGACGATAAACCTGCGCTTCACTGCGCCGAGTCGTCGACGACAATTTCTAACACCGAAACGTGTATTCCCGACGATAACAAAGACGTTATCGATGAGATGGACAACTCTACCGAAGCCGATGCTCGTTCCGATAACGAAGAAGCCTCGATAAGGGAGGAATCTTCCGACCGAACGGCGAGAACTATGCCCGACTCGGGCGAGGCTCTCGTCGGCAAAACGAAAGACGAGGCTGTCGCCTGTGAAAAGGTCGCGACGTCCATGCCTTCGTCCGTCAAACAGCGAAGCGTCATCGAGGATATCTTCGACGATTGGCGAGACGAGAATCCGGACGACGATTGCCAACCGCCATTGAAGGCACAAGACTCCGTGGAGATGGAGCTCAAGATACTGCTCGACGGTGAGAAGCCTGCGGAGAGAGAAAATAATGGCGAGAAAGTGAACAGGAGCGCTACCCAGGAGTCGCCGTCCGTCGATGCGCCGAGCGGCGAGAGGTCGGGCCTCGCGGACTCGAAAAGCCTCGCCGCAGTTGGCGAAGTGTCGCAACCTGAATCCACCGAATTGCGGGAGGAGGAACCGGAAAAGCGTAAGGACAGTTTGCCGGCGAAGGAGACGATGCCGGGACTCCAAAGAGCGGCCAAGACGATCGAACCGCCAGTCGTCAGGGATAGAATCATCCGACAGAAACCACTCGCGCCCAGACCCGGCGTCAAGGTTCCGGGTTTCCTCCTGACGAGTCCCATAGTGTCCAAGACAGCGGTCTCGAAGGTCTTGAAGGAGCGTTTACGCGAGCAACAAAAAGATTACGATTCGCCTGGCAAGCCCGACATATTCTTCGTTAAGAAGATAACGCAAAGATTGTCGCATAAGCTGGCAGCGGCGTCGGCCGCGCAGGTACCGGGCCTGGTCCCGCTCCCGCAAATCGGCACGAAAGTCGATGCGAGCAGAGTGACCAAGGCCTTCGTGGCCGGCGAGGAGAAAATCGGCGGCAACGTCGACAAGGAGTTACTCGCTATACTGGAGGGCGACGTGGATCCGGACTGGTCCAACCTGAAACCACCGACTCTCGTCTCGGAGACGAAGAGCAGCCCGACGGACACCGTGGAACACAACACTCCACCGAAATTGGATCCGCTGATAGAGCGCGAACTCGCACTGAAACAACTCCTGGAGTTGCCAAGTTCGCCGATAAAAAAAATTGTCGCGAAGAAAGGTTCGGCGAAAACTTCGAAGGCCACGAAGGCAACGACGGTGCCGAAAGCTTTGACCTCCCGAACCGGCGCGAAAAGAGATTCTGGCCTGGATAATTCGGAGACATCGCAAATCTTACCGGTCGAGCAGATCGAGATTGCCGATTCAACGGAGACGAAGGTGGTTCAGGAGTCGAAGCTGGACGAAACCAGGTCGGGCAGGAAGCGAAAGCCAACGGAAAAGGCGCGAGAGCACGAGCAGAACAGCACAAAACGGGTCAAAGTTTTCAGAGCAAAAGCCTCGGGTAACGTCGAGCCTCAGAACGTCGACTCACCTGCTATTAATAAAAACGAGGTGATCAGTGCGAGTGGGACGGAGAGCAGCGAGGAAGAATCGCTGCCGATCAACGCGACGAGCGAAACAGCGAGACCTCCCGCGACCACCGACGATTTTCGTGTCGGGTCGTCGAGTCGTCGGGTGGAGGCGAAGAAGGCGATGCCGAAACCGAGCGCGAAGAGAAAACTGCCGGCCGGCCAAAAATACATACGACAAAAAATGCCGGCGAACAAAAAGCCGACCATAAGCTTGAAACCTAAGTTTCCTAAGAAGGCAACCGCGAAGGTGATGAGCCACAAGAGGCAGAAGCAGCGGAACGGAGAGTCCTCGGCTGGCGAGGCAAAACCAAAGAAAAAGGTCATCAACGAGATTGACCGGCTGCTTCAGGACGAGGGTGTAGTCAATCTGCTGTACGACGTCGAGCAACCGGGCAAGAAGCGTCTCGTACCGATAACAAAGTCGCAAACGAAGGTAATGGATCTGCAGAAGATACAGCGTGAGCTCAAGATCCGAACGAAGCTCGTGCGCAATGCCGTTCTGAGGCTGAGAACGTCGAACATCAACACGAGCAAAGTATCGCCGAGGTCGAAGAGATCCGTTTCGCACAATAACGAGGCACGCACCGACAAGAAAACTGGCGAGCAAATCAAAACTGGCCAGGCTACGGTCACGTCACCCACAGATTTCATATTTCCAGCCAAGATACGAAACGCCGCCGACGCATCCATCATAATCAGAAGACACTCGTCCAGCTCATTCTCCAGTGCATCCGCGAGTCCGAGAGCGAGTATCGATACACCGGAGAGACTGTATCTGGAAGGCGGCAAAGTCCAGGACGGCTTTCCCGCCGCACACCTCCTGAGATCGAACAAGCGGCGACGTTCGCAAGAGGAGGACGAGAAACCGGAAGTTGGGGAGGCGTCGGGACTGGACGACGAGGAGGTAAATGCGGAGGAGGAGAAGAAAAAGACGAGAAAGAAAAAGAAGCAGCCACTGCATTCACCGGAATCGAAGAGGAATCGTAAAAGGACTATGGAGAGACCGGAAGCTCATATCGATGCGGAGACGGGAACGACTATGGACGAAATCAGCGTGCCGAAGAGCAAAGCAACTCCTACTTCCGGTTCCGCTGCGTCGTTTTCTCCGTCGGCTCCCCCCACTCCCACCACGTCCGCTGGACGATCCAAGAAAGTCGATGCCAAAAAGAATTCAAAGTCTGGTAAGCAGCAACATCAGCAGGTCGAAGTAATCGACGTCGACGAGAATAGTAGTAGTAGCGGCGGAAATAATATCGGCAAAATCGCCACGAGATCCAACGGACCAACGGGCGGAGGAAAGATAATGGCGAAAAGTAAGAAATCGGTTAAATGCAAAGTGAGCTTTGCTAAAGAGAGCGAGCCCGTCGGCAAGGTGGACGGGCACGAGCAAGAGGACGAATTGTCAGTTTGTTTAGCCGAGGCGGTTACCGCTTTATCGAACGACAGCGGAGGTCCTTCCCGAAGCAGAAGTACCATCCCTGTCAATCGTAACAGAACGAAAGGTAGTCTGTCCTGTCTTTTGTTCAGCCTGCATCGTTATCGTACTTTTTCTTTGACTCAATTTAGTTTGACGAGAATGTCGATTCTCTTTGGTTCTAAAAAAAAATCGGTTTTTTTTTTTTAAATACATGTTAGACTAACTCCCGTTTATCCAGTACAATATACTAAAGGAAATATCATCGATTCTCAGGAAACTTGGGTGGAATTAAAATTGGCGAGACCGATGGAAACAAATCGAAACTGGAAACTAGGGTACAATTTAGCAATAACGAAATAAATGTTCAACGCCACGGCAACCTCGTGCAATTATTACTAACGCCATCGACGACGACAAAAATGCGAAACGGAATTACGCTTCAGGTAGACAGGCCAGCTTATTACTATGAACAACGCGTTATCGAGATTTTATTTTAATTTTGAATAAGGAAGATGATAGTTGTATCCTTGATAATGTAGGTGATGCAACAACTCCGGGAAACTCTGTCGATACTAAAGAAAGATGAGGAATGTCGAGTCGTGCTCGTGACATCGACGGGTTCGAGCTTCTGCGAGGGACTCGAACTGTCGACTCTCCTGCACGACAACAAGGAGGAAAGACGTCTTCGCGCCGAGGAACTAGCCAACGGTGTAAAGTACGTGTCGCGAGTAAAGAAAACAACAGCGATAAATACATTTTTTCATTTTATATTTTTATTTCATTTTTTTAGAGAATTTATCAAGAGCCTGGCAACTTTTAACAAGCCGATCGTCGCGGGTGTTCAAGGATCCGCGGTGGGGCTTGGCGTAACGATGCTGCCGTGGTTCGATCTCGTTATAGCCAGCGACAAAGCAACATTCAGCACACCTTACGGCAAACTCGGACAAATCGCCGAGGGGGCTGCTATTTTTACACTTTCACACATTCTCGGAAGCGCGGTGGTTAGTAAATTGGATAAGACATTTTTCACCCACTGCTCTTAACATTGGTTTTTTACTGATATTTTTTTTTTCGTAGACGAGCGATCTTCTCTTGGGTGGTCGAACATTGACGGCCAACGAAGCACTGAGAGCAGGATTGGTGACGAGGGTTCTGTGGCCGGATCGTTTTCAGGTGGAACTCCTGCCGTCGTTGAGGGCCATGAGCGAACAGTCCTCTCAGGTAAATATCGGCTTCCTTGTGCAAAACTCTCTGCCGTCGGTCTACCGGAGACAGTACGCACTGTAAGCCGGCCCGGTGTACAGCAGTTCTTGAGCGTCTTCCTTTTGGCGATCTTTCCAAACACACAAGTGACCCTCCGGACAGGTGCAACGGTAATACACCGAGTAAAAGTCCGCTCTTATCAGCCCACAGAAGTCTAAGCTGTCGCACATTCTTTGCTGTTTTTTGGAACGGTGAAAAAAACCATTTCGATCAGATCGACTGCATTAATTGAGTGTATCAATAGTAAGTCTGGCCGCTCGAGCCAAGGGCCGCTTACCTTTTCACATCGGAAAATTTGAAAGAGACTGTTATCATCGCCGAAAGTGTACTTTTGCAATTTCCAATAGTGCGTCTTCGGGCATTTGCAATTAACGTGTATCTTATGGGGAATTACGGCACTGGTATTCCCGTCTATTCGCCCGTGTATTATAGCAGCCGATTGCCTGCGTGTGCAAGTTTTCTTGCTTTTCACCGGTTCGCAAAACTGTCGTATACGTAAAGAGGTGGAAAAAAGAACAGTGAACATAGATATGCAAATGAGGATTACCTACCGGTAAAAAAATGTTACCTTCAGAAGCGATCTATTGTTGAGCATCATGGAATAATCGTTTGATACTCCGGACCAAGGGCATTCAAATCCGTTCGGACATCGACAAATTCTCTCAACGAGAAACGGCAGCCAGAATCTCTCGTGAACGGCGTTGCACGCCTCGTGCTGTCCGCACTCCCGCAGCTTCTTCTCGCTATTTGCCTGTCGCGTTTTGTACCGATCAGTTGAATATTCGTAACCAGGTTCCAACTTTTAATAGTTTATTATACATACGTCTTGACGATATTTGAAGACAACGTTACCGGGTTTAGTGATGATCTTCGTGTACCTCTCTCGAGCATGGGACACCAATAACAATGACAATAATAAATTCAACGTCAGCCACATTGCGTCTGTGAGTTAGTCGAACGATCGGCGAAAAGCTTCTAAAAGAACGGCTCCAGCACGGAAATATAATAACAGTTCTCGAATGACGGACTCGATAGAGGATCGGCCACCTACACGCTCGCTCGTATTGCACGCGTGGGCAGAAAGTATTGAGCCATCGCACGCATATTTAAATAATAATAGAAGTGTTTACATTTAAATATCTTTCTACTTATATGGAATCTTTCGATGTTTCTGTTACAGTCGATGGAAGCAACGAAGGCTCTACTTCGTCACAGTTTACGCAAGAAGTTGGACGCGGCTCTCGAGTCGGAGAGTTATCTGTTGGTTCAGCACTGGTGTTCGGCGGAGTGTCAAGCAGCGATAACGGCTTACGTAGACGAGAAGATTCAGTGAGCAATTATTTGTGACATAGGATTGTTGTATAAGAGCTTCGGTCACAATTTTTATTGAGAGAGACCGGCTGACTACGGCGTTAAATGTAATTCCGCAACCGGAGATTGCAGTTAAGTCTCAAGTGATGATAAATTTCATTAATCACCGATTAAATTCTAAATTTTTGTGTATATCACGAAAAAAAAATTGTAAACAAATTAGGAGACTCGTTATTAATTGATAGAACGCCGAGTTGCGAGGATCTCGTGGATCGGACAATCTTTCCACAGAAACGTCATGTTATTTCGTACCTTTTAATTGTTGTGCATAGTAATTAAATGCACAATATCTGTTTGAGAATCCATAAACAATTTTTATCCGAATACACTATTATTTTATTCCTAAGAGATGATTATAAATCGTTTGGACGAGATTGACTATTTTAATATTAACTTTCATTTAGGTAAAAAGGTTAATTATTTGTGGGCCTCGATCATGTACTCTATACATACATATCGATGGCCTGAAGCCAGAGGGACGTATCGAGTGTGTGTGTCTATAAACATAGCCACTTTTACGCCCTTCTGGCGTTCGACCATTGATATTATGATATTGTCTTGATATGATATAATATACTATGTATATACGTACGTGAATAATTGTTTCCCGCATCTTATTATTGTTAGAATGAAATAAAATAGAACTGAAATGAAATTTATGTTTCGGGATCCCGATCGACTTGAGTGAACGGTCATCATGGGGTGCTCACATCACCTCAAAACCCTCTACGAATTCTATCGTTGGCCCGGTCTTGGAGTATCGAAGACGGATGCGGTACGACGATCAAGAACAAAATGTTACTGTCGGAATTCCACAGAATTTACGTTGTACCACCGATGCAAATATGCCCGTTCCAGAGGAAAATAAGAAACTTTCTCCGCATAGCCACTTACCATTTGAAAAATTGCATTTTGACGTCACTTCCGGTTTGAACATCTCATTTTCCGACCGGAAATGATGTCAAAAGTGTCGCTTCCGGTTTGACAATCGGCGTTTTCGACTGTAAGTGACGCCATACTGGAAATACGTCACTTCCAGTTGTAAAATTAGATTTGTAAACAAGGAGTCACGTATTTTAGATATGACATCATTTCTGTTCGAAAAATGAGACTCAAACAGGACGTGACGTATTTCAGGAATTACGTCACTACCGGTCGAAAATAAGAATTTCAAACCGGAAGTGAGATTCTTCATTTGCCAAAACTAAAATCGAATTCATGTTCGTATTCCGAAACATGGTGTATCGTACATTTGGCATTAGCCCATTGGCATTAGCCCATTGTCATGTAAATTCTGAATTGTCATTTATTATACCATGCCTTTGCGAAATCAGAATACAGTTTAATCTCAATCTTATGTTTTTTTACACTGTCTCTCGCTGCATACATACACATACGTATACATATGGCATACCTTTTTTCACGCATGTACTACTACTATTATTATTTAACCATCGATGAACAAGTTACGCCGAGCCCGAGGAAATTAGTATATTGTACGACGTTTAATGATAAGATATTCAACAAGCATAGGTTCTGCGTCCCAACGTAGCTTTCTTCTCGACTCGTCAGCATAAACAATGTGAGCCTACCTGACTCTAAATGTCTCTCATCTGATATAATATATTTATATATATAATAATAAAAGTGTCAATCATTATGTATTCGTCGCTGATCAGCGACATAATTACGTTCAAGATAGATTTGGTGTTTGAAAAATAACTTGACCAACTTATACATATAATATGTACACACCTCGCTCGTTCGACCGATATACAGTCCAAACAAATTGATCGTGATCCGAGATCTGTGTCTCTTTTGCTGTGCAATTCTATGGATTATTATCGCTTGACACGCTGTCTGTGCACGTGCGCCGGTTTACAAACATTAACTGTACTGTACAAAGTGCGAATGCGCCAAGAAATCACTCTAGCTTTAGTATCCTAGTCTCAGGTGGTTTCGCGATATGTGTCCGGGGAGTTCAGCGTGTCTCGTACAACAAAAAGTTTCAATACTTTCAACGTCCAGGGACTAACTATTATGCGGAAGAATGAGAACGTGCGTTGATGAAACAACAGTTAATCACAATTTTGCTTGTAATCTCTCGACCTTCAACTTTGTAGGTCGTATAATTGTTTTCCTCGAGACAGAGAGTTAATGCAAACGTTATTACAAATTATTGAGATTGAGGAGTACACACATTGTAATGTACATTCGATGTCGATGACCAAGGCCGGTTCGCATTACCCGTCTGATAATACTTATTCGGGAGTTACTCTCATTAGCCGCCACTTGCATAGAGGTTATCTTGTTACTTGACGCTATGTGATTCTAAGCGCACAGTATGCAGCAACACATGCGAGAGTCATTGGAATAAACTGAACGATTTTATCGAAGAAACATTTTCATACATTCCCGCACTGGCGCGTACGACGCGCGGTGGCAATGTACAATTATATATTTGTCAAGATAATTATTATTATTTTTTCAAACACTGCCGTTAGAACTCTCTATACATGCGGTAGTCTTCCTACCGTCGTATAATAAAACAATACCATATATCTCATCGTCGTTACACTATATATATATATAATAATACGTTAATATTTTTTGTTTCATACAATATTAACTCTTCAAGCGTTATTTGTGCATTATTGAATGTTTTATTCAACAAAATATTTGACAGTCTACAATTATGTATTTCATCAGGGGGAAAAAAAACCCGATACATTTTGCGAAGGGTCAATGATAAAGGTTTTTGTTTGTTATTCAAATTTTTTAGTGAGCAATCGTACAACTATTTTTTATTTTATTTTTTATCTCAAATACGAAACGCTCGTTATTCACTCAAAGAATCGGAATAAAATTTATCTAAACTTATTTGAGTTTTCTATCCGATCGGCGTCGAGATATATTAAGAATATAGAAATATTAAGAACTCGAAAGTAACTGTAATCTGCCGCAAATACTGATTTAAGTTTATCGTTATTTGTTCCTTTTTTTAAATAATTGTTTGCCAAACCAAACATCAAAATCCATTCGTGTAGCGAACAATCCAACACGAAAAAAAGAAGAAATTCTTATCTTCCTTCCGGGTATTCTTTAGCTTCGGTCCTACATACAGCACCGGCACAATAACCCAGATAACACACGTATCTCCCGCTCTGCTGTTCTCTCCGCTCGCCCTTACGACACTTGCAGCTAATACAATAACCAATCCATATTTTTATCTATAAATAACTCGCCACAGTGTTACTAAGAAGTGACTACCGAAGCGAGAGGAAGAAAAAACTTGCCAACCGTACGAATCAGCAGCAGTGACTGGGTTAAGATAGAAGGATGTACCGTGTGGCAAAAGGTCAAGTAGAGTAAGGGGTTCAGAGAGAAAGAGATAGAGAGAGAGAATACATTTGCAGCAAACGCAGCGGATATTAGCGCCGGTGCGGTTTATTTCAGAAGCTGATGAGCTCGCTCGTTGGCCACCTGTATCCTCGTTTCGTTGGACTCGCCCTGCGGATTGAAAAATGAGAAGTAGTTGTTTAATTTGTGTTTTTTTAAGTAATCCATCGTGTGCAAAATAATAAATAGGGAGGAGCTTTCATACGTATATCGTTCAAACGTTCACTGGCTCACCGTAATATAACGAAATCATACACCAATTTGTAACAAATGATTTTACATCACTCGGTGGGAAAACGGCACGCCTTGCGTTCGTAAGACCCCCATTTTCACACCGAGTGGAATAATAGTACTTTGCGATACTGGTGCGTAAAAGCGGACTTTCTGCGAAAGTTGGGAAGTAGCTGCGCGAGAGAAGGACAACAGTGCGGGCACTTCACAACCGCCGTCGGGAGTTCGCTTTTACGTACAAGTATTTTACGTCACGGCGAACCTGTGTACATTTGAACGGTGTAGGGGTAAGCAGGGCAAAATGGAACAGACAATCGGAAAGCATCAATGGGGCAAAATGGAACATCCTAAAATTATTGGAAAACCGCCTTTTTAAAAACTGTTGAAAAACGCAGTTTTCCAACAATTTCAGGACGTCCCATTTTGCCCCATCGATGTATCCCGATTCTCGTTCCCGTTTTGCCCCACAGTCCCGATTTGCCCCGCTCGCCCCTACGCTTGAAGGCGCCTCCCAAGCGGATTAACGAAACGACGGTCCTACCTTGCGGTTGATTCTGTCGACTTGTCGGTTCTGATTTTCGAGCTCGCTACCCATATCGATCGCCATGTTTCTCAAATTACCAATCATGGTGTTAACCTGGCCCATGTTCTCCTCCATCTCTCCCTCGCGCGCGTCACCTGTTATTTTTGCGATATAACCGCCCTGTGGGCCGAGTCCGTTCCGATCGTCCATTACCCGTTGCGGTTGATTGTTGACGACCTTTCCATCGTCGTTGCCTTTCCACGTGCCCTCGTCCTCTTTGAAACTCGCGCCCCTGTCGACAACGATCACAGTGCAGGTTAGTACAGCATGGCGTTTATTGAATAACGACGAACATACTTGTTGCAGGGAAGAACGCATAGACCGCAGCACTTTTCCATTCCCGTGAGGTTCTTCTCGGCCTCACGCATGTCGGCGTTTATCTGATCCATACCCTCCTCGATCCGGTCCAATTGTTCTGTGTGTTGGCAGAAAGCATCGTTATAATTTCTCGGACTCCGGACGAGAGTCAATTAAGGAACGATCAAACGTGTATGGGTGAATTTTTTTTAGAGTATATCCTATATATATATGTACATATATATATAAGAAAAAAATAAATAAACAGAGAAACAATACAGAAAAAAAAGACCTTGCTGAGCGAAAATTCACGCGATGGTGAAATCGCTGCGTGTCTCTTATACCGTTTTATTATCGTTTCCGTTTTAGCAGTGCAGTATACAAGATCTAGTTTAATATAGATACACATCTTGCGGCTAGTGTTCCCAGTCTTCGCGAAAGAATTTCTTTCTTTTTGTACATGTTTTTTTTTTCGTTTGCGATAAAAATTTTTGCTTCATAGAGGAAAATCGTGTTGACCATCGCACGCGAACACTGCGAATACTATACATACTAATAAGACAAGAGTATAAGAGGCGGGTATGGAAGCATACGATTTAATGGCTATTGTAATATCAGAGACACCGCACCCTTGCAGTAACGTCGATCCAAACATTTTTTGTTGTTGTATTTTCCATGATCCATCGATCATGCGAAAGATCGTAACGCTTCGGGCAAGGGTGCGGATAATATGTATGACTCAATCGCAGTATTATGCCGATGGAATATGGCGCGATGTCGTTGAACGAGTAAACGTATAAGTGTTTACTGTTGTATATCGGGTTAGTACGATCAAAGTCAATGCTGAAGACAGGTGTTTATTTAGATTATTAGTATAGAGAGGTATATCGGTGCCGAGTGCAATCTACGGTGCAGGTTTTCTTTTTTTTTTTTTCTTGTGTCCATTAATGGTACTGCGCACGGACCCGCATGTTGCACAGCAGTATTAAAACAATAACGTATCAGCCACTGAATAATCCTCGTACAATTTACATATATGTTTATATATACGCGTGTATAAATAAATATATATATACATTTAACCGTTATAATTGTATAGCAATAAATGCGATTGATCAATGGATATCGATAATTAATTGTTCGGTTTGTCTGTTAGTTGGTTGGTTGACTGGTTGGATTGCTTGTTGACTGATGGTTAGTCGGGTACTCGCCGGGTGGTTTACGGGCCGGCAAGACTTCACCGATTCATTTGCCAAAATGATGATTGCGGCGTTTAATCGTCGTTCCGATTGAGAAGGAGAAAGTGTAAGCCGAGGTGGTATTCGGTTGAGACTGTTTGTAAGTATTCGCTAAGCAAGAGAGTCTGCGCCTTCGGTTTTTGTTGGTTCGCATTACCCTGCCGGTCTGTTGGTTGTGCTGTTTTATAGTTTCATAGTTTTTTTTTTTTTTTATAGTAGTAGGTAGTAGTAGGTAAAAGTTTTGTATAGAGTCTCACTTGGATCGCGAGTTGATGCCGAACTATAGATGCTGGGTGTGTCGGCTGAATGGCTAATTCGGCTTTACAAGTTTTTTTTTCATTCTTTTTTTTTCATTTCTGTTTAGTTTATTTTAAGGTAGTTAAGTTAGTCTAGGTAGAGATGGCTTACCGCCTTGCTCGTCCAGCATTACGAGGGTTTTCATCCCGACCTCATGGCTCTAAACAGGTAACCGACCGGTAAGAGACGTCAACATTAAAGGTCACCGCCCGCCACCGTCGAAGCTCCCTCGTTTATCGCGTGCGCCTCCGTCGCCTCAGCGACGACGCCTTCTTTCAATTAAATTTCCGTTCATTCGTGAGGGCTTGTTATTTTTAAATATGCGCTCGATTTTGTCGGCGCTGAATCAGGCAAGACTTCGGGCAAAGTTGCATTGGAAGAGGGAAAACATTTATTTAGGACGAAGGATTCAGAGAATCGAAGAGGACGAGACGATCGAGAGGTCGAAAAGTCAAAGCAAGAGGGCGCAAGACGGAGATGAGCGAGAGAGCCAAAACGAGGGGCTGCGTCAAGTGATAATCACAACACAAGTACCGGCGCATAAATAGTCCTTACAGTCGTCTCTTTATTTTTTTTTCTTCGAATGGATTCTTTTTTTTCGATAAGAATAAATACTACTATAGGTATTTCGGGGACAGGGAGAGTTTTTTTTTTTGGATCACGAGGGAGCAAACCATATTCACCGAAGAAACTTTGCTATAATCTCAGTCGGATCTCGCTGTATCGCGCACGGTATTATACAGGACGCTGGCTTCTTTTTTTTTGTGGGACGGAAATGAAAAAAGTAAATAAGAAATTCGTTAAAGTCGGGAGAAAGCAACAAACGCACCGGTATACCACACAATCGATATAGATTAAATGATACTGTTAACAACGGTAATGAATAAGTAGCGATTAAAAGTGTCGACAGCGCAGATCAGCATGCCGCCGAGTCATAAGAGGATTAATGGTGCTCGTGAGATCGCAGCATGCACATTGTTACATTATCCTTTATCGTACGATTAAATTCGATGTGTTTGAGATTCGTCGTTTTTTTTTTCTTTTTTTTTGCGACATTGTCGCAGAATGAAGTTAGTCGACTAATGAAAAATAAATAAATAAAAACGAAGGAAAAAATAAAAATAAAAAATACTGAAAAGGAAGCTTACCGCCTTGGTGGTCTAACATCATTAGAGTATTCGCTCCAATCTCCTCACTCTACGGCGACACGACGCAATTGTCGAAATCGAAACGAAAGATGATTCAGTGAGACGCGTCAAACTGCGAAAGGAATTAAGAAAAAAGGCACACCGTGTGTCTTGCCGAGAAGCATCTCTTTTAGGCATACGGGTACACTGGACTCTAATATTGGTATATTTTACGTGACTCGATTTGGGCTCTCTACATCGAGCGTAAAGCAAATCTACGTTATTACTTTTTTTTTGTTTACCTCCGAAATTGTGGTATAGAAAAATAAATAAATAAATATCAAATAAAATAAAATGACAAAAAAGAACCAAACTATTGTGTTGTCTACGCTATGCACTCTTCAGGCAAGACTCACGGTTGCAACATAATCAAACTACCGTAATAATGCACCAACATAAAAATCGTTTCGACGAACAATGTTATTTGCCCAAGGTGTGGGATAGCGCGAATCCGGAGGATTGGAAATCGAGCTCGAGACTGACTCGAGCCGGTCATTCTAATGGATTTCAATTGGAAGGGGATTGAGAAAAAATTTACAGAGGTATCGTCTGTTCTCGACCCAGTTGGAGGGAACCGACACGGTTAATGCTTCTTATTATACATTTACATGTATAATGTTCAGCCCCCGTAAAAAAAAAAGTTCAACCATTACAACTATCAAGTTTTGTCGTCTACATCTATAGTCATTATACTAGCGAAACTATCGACCGACGAAGTACCTTGACTCGCGAGCCTCGGTTGGCTCTTACAGATATTTGGATCCCCGTTACCACTTAATTGCAATTATTAATCGTAAACATTCAACTACTACAGAAGACTTTATATACTCCAAAAGAAAAATCAAATTAAATAAATAAATAGAAAAATTAATTAATGAAGAATAAGAAGTTGGATTAGCACGAGGAAAAAAATTAATTACGTTGTAAACGAGGATAAAGAAAATACTGTGTGTGTGCGGAAAAATCCAAGTCCGAGAGATACAAGGATGAGGATGAAATTAGAGGACTACGTAGATGGGCCGCAAATAGAGTTGCGTAGTATTATGACAGATATGCAGACATACAGATCTACTGCTAAACCAAGTTTGTTGCCGTACATGGATCGAAAGCGACACAGCTGTAAGAATCTGGGCTGAATCTACGAGTGTGTATTACATAAAAAAAAAAAAAAATTAAAATTGCTATACACATTTAATATAGTTTTGGATACTGTGTTGAGTGTTTATGCCAACTTGGACGACGGATTGCGTTAAATTTTGTCGACAAAGTTATTATAAATATATTTTTTCCTTTCCTTTTTTTAAATGACGAATCGTTATGTAACTCGATTTAATATAGATGAGGACAGTAGGTTTAATACAATCTATGAACGGTGTAACTGGAGTGTCTAAGTTCTTGTAGTGATGTCGTGGTAATGATGGTTAGTGGTGGTTGTGGTGGTAGCGGTTTTTTTTGTCTCGATGTGAGTGACGGTGACGTGCGTGAAAATAGGTGGAGCAAAAATAATTAACAATTGGCGGAGGTCGAAGGTGGATAAACCTAATTAATAAACGTGTCGAGTACCGCGTTGTCTCTCGCGTTAAGGACGAGTCATCGACCAGTCGGTAAAAAAAAATTACAGCCTACATTAATCATACCGGCGAATCGATAATGCATATAACGTATACAACTAATAGTACTCCTAACGTGTCGATAAGACTCGTACGATACGATTTGGAATCATCAGTTAAGTAAATTCCAATGTTTTTTTTTTGTTTTCTTGTACATATAAAGTATAAATTGTACAACACCACAGCCCAGCAAGCGTTCAAAGTATATACCACAGAATTATTTACTCTCAGCTGAAAGCCAGATAATGTACATTAATCATTGTATCGGCAGTACGGTAATCGAATGACTTCGTTATAATTTTTTTTTCTTCTTAAACGGATAATTCAGTCTTGACATTCGTACCAAATGGCCACACGGATGATCGTCGAAGAATATTACCTTATTCCTTACGGTCTCTCGTTAACCCATCAACCAACCTACCAATCCAAACCTGATCGCCAGGAACAACTGATGGAGGAAGTTCAGCGTACCGCAAGCTTTTTTTTACATTATTGTATATGTTCATTGCATCGAAACTATTTTTACCCGATTTTCGCCCCTGATTTTGTGTACGCAACTTGCGTCATACAATTGCTTATGCGCATATTTTTTTTTTTCATCGAGACAAGTGATCGAGAAAAGGCGCTCGTGTAGGCTGCAGACAGCGCTCCATTTATGCTTCGACCGATATTTCGCCTAGTAGCAGTAGTACCCCGATCTTTTTCTCGGCCAGTTAATATTATATTTTTTTTTTGTCAATGTCTATTTTATCTGTGCATAAGACCATTTCATTATCTACAAACGCTCCGAGTCATGGAATAATTACAAGACAACGAGCCATGTGGGAGGAGTGAGTGTGCAACGGGCGTATGAGAGAAAAAAAAAAACAAAAAAAAAGACGGTTTAGTTTTTAGTATAGTATTACAGAGGGATTAAACTCACCTCCCTGGTCGTCGAGTGCGACCAGAGTGCGGATGCCAGCCTCCTTGCTCTATGTGCGACAGACGGAGGCAGCAAAACACACACAACCACCACGAGTGTTAAAGAGTCGGCAGGTATATAGTATACAGTATATAGTATAAGTAGTATTCAGTTGGATTAGTATGGTATAGGTAGTATAATATGGTAGTATTGGGTATTTTTTAAAATAAGTTCATAGTTTTGACGAAAGCATCCCAGACATAGCATAGTAAGCGTCTTGTTAATCGTTTCCAAGCGTCTCCGTGTTATCGGCGATAAATGTGACTTATTTAGGTATAAATCAGAATCTCCAAAAAAAAAAAAAAAAAAAAAATATCACCACCCGGTACCCATACCGTGCGTCCCGCATTCTCAGCTTTCCGTCAACAGCTATAGTGTCGTTGTATTAATGGTAAACCTTTTTGTTTATTTCTCATTACGGATCGGCAAAGCATGCTGCCAACGTAAATCTGTTATCAAAGCTGCATATCCTTACGGTAGATCGGTGCGGTTTGATGATTAGAATGCTCAAGTGAATACCTATTCGTCATATATTTTCCGTCATACTACTTCCGTCCGCATAATTATTTTTTTTTTAATTATCACGTTTAAAAATTGACGAGCAATTTACTTGGAGCAAAAAGTTTATAAAATATAAGCACAAGAATAAAAAATCAGCGTCGTCCATTGATGGATATTTTAGATATAACAAGATAGTGGAGAAGAGTGTGAAAAAAGTGCATTCAGCATTGACCCTACGATGATTCTCCTCTTCACGTAGATTTCGTTGAGAGGAACGAGATCAGCAAATTTTTACGTGCAAAAACATTTAGAAAATCTCACGTCTAGGCGTAAAGTGTGAATTCATAGGTTTGTCATTTGAATTGAGAAACGTGTAAGTGGTCGCCAGTTGGAAGAGAATTTGACGAGGGAAAGAGATTTTGTCTCTGGTCGTGCGATACGCAACGAAAACTTCAAGAGTTTCATTGTGCAATGCACAGTGACTTTATCGAGACCGTCAACGCTGCGATTCCGGTTGACGAGCCCAGGCGGAGATGCGGCCGGACAATCGGGAACATTAACGAGCCAACGACGATAACACCAACAGCCGCTACAGCAACAACAAAATCAGCAACAAACACCAACAACAACAACAACAACAGCCGTAGCACGAGCACCAACAACAACGAAACACATTAACACCAAGAGACAGCGATGGTGAAACGCCAGCGACGTGGACCTTACATTTCGACTTTCGGCTCTGTCCTGTACTGTAGTTATTGTTTTTTTTTTATCAACTCATCGACGAGAGATTTCGAAATCGGTTTGGCACCCACGCGGAGGACCAACAAAAATATCCACGACTCATGCCTTCTCGTTTGGATTCTCACGTTCTCGTGCATCCCTCGTTTACTCCACAGACACAGCTACTTGTTGCTAATTTTTAATGGCTTTGCACGTTTAATCTACGAGATTATATCAACAGAGCACGTGTGCGCAACGACTTTAATTTGAAAAATTGCTGATTAACAAACAATTCTCAATTCTACAGAGAGTCGAACAAGTATGAGTGAGATAGTCAAAGATAGACAGAGAGATATATGTAAAGAGAGATAGAGAAAAAGAGATAGATGTGCTATGGACCCATCTAGGCATACGCGTTCTCCAACAGACAATGTATTAGAATGTAGAACTGTAGAATAATTGAACTAAAATAAACACACATATCGATGGGACAGCCATCGAAATAATATACACATTATATACTGGTGTTTTAACGTACACAGCGCATTTAAAAAAAATGGTATTTCTGTCGATAAAACATTATTAAGAGATCGTAAAGTGCTAATTAACCTCCATCATGGCAATCTCGGGGGTCCGACGTTACGCGAAATAACTCGTCCCACCGCATTCACGAAAGGCGGAGATTCGATGTATTCTCGTTTAGAGAATATGCACAATCCTTTTTTTTATTTTCCTATGGTCTATATCGGCTATACGTGGCGTCAGTCTTGCGTCGGGTTAATACGAAACTTAGATCTCTAGACACAAGTGTAGGAAACAAAATTCCTAATCGTCCTCACGGGGCTGTAACAATGCCACATACGCAGGTAGTATCATTTTTTGCGGACGATAATATCGAGGGGGGATTTTAATTAAAAAAATAACTGCTTCAAAGTGGATTGGATAGGTCGATAACGTCCTTTGCGGGCAGACTTATGAACGAATGAAAGGACACACAAGGTGGAAGAAAACTGATAGTCACGAGATAACAAATGAGAAGTGAGGAGACGGTAAATGGGATCCGGATGGACTTACCTCCTCGCATAGCGCCAGCATTCGCCGCGTGCTGTCCAGCGACTGAAACGAGATAACGAATAGAAATTATGGTAACGAGTAAAATCCTCAAATAATGTAATAGTATTATTATTAATTTAATACAAATCATAATAATATTATTGTTTTTAATGGAAGAAGAGAGACGCGGAAGCGATTCGGTTTCAATGAAGTTAGTTATTGCTTCGGACGATATTCGATTTGTTAAATTTGTGTTTAGTACTTGTATTGGCTCTTATATATTTTGGACTGTGTATACGGTATTGGCTCCCAAGGGACTGCAGTTCTAGAGATTTATTCTGAATAATTAATAATAATATTTACGATAAAGAAGTAACACTCTCAAATAATCCGTATGAAATTTAATGTACGGGACTAGAAGTTTTTGTGCAAAACCTCGTATATTAAATTTCATGTAAAATTTATGTTTTAATAATTTACTTTCATTTCGACGAAAAAGTAGATTCATTTTCCATCACAATTCTACATTAAATTCGATGTACCATTTTTTTGCATAAAAATGTCCTGCTCGGTGCGTTAAATTTACAATATTTTTTATAGTGAATGTACAATAAGAGTGATAAATCTTCGATGTATTTTACGAGTATACCGTAAGGGTCGGGAGTAGTAACAATGTTTCTCGTAAATTAACGTTGATAGAATGTTCGTTCAATATCTCAAGATTTTCGTCTCACAGTCGTATATTCGCAATAATTACCGACCCGGTGAAGAGTCGAGGATAAGCGCTCACCTCATCTGTTGTTTGGCCGGCCTTGAGCTGTAGCTCTTGCAATTCCGTTCGGGGCGGGCCGCCTTCCCCGGGCCCCGTTGCCGCAGCGTCGGACGTTGGTGCCGGCATTGTGCTCTGTTTTGGTACCTTCGGCCGGACTGTGACGAACGAACGGCTCACTGACTATTGCCTCAAGCCTATCCAACGGAAAAACTCAACTTGGGGTCGCGTGTGTGTGTGCAGTTTTGCAGGATCGTCCGATATTCCACGTAGACGTCGATTCCTCGTTTCTCACACCTGTAATTAATGTTAATCGTTAATAAAGTACCTTTCAGAAAAATTTCGTCCTTCCCAGTAGTACCAACAATAATAACGGGCTAATCGAACCGGCATAAAAAAAAAAAATTTCGTGATGTTTAAAAATCAGCGAATGTCGATTAGTCGATAAATGTGTATCGTGCACAGTGTGACTTTTCGAGCGAGCAGTCACCGCATCGACGGCACATGATACTCCGTCAACTCCACAACTGACTAGCCCGACTGCACCGTTGCCGTGACCTCGGGAGAAACAATCCCGAAAAATCAATAGCCACGAACCGCGCGCACTTGTCCACGTGTGTTCTATACCCTGGTCCGTGTAATGCGCTCCACCCAACTCGTTTGACACAATTGTACTCGATAACTTTGACCGATAAGGTTCAAAAAGTAGTACTTTTTTCCGATTGCAACGAGGTTTAAACGGGCCCTGTACGCGGATCTGTCGACTTACTCGTAGGTGTACGTACGGCCCGGTGGCGATTCATTTATACACAGTTAGCAACTCGGTGCAAAGTTTCAAAGACTCAAGAAAATTGTTACGAACCGATTTAATGATATATAATTCAAGACCACGGTGTCATATGCTCGGTCGATGGCACGCGCGGAAACAATAACGTACAAAATGTCTCGTGGTTGTATGAGTTAAATAACATCATCCATCGATGACGTCTCCGATGACCAGTGGAGTAAAATGACAAGTGATCTCATCTACCTTTCGAGCGATCTTCTAAGCTGTCACCGATAAATCCCGAAGCGAGAGAATAAAAAATTTGTCGGTCTTGCAATTGTTAAAATGATTCTACCGATCTAGGAACTAAAAACGAGTCTACGAACGAATAGTTAACCACCAGTGACTGAATTAATGTTTGAGAAATATCTTACAGTGGCTCGAAGCTACAACGAGGAGCCAAGACCCGTGAAAACTGCTCGGGAACGCTCCTACTCGTCTGGTTATCGGGTATACAAAATCAATATAAGCGGGCATGGGCTGTTGCGTCGGTTCGTCGCGCGACGACGCGCCGCTCTCCGTCGTCGCAGCGAAAGTTTCAGTCTGGACAGATAAAGCACCGACCTCAATCGGTAGAATATTTAAAACGCCCCCAAAAGCACAGACACTCGGGAATATTGTATATGAAATGTCAACACCGACTATCTATCGTTGCGTCCGGTATGAATTTGATGAAGTGTACAGAGTGTCAGCCAGTTTCTCACGAATCTATAATACAGGCACACACAGAGATACACATACGGCACTGTGAACCGAAATATGGCTCCAGGCTGCGAAAGTAAGGTTACACCCAGACGACCGGAGCTTCGTTATCTTTACACACCGCGATAAATGAAACAAAACTCGATAAAGCGATTCCGCCGCGCATGTTGATTCACTAATAAATTAGGCCAGGCTTACCGTTAACTGCGGATGCTTTTCAGACAATATTAATCATCTCGTGTACAGCCAGCAAACAACCGGACTCAACGAACAATCTTTGAACGCGAAACGTGCTTTGAAATATGACGTATTTTCACCTGATATTTAATCAAAATTATCTAGCACTTCTGAAGCTCGTCGTCGGGCAAACGCCGATAGGAACTATTCACAAAAATACACAATTCTACGTTTTCTGACTCACCAGTGGGCAGACACAGCAGCGGTGCGCTGTCAAGGTATATCCTCATGGGAAATAAATATCTAACGGAGGAACGCGAAATATAAAGTCCAGCCAATCGTGCGCCCGTTGCCTCGCAGCCTCGATCGCGGATTGGCTCTTGCCAGCGAGCACTCCGAGCGCATGCGCGCAACCCTGTCAGTGGCACAGTAGCGGCCACTGACGTCTGTCCGAGGAAGCCGCCCGAGTCACTTGTATTAAATAATAACTTCTGTTGCGTGACGTATGAAAAGATAGTCAACAGTAGACAGACGAATAATAATGTCAACGCAATTATTTATGAAATCCTAAAAATATACTACGAAAATACTCGTTACCGACCCGCTTTGTAGAAACATATGACCAACCACTTACCGAGTTCATCCTGCTTCGTCTGCTCCTCGCCGGCAGACATCAGCTGTTCTGCATTATTTTATTTTATTTACCTCGAACTTTTCAGAACAATGTCCAACGGCGATCTGCGCATTAACTTGTTACAACTAAAAGGTACGTAGTTTTCGTGAAACAGCTTTCAGCTGAAGGTTATATTTTAGATGTAAGGTTTCAACGGATCCTCGATAACATGAAATATAAATATATTTTGGTGATATTGTACAGTCAGTGAATGTTTGATGTTTATATACACGGTTTATGTACACGTGAGAAACTTGCGTGTCAGCGATATCATCATCATCATCATCATCATCATCATCATCATTATCATCATCATCATCATCATCATCGTCGTCATCGTCATCATCAACGGGAAGATACTTCGTGTCTTCCCACGCACGCACGCATGCACACAGCACACATGCATCCGTTGCACACGCATACAACCACACGCAGGTGGTTAAGTCAGCAAGCGAATTTTTCTCGTGAATCCGTGACAATAAAATTATTGGCGTCTACGAATAACAACGGATAGTCGACGAAGCGATCGTCACTCTCTCTCACACACACACACGTATCCACACACACCGTCTCGTTCAGCCTTATCGATATTATGCTAAAGGACTGAAAACCCGCAGCTAAACCACGGCATGACTTGACATTTTATCATTCTACTTAATAACTATATAGTCGGAGAATAAGCGTAGAAATGTATCACACTAGAGACTTGTACATTAATATTAAATGCGCAGGTAGTAGTAGGTGGTATCCCCTTCTTCCATGTTTATTTAGCATGGGTCGTAAGGTAGGTGGCGATAGAATGAGGCTCTCGGTGGCTAGGTACATCTTTGCTCAACAAGATATTTTGCCAAGATGATTTTAATCCTAAATGTTTTCATCAACCAGTAACATTATTTATTATCAAAGTAGGCTTATATTTATGACACACTTCGAGCTTGAAGATTTTTTTCTTTCTCAATGTCAATTATATTTTTTTTAGGTCTATTCCAACAAGGCTGCCGATTTATATACATTACAACAGACATGTGAATTTCCTATACTCGTATCAGCCGGTTTTAGTTAGTTTCTTTTTTTTTTTTTTGTGTGTGTTGTATCCCACGGATACTCTCTGCCGATTCGAGAAGACGGGCGAGGGAAAATTTTCAGTCTGCTCGTCTCGTCTCACCGTCTCCGCACGTACATAGGGCATCTATGTATGCGCGTTGTACATTACACTGTCGATAGATACGCGTGAGATACCGCAGCCTGTAACTCTACCTCTGTATTTCGTTCTCGACGCCTCCTACGTTTATGCTACTCTATCTCAGCGAGAATCCAATACGTTGCGGAAAATTCGATCGATGTCTCTCGACACGGGCAGGAGGCATTCGTCGTTAGTCCCCCTCGCTCTTTCTACCGCTGGCTCGTAAAACTCGTGCGATACGAGCCCGTGCGACTACGATTTTTTTTATCGTCAAAAAAAAAAAAAATGGTTCGATTAAAGCAAAAAAATATTAAAATATTATTTGAAACAGAGTCGAGTCGTGTCAAATTTTTTTTCGATTGTATCTCCGATATTTCCCCACCAAATCAGGAAATTGTGATAAATGACAGCGTATGGATGATCGACGAACGCTCCTATAAAAAATGTAATTTCAGTTCCCTCAAAGTCTATTTATTAACGAAGAATCTTGGCCGTCTCGTCTATTATGCATCAGTTGTCGTATATGTATTGGTAGATGCTGCTTCTAGCCCATACTATAATACGCGTGATCCAACCGGGGGGGCCCCCTTCGAATTATGCCGATTAAAAGTGGTTATTGTCACGCGTCAGCAAATGTATTTTGACTGAGACTCAGAGCGTGGCACAACCAGCGGAAGACGATAGATGTGTAGACTCGTTTACCAGTATAGATCTTGCAATTTCCATCGTAACAGTAGTGATAGTAGTAGTAGTATTAGTAGTATTTTTTTGTAGTAGTGTAGTAGTAGTGGTAGCATAATGAGTATTAGAATAGCTGCGTGATTAGTATAGTAAGTATGCATGGTTGTAGTTAACACTCTGGTTGGAATAACCGTCGAGAATATTAAAATAGCGTACGGTATATCGAGTACAATTATTCATCTATTGACTACATACGTGCGATACACATATGTAATCTACAGCATCGAATTACATATGGGTATCCAGTACAGTGAAGCTAAAATTTGTCGTAAACGAATCGTCTCTAATACCGCGCCTATGGTCATAAATAATATGTTTACTAATGTATAATATACAGTCCAGCTTCTACTATGCATTTAGTTTATAGATCTCGATGTGTACGCAAATTCTTAGCGTGTAAGTCGTTCAGTCAGCTAGAATAAGCAAATTGTCTTATATTACTGTATACAAGCTAATTCATCATATGTAGGAATGTATTTTGGTTTTTTTTTTAACATAATTATATGAGGCAGTTTAAGAGTTACTTTTTTAAGGCCGAGGTAGAAAGGTAGGATCGTGATATCATCGTCTCTTGGCTCTATGCTAATGTACAGTCGTAATCGAGAGTTCGTAGTCGGCCAGTAACAATTCAACCCTGAACAATAAAAAAATGCCCGATCGGAAAGATCGAAGACAAAAGATTTCGAGTAGAAAAAAAAAGAAAATAAAAGTTACCGTGTTTGTGGTTCCGAAATCCTTTATGTTCCATCGTTTCAGGCCGGGAGTTTTTTTTTAGCAGGGAAGGTTGTACCAAAACGTGATTGAACGCTGCGCCAATTATAAAAAAAAAACACACACATTATTAATTCAGTCGTGAATAAATCGATAGAATGTACTAGCTGGCTCGAACCTCAAATTGCTGCTGTATCTAATACTACAAGTATTTCCGTGCGTAGGAACTTGGCTTGGCCGTTGGAATCGAGAATACAAGTGTCATTAATAATTATGTACAATTTCGTTAAGTATGAA